>JBBDGP010000596.1:600000-1070000 GCA_037952835.1 Lithobates septentrionalis
CAACAATTGATGATTTCAGAATATTATCAGCCTTGATGCCTGTAGTACCGTAGGGTAGGGTCTGCTGGAGGGGTGTGTCAGGTCACCTGTATTAGGTTACAGATGCACCCCGTTGGGATCAGGAGTGCACCGCAAGGTAGTGGACCCTACGGCCGACTGCTGCGGATTGAACCCTGGGAGGTTCAGGAAGCAGGTCTACTGGATCACTGACACAGATCCCACTGGGAGCTAGAGCATAGATTCCCCAGGGCGCGGAGTCTAAGAGCCAGCAGGTGTTCACCAGAGCCTTTAATAGTAAGGATGGACTGAGCTGCAGTCTGGTTCCAGGTCGCGGCCCCCAGGGTCTCACAGCTCACGCTCACGGTAGACTACAGGAGAAGAGGAAGGAGGCAGCAGGCTGGAACAACAAGGAAAGTAAGGGACAAGCCAAGGTCGGGGCCACAAGCAGACAAGGACAACAGAGAACACGCCAAGGTTCAGGGTCACAGGCAAACAGGGATGGTCGGGAACACGCCAAAGGTCAGGGTCACGAGCAGACAGGAATAGTAAATAACAGACCAAAGTCGGTAACAGGAATCAGACGTAGGAAACACAGCAAGTACACACAGAGGCTAACACACAATGGTTGATCAGCACTGCTGGCTTGCAGTGCACAGGTTAATATAGGGTTCCCTGATAGGGCCTAGGGTGGGGCCATGCTTAGAGGAGAGGTTACAAAAGCAGTCAGGTGAGGGTCAGCTGGTCTCTAGAGATGAACACATGGAGACAGGTATGCTGATCGAAAAACTCTATTGCATAACCATGACAGGGTGGCAGTGTGTGGTGTACTTGACAGCACTGTGAAGCTGCTAAGGAGAGCCCCACATGGCTATTATCAATACTAGGAAGTTTCCACTCTGCAGGTATACTCCCTATTCTGACCCTACTCGTCAGGAACCTTTTTCTGCTCTAATCACTTTCCCCAGTCACTCACTCCAGATGCTTCATAATGGTGCAGGTTCCACACAAAGATGGCCAAAAAAGTTCTCGAGAGACTGCAGCATCCACTTGGACAGCTAGGTTCTCTGAGAGAGTGACAGAGTCCCTAGGGCAGTGATGGCGAACCTTGGCACTCCAGATGTTTTGGAACTACATTTCCCATGATGCTCAACTACACTGCAGAGTGCATGAGCATCATGGAAAATGTACTTCCAAAACATCTGGGGTGCGAAGGTTTGCCACCACTGCCCTAGGGGAACAATTCCCCAGACTCTACTCCATCAGTAATAATGCCACAGTGCCACCCACAGGACAGAGGGGAAATCTGAGCCTGCCTAAATACCATTCCCATAAAGTGGAACTAAACCAATTGTTTTTTTAAAACAGTTACATTCAATCCGTGAATAAAAATTATCACAGTTTCTTTTGCTCTCAAATGAACCATCAAATGGCTAGTTTCCTGACTGTACACATTTGCAGATCAAACATAGGCTAATATAGCAGCTTCCTTGGCCATAAAGGACAGACAGGTTTAGTTCCACTTTAAAAGAGAAGTATGGCCAAAGCTTTTTTAGGCCATACTTCTCTTCTACGTCAAAGGAGTGCACTTACTTGTGCTCTATTATGTCCCAAAATTAGCCTACTATGGGCTAAAGCCCACTATCAGCTGACAGGACAAAGCTACTCCAGGCTCTAGAATGATCCCGACAATAATGCGTCAGTGAGTGCTGGAGGGGCAGAGCAGAGAGCAGGCACTGCTCATTGCTTGGAGCAGACCGAGAACTGGGAGATCAGTGGTCATGTGATCACTTAGTTCACAGTATTAGAGATAGATAGATGAGCATGTATGTTTGTTTTTTTATGTAGCCCACCTTTAGGCCTCCTATGGAGGTAGCCATATTATTTAGTTTTTCTGACTTTCAGACAGAGTGCTATTTCTAGAGAAGTTCCACTGATTGTAATGAACTAAATAGTTAACTTCCAGAGCTCTGTAATTTGCATGCTTTTCAAAGACAGATCATTTTTGCTTTTACAGAAGGCTTTAAAACAGGCTGTTTGTAGCAGGTTTCATGTTGGTGTCTTTTACACACAAAATCAAGAACTGTTTTTTTTTGTATGACCTTTAATTTAAATAAGCCCTCCCTAACCTGTATAAATAGGACAATGGAAAAAAGTACCTAAACAAGCAGTTAAGGTATGGCACCATTCTTAGTGACTCCAGGATACAGCTGAGTCTGGCACCTTCTTATCAGTTCTTTCAATGTACGACACAATGAAGGTGACATTGCAGCTATCAATTATGGAAGTGCACTCTACATTACACAATAGTGTTTATTTAAGTCACAAGTCTAGTAATTGTAAGGAAGTAAAGTTTACATTAACTTATTATGGCTCTCAAGGGGGCTATGCGTGGGGCGTTTTAAGCTAAACTTATAATTATATAATATAGTGCTAACCCCAAAGAAGCTGATGGTTAAGATGTGCCCTCTGTTCTTAGCTTTGGCATCCACAAGATCCTCTGCCCCTCAAAGAAAATAATTCCTGTTACCCAATGCCAGCATTAAGAAAACCAGACACCAAGTAATTGATAGGGGTGAACTCAATGTATTGGAGTTGATTTACTAAAACTGGGGAGTGCAACATCTGATGCAGCTGTGCATGGTAGCCAATCAGTTTTTAACTTCAGCTTATTCAATTAATCTTTAACAATAAAACCTGGATACTGATTGGTTTCTAGGCATCAGATTTAGCACTCTCCAGTTTTAGTAAAACAACTCCATTATTCTCTCAGAGAGTTGATAACCCCGCAAATACAAGCAAAATAGGTATAGGGGGTAGCACAGTCCAGCACACTGAATGGTTAACAAAATAACTAGGCATAAGAGGTGTAGGACAGCTGAGTCGGCAAGAACAGTGGCAGTGTCACCAAATGATGTAGTAACAGGCAGTAGAAAAACACAGTCTAACAATAACAGGGATATACTGCCTGTATAAACTAATGGTGGCTTGCTAGGCCTTGACCAACTGGTTAAACATAGTCAGAATTTAAACAACATAAACAGTGTAGGAGTATGAGAGCAACTTGTAAGATGAATGATGGTGGTGGTGGTGGTGGGGGGGGGGGGGGGGCAGTCTCTAAGGTCAGAGGTGGTGATTATGCACTTTGGCTGCAGTTCATAGGCAGCAATGGTGCGGCAGAGATATTGAAGGCAATAATATAGAGAGTTGAGGGGTGTAGAAAGAGTACTTTAGTCATCCTACTCTCAGTATCTTTGGTACTGCTGACAGTACAAAGGGGGCCAGAGGCCCTTTCACAAACTCCCAGAGGTAGAAATTGACTTTTAGTGGCAAAAGGGCCCCCTTCAGTCTGGTCTAGGTGTGGCTGCAGCTCACTCAACAAAAGGAAGGAGACTGTAGATGTGACTGGCTTTTTGGCGATGTCACTCTCCACCTTGGGCTCTTCAGGGCTGGGTCTATCTCCTCCTCCCACCAACAGGTCTAAACACAACTCATGTGGCACCAAAAGAGCAAGCTATTTCCTGAGCAAACTAATATAAAGGCCTCTAGACTCCTCCTTTGTCCCACAGCCTGTTTGAACCTTTTGTAGTTTAGAAAATCAGTTGTGTCATTACAAGTCTGCCACCTCAAACTACAGCTCCTATTATTGCAGATGTCTTACATAGAATTCTATTGGTTTGCATTTACTTAGTTCTCCCCCTGCTGGCCAGAGAAGAATTTTACAGCTCTGTATAACTACTCAGACAAGGTAGTTAAAAACAGAGCAATGTCTTGGTCTCTATATTGCCATAGCCCTGTACCTGGCTACAATAAATTAAAACTGAACTCCAGGCCTGGTGTTCATGTAAAAATCATTAAAAAACCCTGCCCCCAATTTATAAAGTTGCAGATAAAATACAGAAAATCAAATATTTTGAATGCTCGCTTGCAGTGTTTTTCCTTTCCATAAACATTTTTATTCACTTGCGTGATTTGCCTTTGAATTTGCCAGCAAATTTGACTATTTAAAGAGGAGTTCCACCCAGGCGGGCCATTAAAAAAAAAAAAAAATAAAAGTCAGCAGCTACAAATACTGCAGCTGCTGACTTTTAATTGGACACTTACCTGTCCCTGGGTCCAGCGATGCGGGGGATCGAAGCCCCGCTCGCCCCCCCCCCTCCGCTCGTCGGTGCCGGCATTTCAACTGTGGGCGCCGGGCTGTGGCTTCACAGCCTGGCACCCACTGCGCATGCGCGAGCGGAGCCGCGCGCCGTGATTGGCCGCTCAATCACCTGGGACCTGTAATGGGTCCCAGATGATTGACAGGAGGGAGGGAGAAGAGCCGAGCCCTTCCTGTGCCAGGGGGAAGTGATGTCACCAGCCCAGGCAGAGGAAGGGGCAGACTACGAGGGACCACCTAGCAACAGGCATTTAGAGGTAAGTAAAAAAAATATATATATCCAAATGTTTTTTTGTTTTTTTTTTTAGAAATTTTTAGATATGTTTGTTTTTTTGGGTGGAACCCCACTTTAAGAAGAGTCAATTACCTAGCTCAGCCCTCTCCTTCCTTAAACATCATAGCCATCTGGGAGTGTTTAATTGCTGCCTATGCTGACTCAGCTCCTCTGCCTCTCGCCTCACCTCCCTATATATCCTTTTACCTAGTAAGGGGAGTGAGGGGTAAATAATATAGAGAGTAAGGACTTTTTTGTCAGAGAATAGGTGCAGGAAGCTCACATCTGCACCCTCTCCATCGACCTTCTGTTCACAGTTTACCTCTGCATCTCACTGTCCACAACTCACCTCTGCACCCCCATCTAAAGCCCACAAAGTTCACCTCTGAACTCCTGTCCAAAGCTCACCTCTGAACCCCACCATGCAGAGCTCACCCTTGCCTACCCACCCACAGCTCCTCTCTGCACTTCCTGTCCATAACTTACCTCTGCACCTCTGTCCACAGTTCATTACTAAACTTCTTGTCTAAAGCTCATCTCATCACCCAGTCTGAAACTAACCTCTACACCCCCTGTTTGCAGCTCAACTCTGCACCTGCCATCCACAGCTCATCATTAAACCTCCTGTCCAAAGCTCACCTCTACACCCCCCATTCGAAGCTCACCTCTACACCCCTCATCCACAGCTCACCTCTACACCCCCATCCGCAGCTCTCTCTGCACCTGCTTTCCAAAGCTATCCTCTGCACCCCCAGTCCGAAGCTCACCTCTACATCCTTGGTCCATAGTTCTCTGCATTTGCACAGCTCACCACTAAACCTCTCATCCAAAGCTCACTTATGCACCCCCAGTTCGAAGATCACCTCTACACCCCCTGCCCAAAGGTTATCTCTGCACCCCCAGTCTAAAGCTCACCTCTGCATCCCATGTCTGAAGCTTACCTCTGCACCCACAGTCGACAGTTTAGCAGCTCATCTCTGCACCCTGTCAGCAACCCCTCTTTGCACCCTATCAACTTACCACTTCAACACCTGACTGCAGCTCCCCTTTGTCCCCCGCTCCCCCACTGCCCTCATCTGGTTAGCTACCTCTGCAAAAAACTGTCAGCAGCTGGCCTGCCTCCACTGTACCTGCAGCAACAGGACTTATCCTCACTCATTTACAGCTCCAACTCCCCCATTGGCCAACACGATAATCCAGCTTTGGTGTCATCGTCTATGCACCGGGCAGCAGCACTAGATGATCTGCCCCCTTTTGTGGCCCACCTATAAACACACTGTGCCCGGCAGGCTGTTCCTTCTATGTCCCACAGTGAGTACAGCAGCAGGGAGAGTCTGCAGGAGCTGACAGTAGAAAGGTGCTGTCACTTTCAAACACAGAAGCCTTGCTTCTGAGTTTAAAAGAGACAGTAGATATCTGTGTGCACAGGGCCAGTGCCGGAGGTTGCAAAATGAGTTCTGGCACATTCCAGTCAAAAAAAAGCCCTGTAGAGAGTTATCTGACTAGCAGCTCTGAGACTGCTAGGGCTGCTGACATTACATCCAAGTTGGTGGCACCCAGCAGCTTTCTCAAGGCTTTTCGATATTTACACAGAAGAGGCTTTAACAGTAAAATAAGATACCTAAAATAAATTTAATGTACATATTTCTTAGAAGATTGTTGTTGAAATTATTGGTCTGGAAACAGGTGTATTTTTAAAAGCATATCGATGAACTCATCAGTGTGCAGCAACTCCTTCACTGTTCAATCACAGGCTAAGGACATGCACAAACTTATTATACAACTAAAATTCTCTGGGTACGGGTGGGCTCTTGCTATAATATACAATTTGCATACTAGTGGCACTTTTACCTGTTAGTACAGACATACCCCACTTTTAAGTACACAATGGGGTTTATTTACTAAAGCTGGAAAGTGCAAAATCAGGCTCACTTCTGCATACAAACCAATGAGCTTCTAACCCCAGCTTGTTCAATAAAGCTTTGGTAATAAAACCTGGAAGCTCATTGGTTTCTATGCAGAAGTGAGCCTGATTTTGCACTTTCCAGCTTTAGTAAATAAACCCCATTGCATACTTAAAAGTGGGGTATGCCTGTATACTCTCATCTATCAATGACAAGTCCAGATTCACCAGAGTCATTAATCCATTCCTCTGCTGCTGTCTTCTTCAAAGCGCTTCATATGGGACATACATTGCTCATTATGGCCAATGACAATGCCACTCTTGCACATGGGCACACAAGATACATCATTCTTGGCATCCAACTCTGTTCTAATCATTGAACAGAGCAAAAAGGAAAACTTTTTTTGGGCAAAAGAGACCCCCCCTCCAAAAAATATATATTCTACTTTACTGCTTTTTTGATTGTAGGAACACTTAAACTGTAGTAGGGAAAAGTTGGGCCTCTGGGTTAGTTCTATTGTCTGGCAGGGCTGCGTAAATCTCAGGAATGAATGGACAAAAATACAAATCTCTGTTTGATCTGTGTATTTAACTATATACCGTATATACTCGAGTATAAGCCGACTTTTTCAGCACATTTTTTTTATGCTGAAAAAGCCCCCCTTGGCTTATACTCGAGTGAGGGTCTCCCGCTGTGTCATGCAGTCTTAACTGTCCACTATAACAAAGCCCCACCTCCTCATCCATGATAGACGGAACACTGAACACTGATACAATCCTGGGAAACTGAATCAGTGTTCCATCTATTGCGGACGAGGAGGAGGTGGAGCTTTGTTACAGTGGACGGCCGCCGAATTAAGACTGCAGTTGCATGACACCCGCTGTTTGTAATCAAAGGTACAGGTGGGCACAGTGAGGCTGCAGATGGGCACAGTGAGGCTGCAAATGGGCACAGTGAGGCTGCAGATGGGCACAGTGAAGCTGCAAATGGGCGCAGTGAGACTGCATATGGGAACAGTCAGGCTGCAAATGGGCATTGTTTACCAGTAGCTGCTGCATTTCCCACCCTAGGCTTATACTCGAGTAAATATGTTTTCCCAGTTTTTTGTGGTAAAATTAAGTGCCTCGGCTTATATTCGGGTTGGCTAATACTCGAGTATATACGGTAATAGATACAGTAAAGCTCAACGTAACTCTTTTAAAAAGTGCATTTAGCATAAATGTGCAAAAGTGCAATATAGTGCAGCACAATATAAATCAATCAAACTGTTAATTTAAAAACATATAGTGCAAAATAGTCCAGAATAGTAAAAAACAATCCCCAAAGTCCAAAATTTCTGTTCAATATGATACAGATAGATACACCCAAGTGTCTTCAAGATAAATTCATGCTTTGGTGCTCATCCTCCACCAGGTGAAAAACCTGCTCACCCTAGTTGCAAAAAAAAACAGCATATGGGATATGATAATCCAGACTCAAGTATGCAAAGACCCGCCCCTCAATCCTTCTTCCTGTACTCTGGATGGCTGTTTCCTCCAACTCCACCACAACAGCTCACATATCTACAGCAGGTTTATGGAAGATACAAAGGCACAAACATAGTGTACTTCTGCTAAATAATGTTTATTCCCACAAGCAAACACATACCCTTACTAACATAGAGAATCAAAAACGTTTCAGTCCAATAGTCAGACATCAGCTCATCTCCTGGCGAGAGAACAGCATGAGGTCACGGGTTTGGCTGCTCCTTATACGCAATGCGCCCTTGTCATTGGGCTTCTTCAATAGGCCTACTACAGTGGACTGCTCTGCACTTTATGTTTAAATGAACTGTTTGATCGGTGTATAATGTGCTGCACTATATTGCATTTTTGCCCATTTATGCTGAATGCACTTTTTGATAGAGTTAAGTTGCACTTCACTATATCTATTACATTGTCATATGCGTTGGGTGAATCACTGAAGAGTGTTATAGCGAGCAACTTTTGTATATAATTTTAATATTTTCAGTATTTTATTTTATAATTTTAATTAGTTTGATAGCTGATTCATTTTATCACTACTGTGTATTTAACTGCTTGCCTGGAGTTCAGATTTAGGGAAAAACACCAATGGGGGGAGTTCCTCTTCATAATACAGTGTGCTGGGCTCCTAAAAGCATCTGGTAGCAACTGAACTTTTAAAGTGTCAGTGAACTTATTTTTCCCTCTTTTTTTTTCTTTTTTTTTTTGCATTGGCTCTAAATTAATTTCTCTGACTGTATGCCTAACATTCTCTTCAAAATATTTGCTTAGGTAGTAAATACCTGATTGATCTTGTCAGTTCTCTGTATTTCCTTATTAAAAGTGGCTCTTCTGTGTTGACATGTGCTCTGGACATGCTCCAGTTTTCCCAGTGGAGGAAACCCTGTGCTTCTTTCTTTCTCCCCAGCTAGCTACCCCATTTGACAGTACTCTTCGTTGGCTTGTGGGTTGGCTCCAGCAGGGTGATTGACAGCAGCTCCTATAGGAAGCCTCTCTATCATATTTTTATTTTATAAAAGTCATCCTTTAACATAAAAAAGAAATGCTTGAACTTGATCTATGAACAACTTTTCATTGAAATATACTTTTTTTTTTGTAAACTTACCACAACAGTTCAATGCTGCCAAAGGAAAAAGAAGAAACTTCCTGCAGCGATGTCTGCAGGTAATACCAGAGGCTGCATTCAAAGGTAACATTTAAAAAAAAAACAAGCAAACATCTCTATACTTACCTGATAATAGAATTGCACAGAGCGGCAGTGAGCGTCCTATCTTCGGGTCCCCCACCGGCACTCCTGGCCTTTCTCTCTGTCCAGTGCCCCCGCGGGAAGCTGATTTGCGTCCATTGCGTCCACTGACACAGATCTCGGGACTCAGCCCCGCTGCCCGATCCCTCGTCACTGGCTTTGATTGACAGCAGCGGGAGCCAATGGCTCCTAGTGCCTCAGCAAAGCTAGTGAGACCTGGAAGTGATGTGAGAGAAGAGCTGCAGATGTGCACAGTGCTGGATCAAATGAGGGCTCGGGTAAGTAAAAGAGGGGGTGAGGTGGGATGCTGACACGTAAACATTTTTTACCTTCATGCAAAGAATGCATGAAGGTAAAAAATGTTTAGGCTTTAGAAGCACTTTAAGCTCCACCAAGGATCACCCAGTGCAGGGCGAAGTATGTTTAGAATGTCACCTGACCATGGTACTGTATATGTTAGCTCCAAAAAACTATTTTGCCATACTATAAGAATGCTATGCATAGACCATTGCTTAAATGGTGCTATTTCCTTTGCATATGCTGGAACTGCCTAAACATACACGTTAATATAATTCATTTCACTCTTTAATGTATGTACTTTAAGTAATGTGATACTTTTTATCATATCTGTTAATAAATCTCTACAGATCTTTCCAGAATGTAATGTAATACAAACACTCCAACCCTATCTCACAGTAGAAGATGCATATCTCAACAAAGAAATTGATTTTTAAAGTTTGAACATTTTCACAGATTAGGTAGCAGGTACAATCTGACAACAAATTGCCTGTTAGGACTCTATTGTATTTTTCCAATTGAGAGAAATGTGTTTCTTAGGCACATAAATTAGCCGCTCTTGATTTCTACTGCTATTTAAATGACCAATAAATTACACTTTTTTGGGGATTTTTTGCGTTTGATAATTTAGGAAAAGTGCTACAAATGTATCCCTGTATTGCTCAAAGTATTCTGATAAGGAAATAAGTAAATTAGGTTCATATTTGGAAAATGGAATGTCACCCAATTTTTGGAATACAACAATAGCAATGATTGATTGTTACAATTGGCCAAAGTGTCTGTCCTATGATGATGCCTGATTAACTCACATCCATCAATGAAATGTCCTCATTGGTTAGGTTGGCCTATCAGTGCTGTACTCTCATGTAGTTCCTGACAGATATTGAATTTTGTATTGTCAAGAATACAACAAAATTAACAATAAAAGGCGTGCAAATAAAATTTAACCCTTTCCAGGCTTGACGGTTTAAGCAAGAAATACTTTAAGCTCCACACTCACCCATATGTTCTTGACACTAATTTCCTTGTCTCCAGGAGTATCTGACCTGGTCCACTGGTCCTGCATGGAGCACGCTGAAGTAATAGGAAATGATGGCTGGTCTTGTGCCCGGTTACAAATCATGAATGGCAAGTTACCTAGGGTCCTGAGCTGGAAAGGGTTAAATTATAAGAAAATAGAGTATCAGAGGACGTTATGTTTGATGCTTCAATTATTGTGGCAATAACATGCCTTATATATCAAAGTATTTACTTTGAAAATATGTTGCTTAACACTAAAATCATCACCCCTCACACATCTTTGGGTGGGGGTAGATTTTAGCAAAGTTACTCAAAGTCTTCCATGATTGCAATGAGCACATTACAGCAAAGGTTTACACTATTTTTTTTAAACATTGCATGCTCTTTTACCCAGATACCAGTCCTGTGGCAAAAAAAAAAATCATAAATATGATCTGCATCCCCAAGAAAGCTTTGCCACGAGATACCTACTTACCTACTTAATGGCCCCAGACCATAATTTGTCTAGATGTTAATGTTTAATAATACTTTTAGCCAAAAAAGTTTTATTGTAAGCTTTTAATAGATTAAGGAGTGGTTAAGACTTATTTGTTATTGTTTTTTTTTTTTGCTGTCCATATCCTTCATGACTTCTTCCTTCTCCAGTCACATTCTGAGAAAGGGTACTATAGAACTAATCTTCCATGATTGCTTGCTGTATTTGGGAAGTTTAAAAATCCCTATACAGTAGTCCCCAAGTAAGAAAAAATTGTAGAAATCAGCAGCTTACCACCATGCTTGCAGATCAGACCATCCTCAAAGGTTGATGGCTGCCCTAGGCCTTACCCACTCTGACCATTGTTTGTGTCTGTTGGAAAGATTCCAAAACTTGCAAGGTAGTAATGAGAAACCTCCCCAATAAAGATACAGACAGCAGTTTAAAAAATAACACAAGTTCTAATCTCTAAAAAAACTACACTAAAAGTTGTGGGTGGAGTTAGGCTGAAAAAACTGTAGTAGTAAAATAAATCAAGGCTCATCCTTTAGCCCTGGTTCACACTAGACCGCAGTGACGAAACACATGATCCATGCACATTTGCCACATGTGTTTAAATCGCACTGGTCTTACCACCTGCAGTGGTATCAGTGCAATGTTAATGACACCTTGAACGCAGGTCGCAAACACTGTGCATTTCATGCACTACTGTGCAGCGATGCGGTGCAATTTGAGCCCATTCAAAATGATTCAAAATTTGTGATTTTTACCTACCGGTAAGCCTATAATAAGGCTTACTGGTAGGTAAAATGAATATCTCCTAAACAGGCACCGTTTTGGAGATATTCACCCTGGGTGCAGCCAGTGGCCTCACTGACAAATGTGCTCTGAAAGTCCAGTATACCTTGCCGAACCTTCAGAGCTTCGTGCCGGAATTGAAGGCTCTTGTATGCATGCGTAGGAGTGACATCATCGCGCCTCTGGCCAATCACACAGCCGGAGTGTGCAAACCCGGAAGAAAGACCGGGGGGAAGATGTCAGCCCTCTCAGCGGTGACAACGCGGCGCTGGAGGGCTTCGTTCTAAGGTAAGTATTTCATAATGTGCTAGTATGTGATGAATATTAGCACATTATGCCATTGTCTTACAGGTGTTTTTTTGATTATTTTTTAAACCAGCCACGGTTTACAACTGCTGACATTGTAATGAACTGCTTATTTATGAATCAATGCCTAAACATAGATATAGGGACTTTTATAGAGGCTAACAATGTGCTATTGCCCCTGACAGTTGGGCAGCCATGTTTACAGAGGCTCTGTCATCAACTTAAAAAATTGCAGGCAAATGCAGAGAAAAGTCAAGTATTTTTTTATTTACTTGCAGAGTTTTTCTTTTCTATAAACATGTTTTTATTGACTTGCACTCTGCCACAAAATTTTCTTGCAAATTTGACTACTTCTGGAAAGTCTATTTTCCAGTGATCCCCCTTCCTCCTTGCACGTCATTGCCTTCTCCTCTTTTGGGAGTGTGTTATTACTGTCCGTGATGGCTTAGCTCCTCCGCACCGCTCCTCACCTCTCTACATAATCTTTTTTCCTTAGGCTAAACAAGCTCTGTTTACTGTATAAGTATTGTTCTAATCCTTCTAGGTTAAACTCTTCTAGTAGGAAAAATATGTGTTATGCAGCCAGAGTTATGTTTGAACAGCATTATCAGCTAGCATGGATGAAAGTGGAAAACCAGCTGGAGTCAGCTAAAATAACAGCAATGTGAATTGTGCAGGAACAAATTGATCACGACTTTCTTGATGTTCTATTTTTCAGGGTGCTGCCTAGGCATGCTCCAGAAAACATCTGCTATTCTAGTTATAATAGACGCCAGGGTGCCGCAATATTTACTTAGTGGTCAGGATTTGAAAGTGAACTAAAGATCCTTTAAGTTATGTGGACAGAGGACAAATTATGAATATAAAAAAACGAAAAACAAAATAAACATTACTCACGTGACTCGTAAAAGACCCTGCCACTAGACCTTTAATTTTAACATTATTCTTCCCATATGATTATATGTGCATTTAACCTGTAAAAGCCTTTTGTGTAGACACCCAAAAGCCCTCTTGGGTTTGGATGTGATGTCAGCAGCCCCAGCAGACTCAGTTGACACTCTTTGGTATCCCTTTTTAATACCCTCATAGCTGAGACATAAAATAAATGAATTATTAATAGATGGTTGGTAAAATTAAGTACTGTATAATACAGTTATCCCTTGCTCTTTTGACATTTAAAGTGGGACCTCCCCCTCCCCTCCCTTTTCATAATTTTCACTAAAAATCACAGCAGCATTCAGCTCTGCACGCTGATATGGAATCATTTTACATTCATTAAACATTTTTTGCTTTTACATACTGTTTTCCATCCCCTGGTTTCTTAAGGCACTGGTGATGTAACCCTGGCCTCCCAGCTACATCCTGGGAAGTTCCTGTCACTTATTCCAGAAGGCAGACTCAGAGTTGCAGGAAGTAAAGGGAAATGGATTTATCTGCCCTTAGTAAAAATGGCCACGTGAGAGGAAGGGGTTGGAAAAGAAAATCCTTTTTGTATGACTCAAAGTTGTCTGCTATGATGTGCACAGAAGGAAGGGAATTGTGTTTAGTATTTTTACATCTCTTTTTGTACATCTTTTCTTAAATAAAGAAAATACAGTGCCTTGAAAAAGTATTTATACCCCTTGAAGTTTTGCACATTTTGTCATGTTACAAAAAAAATAAATAAATGTATTTTGTTGCGTATTTTGTTGCGATTTTATGTGTAGACCAACAGAAAGTGGCACATACAGTGCCTTGCAAAAGTATTCGGCCCCCTTGAACTTTTCAACCTTTTGCCACATTTCAGGCTTCAAACATAAAGATATAAAATTTTAATTTTTTGTGAAGAATCACCAACAAGTGGGACACAATTGTGAAGTGGAACGAAATCTATTGGATATTTTAAACTTTTTTAGCAAATAAAAAACTGAAAAGTGGTGCGTGCAAAATTATTCGGCCCCTTTACTTTCAGTGCAGAAAACTCACTCCAGAAGTTCAGCGAGGATCTCTGAATGATCCAATGTTGTCCTAAATGACTGATGGTGATAAATAGAATCCACCTGTGTGTAATCAAGTCTCTGTATAAATGCAGCTGCTTTGTGATAGTCTCAGGGTTCTGTTGAAAGTGCAGAGAGCATCATGGAGACCAAGGAACACACCAGGCAGGTCCGTAATACTGTTGTGGAGAAGTTTAAAGCCGGATTTGGATACAAAAAGATTTCCCAAGCTTTAAACATCCCAAGGAGCACTGTGCAAGCGAACATTTTGAAATGGAAGGAGTATCAGACCACTGCAAATCTACCAAGACCTGGCTGTCCCTCTAAACTTTCAGCTCAGACAAGGAGAAGACTGATCAGAGATGCAGCCAAGAGGCCCATGATCACTCTGGATGAACTGCAGAGAACTACAGCTGAGGTGGGAGAGTCTGTCCATAGGACAACAATCAGTCGTACACTGCACAAATCTGGCCTTTGTGGAAGAGTGGCCATTTTTCAAAGATATCCATAAAAAGTTTTGTCTAAAGTTTGCCACAAGCCACCTGGGAGACACACCAAACATGTGGAAGAAGGTGCTCTGGTCCGATGAAACCAAAATCAAACTTTTTGGCCACAATGCAAAATGATATGTTTGGCGTAAAAGCAACACAGCTCATCACCCTCAACACACCATCCCCTCTGTCAAACATGGTGGTGGCAGCATCATGGTTTGGGCCTGCTTTTCTTCAGCAGGGACAGGGAAGATGGTTAAAATTGAGGGGAAGATGGATGCAGCCAAATACAGGACCATTCTGGATGAAAACCTGTTGGAGTCTGCAAAAGACCTGAAACTGGGACAGAGATTTATCTTCCAACAAGACAATGATCCCAAACATACAGCAAAATCTACAAAGGAATGGTTCACAAATAAACGTATCCAGGTGTTAGAATGGCCAAGTCAAAGTCCAGACCTGAATCCAATCGAGAATCTGTGGAAAGAGCTGAAAACTGCTGTTCACAAACGCTCTCCATCCAACCTCACTGAGCTCCAGCTGTTTTGCAAGGAATAATCAAGAGTTTCAGTCTCTCGATGTGCAAAACTGATAGAGACATACCCCAAGCGACTTGCAGCTGTAATCGCAGCAAAAGGTGGCTCTACAAAGTATTAACGCAAGGGGGCCGAATAATTTTGCACGCCCCACTTTTCATTTTTTTATTAGTTAAAAAAGTTTCAACAATCCAATAGATTTCGTTCCACTTCACAATTGTGTCTCACTTGTTGGTGATTCTTCACAAAAAATAAAAATTTTATATCTTTATGTTTGAAGCCTGAAATGTGGCAAAAGGTTGAAAAGTTCAAGGGGGCCGAATACTTTCGCAAGGCACTGTAATTGTGAAGTGGAAGGAAAATGATAAATGGTTTTCAATTTTTTTTACAAATAAATATGTGAAAAGTGTGGCATGCATTTGTATTCAGCCCCCTTTACTCTGATACCCCTAACTAAAATCTAGTGGAACAAATTGCATTCAGAAGTCACCTAATTAGTAAATAGAGTTCACCTGTGGGTAATTTAGTCTCAGTATAAATAAAGATGTTCTGTGAAGCCCTCAGAGGTTTGTTAGATAACGTTAGCAAAAAACAGCATCATGAAGGCCAAGGAACACGCCAGACAGGTCAGGGATAAAGTTGTGGAGAAGTTTAAAGCTGGGTTAGGTTCCAAAAAAATATCCCAAGCTTTGAACATCTCACAGAGCACTGTTCAATCCATCATCCGGAAATGGAAAGAATATGGCACAACTACAAACCTACCAAGACATGGCCGTCCACCTAAATTGACAGGCCGGACAAGGAGAGCATTAATCAAAGAAGCAGTCAAGAGGCCCATGGCAACTCTGGAGGAGCTGCAGAGATCCACAGCTCAGGTGGGAGAATCTGTCCACAGGACATTTATTAGTCATGCACTCCATAAATCTGACCTTTATGGATGAGTGGCAAGAAGAAAGTAATTGTTGAAAGATATCATAAGACCATAAGAAGTTCCGTTTGCAGTTTACAGGAAGCGATATGGGGAACACAGAAAACATGTGGAAGAAGGTGCTCTGGTCAGATGAGACCAAAATTTAATCTTTTGGCCTAAAAGCAAAAAGCTAAATGTGGCGGAAAACTAACACTGCATATCACCCTGAACACACCATCCCCACCATGAAACAAAATGGTGGCAGCATCATGTTGTGATGCTTTTCTTCAGCAGGGACAGGGAAGCTGGTCAGAGTTGATGGGAAGATGGATGGAGCCAAATACAGGGCAATTCTAGAAGAAATCCTGTTACAGTCTACAAAAGACTTGAGTTTTGGGCAGATGTTCACCTTCCAGTAGGACAACGACCCTAAACATACAGCCAGAGCTACAATGGAATGGTTTAGATCAAAGCATATTCATGTGTTAGAAATGCCCAGTCAAAGTACAGACCTAAATCCAATTAAGAATCTGTGGCAAGACTTGAAAATTGCTGTTTACAGATGCTCTCCATCCAATCTGACAAAGCTTGAGCTTTTTTGCAAAGAAGAATGGGCAAAAATGTCACTCTCTAGATGTGCAAAGCTGATAGACACATACCCAAAAAGACCTGCAGCTGAAATTGCAGCGAAAGGTGGTTCTACAAAGTATTGACTCAGGGGGGCTGAAAACAAATGCACGCCACACTTTTCACATATTTATTTGTAAAAACTGTTGAAAACCATTTATCATTTTCCTTACATTTCACAATTATGTGCCACTTTGTGTTGGTCTATCACATAAAATCCCAATAAAATACATTTACGTTTTTTGTTGTAACATGACAAAATGTGGAAAATTTTAAGGGATATGAATACTTTTTCAAGGCACTGTATGTACAAAACCACCAAACAGTTTAGGAATAGTAATGTTAAACAGTTTAATTTTAATGAAATCATATCAATTAAAATATTTTTATATAGCATAAAACTTATGCCGCGTACACACGGTCGGACTTTCCGGCATACTTGGTCCGGCGGACCAGAGTGTGCCGGACAATCCGCCCGTGTGTAGGCACCGGCGGACTTTTCCGGTGGACTTTTTCCCAAAAGCCCGCCGGACCTAGATTTGAAAAAAGTTTTAAATCTTTCCGCCGGACTCAGTTTCGGGCGGAAAGTCCGCTCATGTGTGTGCTTGTCCGACGGAAAGCCCGCTCGTGTGTATGCTGGTCCGACGGACCAGATACAACACGAGGGCAGGGTATTGCATCTCGCGCTCGCTGCAATAGGAAATACAAATTTTCCTATTGCGGCGAGCGCGGGGCATACCAGGCCCTTAGGTCTGGTATGGATTATAAAGGGGAACCCCCTACGCCGAAAAAACGGCGTGGGGTCCCCCCTAAAATCCATACCAGACCCCGATCCGAGCACGCAGCCTGGCCGGTCAGGAAAGGGGGTGGGGACGAGCGAGCGCCCCCCCCCCTCCTGAACCGTACCAGGCCGCATGCCCTCAACATGGGGGGTGGGTGCTTTGGGGGAGGGGGGCGCCGTGCGGGGCCCCCCCCACCCCAAAGCACCTTGTCCCCATGTTGATGAGGACAAGGGCCTCTTTCCGACAACCCTGGCCGTTGGTTGTCGGGGTCTGCGGGCGGGGGCTTATCGGAATCTGGGAGCCCCCTTTAATAAGGGGGCCCCCAGATCCCGGCCCCCCACCCTATGTGAATGAGTATGGGGTACATGGTACCCCTACCCATTCACCTAGGGAAAAAGTGTAAGTAATAAAACACACTACACAGGTTTTTAAAATATTTTATTAAACAGCTCCGGGGGGGGGATCTTCCTCCGGCTTCGGGGGTCTTCTTCCGGCTTCGGGCGTCCCTCCGCTTCATCTTCTCCCGGCGTCCGGTTGGTTCTTCTCCGCTCTCTTCTCCCGGTGTTCCAGTTCTTCGGCCGCCTCCTCTGCTGTCTTCAGGTAGCTCTCTTGCCAGCAGAGGTCCGGACTTCTGAGCTGCTGGGCTTCTTCTCTTCTCCAGATGTTGACACGACGCTCTCTCCGGCTGGACTGCTCTCCGAGGGCTGCGTTGTGACTTATATAGGCGGAGACCCCGCCCCCTTTTGATGTCACAGTCCCTGGGCATGCTGGGACTGTGACGTTTTAGGGGGAGTGGTCACTGGGTGATGTTGACCATGCCCCCTAAAACGTCACAGTCCCAGCATGCCCAGGGACTGTGACATCAAAAGGGGGCGGGGTCTCCGCCTATATAAGTCACAACGCAGCCCTCGGAGAGCAGTCCAGCCGGAGAGAGCATCGTGTCAACATCTGGAGAAGAGAAGAAGCCCAGCAGCTCAGAAGTCCGGACCTCTGCTGGCAAGAGAGCTACCTGAAGACAGCAGAGGAGCCGGCCGAAGAACTGGAACACCGGGAGAAGAGAGCGGAGAAGAACCAACCGGACGCCGGGAGAAGATGAAGCGGAGGGACCCCCGAAGCCGGAAGAAGACCCCCGAAGCCGGAGGAAGATCCCCCCCCGGAGCTGTTTAATAAAATATTTTAAAAACCTGTGTAGTGTGTTTTATTACTTACACTTTTTCACTAGGTGAATGGGTAGGGGTACCATGTACCCCATACTCATTCACATAGGGTGGGGTGCCGGGATCTGGGGGCCCCCTTATTAAAGGGGCCTCCCAGATTCCGATAACCCCCCCGCCCACAGACCCCGACAACCAACGGCCAGGGTTGTCGGGAAGAGGCCCTTGTCCTCATCAACATGGGGACAAGGTGCTTTGGGGTGGGGGGGCCCCGCAGGGCACCCCCCTCCCCAAAGCACCCACCCCCCATGTTGAGGGCATGCGGCCTGGTACGGTTCAGGAGGGGGGGGGGGCGCTTGCTCGTCCCCACCCCCTTTCTTGACCGGCCAGGCTGCGTGCTCGATCGGGGTCTGGTATGGATTTTAGGGGGGACCCCACGCCGTTTTTTCGGCGTAGGGGCTTCCCTTTATAATCCATGCCAGACCTAAGGGCCTGGTATGCTCCGCGCTCGCCGCAATAGGAAAATTTGTTTTTCCTATTGCAGCGAGCGCGAGATGCAATACCCTGCCCTCGTGTCGTATCTGGTCCGTCGGACCAGCATACACACGAGCGGGCTTTCCGTCGGACCAGCATACACACGAGCGGACTTTCCGCCCGAAACTGTGTCCGACGGAAAGATTTAAAACTTGTTTCAAATCTAGGTCCGGCGGGCTTTTGGGAAAAAGTCCGCCGGAAAAGTCCGCGGCGCCCACACACGGGCGGATTGTCCGGCACACTCTGGTCCGCCGGACCAAGTATGCCGGAAAGTCCGACCGTGTGTACGCGGCATAACACTTCTCACACCACAGGGTTAAATTTACTTCATGAACATCCCCATATAAGATAAGGTTCTTTATTTACCTTTCAATTGGCCTATTTGTTGATACGCTGCCTCTTTGCTTCTCCCATGTTACCTCATCTGTTTTCTGTCCCCCATAAATTAGCTGTGGTTTCTATTGTCTTGTATGTCCTATAGTACAATGTTTCTCAGGTCCAGTCCTCAAGTACCACCAACAGGTCATGTTTTCAGCCCTTCCATTATTTTGCACAGGTGATTTGATCAGTTTCACTGCCTTAGCAATTACCACAGCCATTTCATCTGAGGGAAATACTGAAAACATGACCTGTTAGGGGTACTTGAGCACTGGAGTTGAGAAACATTGCTATAGTACCATACAATCAGGAGGGAGGAACCACAGCAAGTGGTTGGGGATCATGTATTCTATACACCTAGAAGTTTGGAATACCTGTTTTGGCCAGTA
The DNA here is from genome assembly GCA_037952835.1 of Lithobates septentrionalis. Classification (NCBI taxonomy): domain Eukaryota; kingdom Metazoa; phylum Chordata; class Amphibia; order Anura; family Ranidae; genus Lithobates; species Lithobates septentrionalis. Next base: position 619,777 of record JBBDGP010000596.1, read on the forward strand.
ATTGAATTGAACTAAAGAAGGGGCGTTTCAATAAACTTTTGCTCTGGACTTTTTTTTTCCCATATGTTACTAATTACCTATATGGACTAATATAGACTGTGAATCTCAGAACAGACTTTTTTTGCAATTGGGATATTAATGGCTCTAAGATTTTTGCGCCTTTACTTGTGTTTTTGCGTTTCAATAAACTGGCTGCTGTGAAAGAAAGCATAAAGCCTTATATTTTACAGGGTGTTCTTTGAGAAAAAGTGAGCTTGCTGTGGTGGGCTCAATTTAAAACAGGGTAGAAAAGAAAATTGTTAAGGCTTTCTAGTTGAGGAAGCCAACTATTTTCCATGTTGCAGTTCATCCCGGGTTTAGGAACTGGGACAAAATTCTAATCGGTATTATTTAGAGATCGAAACAGATGTGCTCTTACAGCTATGGAAACATTTTGTTATTCCTAAATTAGTTTTTCTGTATCGCTGAGCTTTTGGCAATTGCTAACTTTTTAAACAGACCATACCCTTTACCCCAATAGCCTGGTGCTGCAATAAATGTGAAAATGATTAACTGTAAACATGTATTTTGTGTTGTTTCTAGCTGTTCAATTACAATGCTGTAAAAAAAATAACTAAAAAATGCCTTTACTCCAGTAATGTTTAGTGGTTTTCATGAAAATAAGTTAAAATTCATGAGAATGTTATATTCAAACAAAACAATTTTCAGTTTAAATGGCATGGAGCAAAAGGAGAAAAAAATAGTATTTTCAAGAAGATATAAAACATGCCAAATAGAAGCAATGGAGGTTAAGCTGATGTAAATCATTTCAGGTAGCTCAAACCCATTTGCAGTCTGTGCCAGTGTCAGTTTATAAGAAATAGACTGTACACGGCTGACTGCTTTGCTTTTACAGCTGTAAGGTCATGCATATTTTTTGCTGCTATGGTTTGAACTGGGTCCAGACATGCATAACGTACATGCATTAAGTAATTTAATGTGTCTAATGCATCAAAAAAAAAGAGCATGTGCTATTTTGCAATGCAGTCCACCACAACCCATGATAGAGCATTAGCATGTCTTGTGGTCCACTGCAATAAACGTTTATTAGCAAGGTGTGTTGGGATGCCATTAGAAATGAATGTCACCACAGCACACCAACACACAAAATGAAGGCCTCTTGAGCCCCCTAGGGAAAGAGAGCCTTGACTGATGGGGGCATGGCTAGGTGTGTGACAAGGGGAACGATTGGTTGGGACATGGGGATAGGATGGGCCTGAGCTCAGGAAATCGCGTGCCCCAGGGAATTCTGGGTCTTTCGTAAGAGTCGTTGGAAAAACTGCCCACCCTCCCGCCCCTTTTTTCCTATATGTTCACATGTATGTGTTGGAATGTAATAGAGCTGTGGCCTTGCCCTTTCCAATCTAATGGTTGTAAGTGTCTTATTTAATGGAGTAAGGGCAAGAGTGGTGGGGGATTTGATCCCTTGGTGTTACGTTAAGTGGGACCTAAGCCCATTGCGCCTTGGCAGTCATGTGTGGTTTTGCATGCTGTGCTGACATGTATATTGCTGCCAAGCAACAGTGTGAACCCAGCAACAGTGCCAGTTAACACCATTGTGTTGAAGCAACACACATTATGTGCATTGGTTTGATGTGTAGAAATCTGTTCTGAATGGCCCCCCAGTACACCTTCCCAGTGTTAACATGTGCCACCCCAGCTTTGCAGTGCAAACACATGTTGTTGTGTGATAGACTGTCAAAAATGCTGCATACATGATTTTGTCTGCTCTGGTGCATTCATTTGAATGCAATGCATGTTTTTGGTCATACATTTATTTCACCACAATGGACCAGGCTGGTGAGAATGAGTCCTATTATGGAATTTAGATTAAAATTCACGCTTTGTAAATCCAAAACTTTTTTTTTTGTTTTGGACAGATTAAAGAAAGGTTAGAAGTAAGGTGCTTATTGTTGTCTGCATCCCTGCTAGGGAGATTCACTATTTATATTTGTCCTTGTGATCATTCTCATAAAGCTAGAGAAAAAGTAGGGATTAGCTTTAGGTTCAGAAACCCAGCCTGTTTGCTGTTCGCCAGGTCAATGACCTCAATGAGCCATTCATTGTTAAGGACACCCCAAGCGGCAGTAGCAGATGCACTATAAACACGCCATGATGTGCAGTAAATTAAAATGCACCACACTTCATTCCAAACGAGCTTGTGAGCTTTCGTTGGGGCATTTGTTGCACATAGGACAGCCCATACAATTGAATAGGCTGCCTATGTGTGACGAGCAGAAATGTTGCGAAAAAAGTGCATAATAAAGCTCAGGTGGAAACCTAGCCCTAGATGTAGTTTAACATGAATTAAGCACATGCCAGCATTACAAACCACATTATTTTTGTTGGTGAAAAAAACAACCTATTTCTTTTAAACAATATAAAAATAGTTGTTAGGACTTCTGGATATTTCAGTATAGTCCATTGATAGTCCATTGCTTTTTAAACACTTGCAGTGAAACACACTGTACAGAACAAAGCAAATATGGTGGCCCCATTTACAAATATAAAAAAAAAATACTTTATTTAATCTGTTTTTAATCCACTAATCAAAAACAAATTCTTTGAATTACTACAGTAAGCCTATTTAACACACTTCCATGTACCACTGGTCTCTCTCTTTTTTTTTTTTGGATTGTATAGCTCTCTGTTGCAAATCTGGAACAAACCCACTGTCTACATATTTGTCTTTCCTGTGTCATGATCTTTTGTGCTAAAGATCAACTTTCCTTTGCTGAAAGTTACCAGCATCCAAGCTTTAAAATAAATTAGTTATGCCATCTTCACCCTTCCTGATGCAAAATGGAGCAGCTCCATAAACTAATATAGGTACTCTGTAGTCAATAATGATGCTGATGACTTCTGCCCCCCCCCCCCGGTTTTGACAGGTGCCCTCTCCCACCCTCCCCCCCACAGCAATTCCACCAGAACGTACCCCAACACCCCACCACCCCATGCAACCTTCTAGGACATGTCATAGTTACAAGACACAGAGCAGTGCATTGCACAGCCAGCCGCAAGGAAACACAGCCAGCTGCAAACAGGAAACATGCCGGCACTTGGGACCTGGAGACCAGCAAAAAAACAGTTTGGGTGAGGATTACTGGACAGGTGAGTGTCCTTTTTTATTAAAAATCAACAGCTACAGTATTTGTAGCTGCTGACTTTTTTTTCAGACTGAAGAACTGCTTTAAGTCTGTTGTTATCCTTAATTTTAAGTCTGAACTTTATTGGTAACTTATAAACTAAATCTATTTCCTCATGTTATCTGTATTGCACACCCTCTATTCCCAAAATTAGACAATCTATCCAATTCTCCAAATGGATTTTCTCAGTTGGCTTTTGTATACTTCCCATATCTATTTCCATTTTAGATGTATGTCATGATCTATTACATTATCTCTTATAACATGTCAGATCTCATCTTTTTCAGTACCTTCAATCAACATTCACATCTGGCTTTTGTGCAGAAAAAAATCAACTACGACACTAACACTTTACAAGAAAGACATCCACTTAAGGAAAAAGTCAGTAGATGACAAGTACACTAAAGATGAAGAAAGAACAGTGATATGGAAGAAAGCAGACTCATAAAGTACATGACCTGCTGCGTAAAAAGCGAACACTCACCCAGCATTTAAACTTCTTACAAGACTTTTACTGTAATTCTGCGCAGCTGTGCTTGGCTAAACAATGCTGCAGTATTGTATGATGATCATTTGTCAAGGTGACAGGACTGCAGCAAAGGCTAATTGTACGCAGCTTGTATTCACTATAGGAAATGTACAAATGAAAACTGTCACTTGGATTCAACAAAAGCTTGAAAGTCCAAATCAGACTGAGATTCACAAGTGTTAAACTTCAAAAATGATTCTGTAAGTCATTACAGAGTACTGTGCTAATTTTGTAAACATCCCTGCTGTGAGGAGGTATATTTGCCAAGCACTAATTGACAGCTTAAAGTGGACCTTCCAGTAATTTTACTAAAGTCTGCATGAGTATAAATTAAGGCAATAGTACCAAAATGGTGTATTTTTTTTATTTTATTAAAAGCATCCCCAAGCTACAATTAAGTGAATACCTAGGCAGAGATGATGGAAACTGTCTGCGTCAGGCCACGAACAGACTGCAACATGCAATAACTTTGCAGCAAGTCACAATGTAGCAGGGGCTAGACTATCTCAGATTCGAAGCTAAGAGCTGCACATCCACCAGGCATTACACAATTTTGTTATCTCCGGGCCACTATTTCAGTCCATAAAGTAAATCCTACAATTAAAAATGCCTGAAACAAAATGAAACCATTTAATTATCATTACAGAAACAAGGCTCAATTCTATACATGTCAAACAAACCAAAGAAAATCCCCAGCTCAACTCATCAACCACCCTGCAAACAACCTAATTATCCTGTTTAACAGTATGGGTTAAAAACAGGGGTTTGGTTTGCACACATTTGCAAATACATATGTAAACTGCAGAGCCACTTCACGGAACCCCTGTATTATCTGCATTCCTAACTCTATAAATTTTTGAGAGCCTCCACAGTGGCTGGTTGGTGAGTTATGAGTAGGCACAATGTAGTTGTGTGAAACCCGTCAACCTCTGTACCGGCTAATGTACTTGTGGTCGTGCACTGTGGAATTGCCAAATAAATGGACTTTCGCTATGTTGGTGTGCAGATATTCTCTTTACATTAGGGAGAATTAGGCCTTGGAAAGGTCTTCTATCCTTTCATACAAAGGGTCTTTGAACACAGATGTCTTCTACAGGAATAATTAGGATCTTGCTATTACAGGAAATAGTGAGGTCCACAAAAGGGATGGTCCTCTTTTTTAAGAAGCCCTTCTTAATAAGGAATTGCTTGGTAATGCCTTTGGGGGGAGCAAAAGCTTTATTTAGATTAGGACAATCACTATATAACACAGGTTGCTAAAAATAATTGACTGGAAAAGTGTGTCAATTTGGGCATAGCTAAGTCTAGGCAATTATGGACTGTGTCAATACAGACTGATATGGTATGCTTAAAGTGTTTGTAAAGTCTTGTTTTTTTTTCTATAAAAATAACAAATACCGTATTTCTCGGCGTATAACACGCACTTTTTTCCCCTTAAAATCAGGGGAAAATCTTGGGTGCGTGTTATACACCGATCCCCGCTAATTGTGATCTATTGGCGGCGATCACCGCCGACATTCACATAGCGTGTAGTTTTAAATATGGCACCGCGGAGTTCGGAGGGACTCGGCGGAGCTGAACGAGCACCGCCGAAATCACAGTGACTGGGCGGAGCCGAGATACACATAGTCGAGTGTTCTCGGCTCTTTCCGGCGCCGCTCACAGTCACGCCCAGTCCCGCCATTGGACCTGTGTTATGTCCATCATAAGGCGGGACTGGGCGGGACTGTTAGTGGCGCCGGAAAGAGCCGAATACACTCGACTATGTGTATCTCTGCGGCGTTCGTTCAGCTCCGCCGAGTCCCTCCGAACTCTGCGGCGCCATATTTAAAACTACCGTACATGCTATGTGTATGTCGGCGGCGATCTGTCCAAGCATGGACACTGGGGGCAAGGCTGCACTGACCACTGGGGCAAGGCTGCACTGACCACAGGGGCAAAGCTGCACTGATCACTGGGGCATAGCTGCACTGACAAGGCTGCACTGACAAGGCTGCACTGGGGCAAAGCTGCACTGACAAGACTGCACTGGGGCAAAGCTGCACTGACAAGGCTGCAATGGACACTGGGGCAAGGCTGCACTGACACTGAAAAGGATGCAATGACACTAACAAGTCTGCAGATGGACACGATAAGGCTGCATTGATGGGCATTTTAATGTAAGCTTTTTTTCCTTAAACTTCCCTCCTAAAAGTTTTTTTCCTTAAAATTCTCTCCTAAACTTGGGGTGCGTGTTATACGTCGGCGCATGTTATACGCTGATAAATACGGTATGTTATACTTACCTGCTCTGTGCAATGGTTTTGCACAGAGCAGCCCCAATCCTCCTTTTCTTGGTCCCTCTTTGATGCTCCTGGCCCCTCCCTTCTGTTAAGTGCCCCCACAGAAGGCAGCTTGCTATGGGGGTACCCGAGCCAACCCGCAGCTCTGTGTATCCATTCAGACACAGCCCTGTCCCCTCTTTCTCCTCATTGGCTAACTGACTTTGATTGACTCACTTCGTCTCAGATAATCAGGAGGGAGTGTCCCGGATGGCCGAGGCACTCATGGACATCGATGGATAGGTAAGCATTAGGGGGGCTGAGGGGGGTTGATGCACACAGAAGGCTTTTTATCTTAATGCATAGAATGCATTAAAGTGGATGTAAACCTGATTCATGAAATTTGACCTGGGTTCTTATATCTGTAGTGTTTTCTTATCTTTCTTCAAAGCACTAAGTCCCATGTCTCTCTGCTGTTTTGTTCCTCTGTTATCAGCATAACTTCTGACAAGTTCTCAGAGACAGGAGATAAAAGCAGCTGAAATTGTGTATCGTGGGAGGTTGTTATAAATAGATTAACAGAGAGCTTGTCTTGTCACAGTACAGCTCTGCAAGTCTCTGCCTATGTGGAGGAGGGGTGTGTGCCTTTCCTCCAAATAGCTGTCTCCCAGAGTAAGCCAAGAATACACTCCTACAGCTGAATGAGGAGGTGAAAATTCTAACCCAATGTAAGAATTCTAAAGATTATAGAAAGGGAAAGACAGCAGATACACATGTAAAACTTATGTAGGGAGATTTGTTTCATTCCTGTGTATCATCCGAGGCTGGTCACTTCACTGGGTATATGTGAGGGTTTACATCCACTTTAAGATAAAAAAACTTTTGCCTTTACAACCACTTTACGTTTTGGAGTTAAGTCTGCAGATTAAGACTATTCTTGTAACAACTCCTCCAATAAGGATCGGTACAACCACCCTCATCCTTAACTGACTGTACAAAAGCAGCTGCAGCCCTGGTGAAAAAAGATAGACAGCCTCTAAAGGGGAGGGCACAAAAGTATGCTTGTTGCCCACCCCTGTGTTCTATCAGCTAACATGGCTACACTATTACCCTTAAACTGATACTTAGTAGTAAAGAATTGCTCCATAGATAAAACAGAGGAGGGAGCAGCTTCTGAAGGGGTTACGGACAACTTTAAGAAGTGCCGCAACTCAAGCAGAAGACCATCTTCCATGGCTTCAAGTCCCTTTGGAAGAACACTGCAAGATGTACCTACAAACCACTGCTGGAACAGAAATTAATCCCAGGTTACTGTAAGGCAGCGAGGAGCCCAGGAGTATGTCCAAAGGATCACAGAAGATGGTGAGGAGGTGGCAGGAAGACAATCAGGTCCATGTGAACACTGGAAAATGGCACACTCATCTAAGCCATCAGGAGGGGACTCGAGCAAGGGCAGTAGGATCAGAGAGCCCACTCAATCCCAGTGGAGGACTGAGAAAACTCAAATTTAAAATATGATGCCGCTTTTTTTCCTGACTCACCATGACACCAAGAGAACCTGGAATGTTAACCCTTTAGAGGACACAAGTGCAAATAAGCACCACAGACTCTCTGCACAAAAGGGCAAAGCCTTAACTTACCTCAGTAGAGGGTTTTGAGAGGCCCTGCAGTAGTAGTGCACAGGCACTATAGTGTTGAAGAGGCAAATTCAGAGAACGTACAGCTTCTGTTGGTCTTCACCCCTCCAGTAAGAACACTCCCTAAAGAGTTTTCAGGGTCTGGGTTTTGTCAGATGAATGCATCATGACCCTGGACCTGTAAGGCACCCACACATTGCACACACGTGTGTGGAGGCGAGCACCTTTACAGGCCCCAGTGTCCAAGAACACATTACAGGCTAGACCTGATTCTTCCTCTGAGCAGGTCTGGGTACAGCTTTTGTGGCAATGTCAGGGATCTAATCATTCAGTAAGACGCCAATATGAGCCTCTTCTGACTTTGCAGGAACAGAAGAAACTTGCTAGAATAACGCCCGTTCTCCTAGGACACTAACAAAAATCTGAACATGATGACATCAGGAGGGGTTATACTAGATTGTATTCACAGCTTATGCTTTCAAGGGTCTAATATCTATAAGACAGCAGCATAATCCAGTGTACTGGAATACTTCATACAGTGTTCCTTAATGTAAGAAACATATGTTTTATAAGGTATAGAATGAAAATATTGGTATTAAAGTATGTACCTGTAACTTGAATTTTTTTTTTAATTGACCCAAAACATTTGCAGTTTTCTTATAATAGACTAGTGATGGCAGCCATTTATTACAACTGTCATTCATTAGTACCATGCCATTTGAATTTCTGTCTGTCTAATCTAGAGAGTTACACGGCTCTGTCAAACAGCACAGCCCTGTCTGGAAGGGCAGAAACCTAATTTTTCTTTTCTTCAGGTCTTTCCCTCACTCATCTTGTGATTGGGCAGTAAAAGGTGAAGAAGCAGATTGATGAGCTCGTCTCTATAGCATTCCATTCTCTCCTCCTATAATCATGTCCCTTGTTATCACACAACCACTGCAACACAACCTACTGTCTCCTTATACCGATTCTCCCTCTTTTTATTTAAGTCCAGCTCTGCAGGCACTTCAAAAGGTTCATACAAAGTCAAATTCAAGTACTGACAATGTATACATTTATAAAATGTTTTTTAGGTATTACCTTTTTTATGTATTAATGCAGTGCTTCATCAATTTGTGTATGTTATAGCTGCCTGGAGTAGATTTAAGCTGTAGACTATCCAATGAATTAAAGTGATTGTAAAATTAAGATTTTTATTTTTTAATAATGTCATATCTACCTGCTCTATGCAGTGGTTTTGTACAGAGGAGCCCCAGTCCTCTTCTTCTGGGGACCCCTGCCAATGCTCTGGTATCCTCCTCCTCCTCTCACCGTGTGTCACCGTAGGAAGCCACTTCCTATAGTGGCACATGTGAGGGCTCAACTCTGAACCACATTCTATGTGTCTATTGAGGCTCGGCACCGCCCACTGCCCTTTGTCACTGGAATTGACAGCAGCAGATGTTAATGGCTCCAACTGCTCTCACTGAGACCAGTGAGGAGGAAGAGAGAGCAGTGGCAATGGTTTTGGTTACAATGTTGGTTGAGATCAAGCTCACGTAAGTATGGGGGGCTGACAATAGAAGGTTTTTTACCTTAATGCAGAGAAAAAATGATCAACCTTTAAAACCACTTTAATCTGAGACCCAGGAACAAAAAATAACGTGTGTCTTACCCAATAAATCCCAGTTGCTAACAACTGCCAGCCTCTAATGGTAGCCTAAGCTGACCATCACAGAAAATTCTTTGGCCACTTTGTTCAGGAGCCCATTTAGGCACCAACTGCATGACCACCCACAACTTTCCTCATCACTACAAATGTACTGTATATCGGTACATCAATAACATGTAGAATTGGCCCCGCTGAATCAAAGCAATTGCTATTTATATAGAACTGTGGAATATGGTGGCATGCAAAAATTGAGGTAAGATTTACACTGTGTCAACAGCTCTGATTGCTGTGGGGTTTACATTTTTTATAGCACGTTAATTCTATTTAAATTTATTTTGGGCTACTATATTTTTGTGTAAAAATGCTGTTTGGTAATTGGTGCTGGAAGACTTTCCACTTGTTATTTAAAGATCATTTCACATACTATACAAGCACAAGACATCAGCAGCATTCAATCTTTAGTTGTTCCTTTGAAACTACAGGTATGCTATCAAGTGGAAACTTTGACTGGCCATTATCAGCCGTGTTAATCTTGAGGTCACATTCCAAAGTAGTTTCTACTCAGAGGTTTTTTTTTTCTGCTATTGATTCATTTTTACTTAAAACATAATGTTTTCTGTTAGTTCTATACCTACCAGGTACCATCTTTAAATGAAAACCTTGTAATCAGGAAGCAAGATGTTTTATGTTTGAAAACACTTTGCTGCTTCAGCTTGCTTCTTTAAACTTGCTTCGGTTCTATTTGCATTCACGTGTGGCTTCTTTGTCCTCTAACACTTGAACTCACCTATCCTCATTCTTTTATCATCACCCTATCTCTGGAATGCCTTATCATTTTATATACACTGCTTATATTAAGTAAACAGTCTATCCAAGCAGCACAAGTTAAGTGGTCAGGTTGAAAATTTTTAGGTAAATTGCTGCTTCGCATATTAAGGATATTCTGCTTCATAGTTAAAATACAGATACTGATTGTACTTCAAACAGCCTAGGCACAACTTACAGCTTGGGTCATCAGATATTTCAATGCAAAATGAATAGCTTTCAGAGGCACACAATTGTCTGCCAGTATGTCAGCAGTGCTGGAGAGTAAGCTGTTTGTATCCATCCTCATAGGTTGGAGGTAAGTAGCACCCTCTGAACCCACAAATTTTCGACCATTGGTAAAGACGGAGAAGAATGGCAGAAAAAAGGCTTTGTGTGTTGAATATAATGCTGACCTCTAATTTTGATGCTGCCATGTATCTAAATAGGTCCCTTTGACTTTAGTTAATTTAATCAGAAGCACAAGAGTGGTCTCTTCTAGCTTGCTTCAAAGAGGAAAGATAAAAAGTATTAGCAAAACCTTACATGATGTGTAAAAGCAGAATAGCACATGTACAACCACTTCAATATCTTCAGCTTACAATAGAAATATACAGGGTTGACACTGGCAGTCATTAGGTAATGCACATAGAGTCAGAGGTCCTGTTGTAATTGCTACTATTGCGAACATTGTTGCTGTGCTGGAATGGTAATAATAGATCTTCCCCAAGGACTCTTACAAAAAAACACTGGATGAAAAGGGCCTTTTAGTGACCATGGCTAAAAAGGTAACTCTTGTGGAAAAAAATACAACAAATAAAAAAAAAAAATTATAGCATATACAATTGCTACACAAGCCATGGTGTAATTTAATGTCTTTAACCACTTGCCACCCCCTTCCTGCCCAGGCCATTTTTCAGCTTTTAGCGCTGTCGCACTTTGAATGACAATTGTGTGGTCATGCTACACTGTACCCAAACAAATTTTTTATCATTTTCTTCACACAAACAGATCTTTCTTTTGGTGGTATTGGTATTTAATCACTGCTGGGTTTTTTGTTTTTTACTTAAAAAAAAAAAAAAAGACCACAAATTTTGAAAAAAAAAATTTTTTACTTAGTTTCTGTCAGTAAATTTTGTAACTAAGTAATTTTTCTCCTTCACTGATGTGCGCTGATGAGGCAGCACTGATGGGCACTGATAGGCTGAACTGGTGGTAATTGATGAGGTGGCACTTATGGGAACTGATGAGGCGGCACTTATGGGCACTGATAGGCGGCACTGATATGTGGCACTGATGAGCACTGATAGGCGGCACTGATGGGCACTGTTAGGTGGCACTGATGGGCACTAATAGGCACACTGGTGGGCACTGATAGGCAGAACTGGTGGGCACGGATAGGCGGTACTGATGAGCACTGATGGGTGGCACTGATGGGCGACACTGATGGGCATTGATGGGCAGCACTGATAGGCTGCACTGATAGCCAGCACTGACTGGCATTGCTAATGGGCACTGATTGGTGGCACTTGTGGGCAGTGGTGGGCACTGATTGCTGCCACTGTTGGGCACTGATTGCTGCCACTGTTTGGCAATGGTGGGCACTGATTGGTGACACAGTTGGCGCTATATTGTAATCAGGGCACTGATAATCAGTGCCCTGATTACATGTGTAGATGTCCCCCTACGTGGAGATGCCGCTGATCAGCTCTCCTCGCCACACACTCTGTAAGTGTGAGATGAGGAGCACCGATTACCGGCATCTCCGTGTTTGCATGTGACCGGCTGTGATTGGACACAGCTGATCACATGGTTAAAGAGCCGTGGACACGGCTCTTTACCGAGATCGGGGTTGTGCCGTGTCCTAGCAACATGGTGCGGCTGAGATCGCCGCGCTGCGCTCCCCCACAGGCGCGCTAAAGTGGCCGTTCTGGGACGCTGCCATATGATGGCGTCCCAGAACGAGAGCCGAACCGCCCCACCACCATTTGAGGGTGGGCAGGCAACAACCAGTTAAAAAATGACATATTCTTTTTAATCTGAAGCACTGTCATTTTCTATAAAATTCAATATTACAGTACATGGCAACCTGGAGGCGTTCTGCTATACTTAGCTGATGTACAGCCCCCCCCCAGAAATCTTGGGTCCTGCTTGCGTGATTCATTTATTGATTTTCCAAGAAGTCTACACTAAGACTAAAGTCAGATTTTAGACACCTCCTGCAATAAAAATGTAGGTTTTGTTAGGTTTTTTTTTCATTAAAAAGCATGCTCGTACGACAGAAGCCAGCCATATGGCCATACATGGCCCGAATGTCGGCTGTTTTTTTTTTAACCGCCCATTGTCTCCCAACATGTGTACCCGGATTAAGGGTTAGTCACTTCTAAAGGGATCAAATAATAGTTCTCTACCAAAGTCATGATAGAAATTATAGATGGAGAAACTGCCACTGAGGTATCAAAAAACACTGTATTTATGCAGGCATAAAATAAGTCATAAAATCAAAAGCCATATACATAAAGTAAGCATTTGGTATAGAACTATTATTTACCACAATTCCCACTAGGGGTCCTGAGCGCTGTGTATGTGTTCTTTGATCTGGTTGGCTACTCCTCCTAGTGCTTCCACAGCTGCCTGGGGCTATCTATAATACTTTCACCTACTGAGTCATATGGATGTATGGTTTTAGCGCTTGGAATGTAAAGTTTTCTAAAAAAATGTTACTTTTACTTGTAAAAAACTTTGAATACTGCTAGGACCTTGAAGAAGGGGACATTCCCCAAAAGCTTGTCCTGAAAAATTGTATGTTAGTGCAAATAAATAAGTATCACAGACAGTACTCCATTCTTTCTGTTTACTTCTAAAGTGATGTAGACATTGCCACTTTTCTCATTAGAACACAGAAACTGTATCTGCTGATTAATAGTGAAACATACCCTCCCACTAAGAATGAGTATGTAATCAGTCTGGAAAAATTAAAAGCTATTTCTTCACAGCAACAAAAAAGTCAGGAATCTGGTACAAGATTTGTTAAAACACCTACCATGTACATTGATTATCCAGATAGGGTTTTTTTTCAACAAAAGCTGAGCTACTCTTTAAACATTGAGTTATGCCTCTCAATATCACATGCCCCAGGAGGGGGGCCTTCTGGACTAGTTCAAGTTAAAATGGCTGCAGTGTTAAATGTTATCAAACCATGCTTGATGTGCTTCGTTGTGGTGCAAAAATAATTATTTGCTCAGTACTTATGTGTACTGAGCCATTCAACTTGTACTATGGCTATATAATGTTTTCCCATGTCCTTTATATGATATGGATTGGTTTTACTGTAACTTTAATTATTATTCTTTGTTATGGATAAAAATATATAATATAATAATACAATATAAACACATATACAGCATGCCTATTTATAAAGCACAGCGGATGTAACTTTCACCAAATATTCTCTGGTGAAGAATTAATAATTAACATTTAAAACACAAAGACCTTAAAGACATTTCATTCATTCAGATGTCCTAAACAAAAGGTGAATCTAAGAGGTGTATTTATAAGACTTGGAGAGCTTTTTATCTGGTGAAACTACATATACATTTATTCTTAGAGAATGCTGGCAAAATAGGATCACAAGTCTGCTGGCAAGATTGGCATTGACCATTTTAAATTGTAAGCAAGTGTGACGATAATGAGGCTTGAAAACTGTGTCTGAAGAATAGGAGAGTCATAATAAAGACAATTTATTGTCTGTTTTGTAATATATTTCCTGTAAAAGGTGTTTACATATAAACAAAGAATATGTGTGAAGAGTAAAAGAGAATAAAAGTACTGAGATCTCTTATAGCGTTTATGAAGATGTATGCATTAGAGGCAAAAGTCAAACATAAAGCATAAAACATAGCACAGTAGAACCACACAGTCATTATAATTGTCTATAACCTGTTAAACTTGATTAGGGATGAGCCGAACACCCCCCGGTTCGGTTCGCACCAAAACCTGCGAACGGACCGAAAATTCGCACGAACGTTAGAACCCCATTGACGTCTATGGGACTCGAACGTTCAAAATCAAAAGTGCTCATTTTAAAGGCTAATTTGCATTGTATTGTCCTAAAAAGGGTTTGGGGACCCGGGTCCTGCCCCAGGGGACATGTATCAATGCAAAAAAAACTTTTAAAAACGGACGTTTTTTCGGGAGCAGTGATTTTAATGATGCTTAAAGTAAAAAAAAAAGTGAAATATTCCTTTAAATATCGTACCTGGGGAATGTCTATAGTATGCCTGTAAAGTGGCGCGTGTTTCCCGCGTTTAGAACAGTCCCTGCACCAAATGTCATTTTTAAAGGAAGAAATCTCATTTAAAACTGCTTGCGGGTTTAATGTAATGTTGGGTCCTGGCAATATGGATGAAAATCAGTGAGACAAACGACATGGGTACCCCCCAGTCCATTACCAGGCCCTTTGGGTCTTGTATAGATATTAAGGGGAACCCCGCACCCAAATTAAAATAAGGAAAGGTGTGGGGCCACCAGGCCCTATATACTCTGAACAGCAATATACAGGCGGTGCAAACAAGACAGGGACTGTAGGTTTGTTGTTAAGTAGAATCTGTTTGTAATTTTGAACAGGTACATTTTTAACGTGTTTAGCTCCAGCCAAAAAATCTTTTTTAAGCTTTTTGGAAAACATAGGGAAGGGTTGTGATAAAAAGAAAGGGAGGGGTGGGGGAGGAAGGGGGGGGGGGGGAGCTAAACTAAATAAATCCCAAGATGTCAAATGACCTGAACGTAAGAACAAATATATATAAAAGCGTGCTCATAGATGCAAATACATAACTAGAATGTGCACACAGACAGATAGAATATGAAGGCTGGAAATGTGTACCAGCAGAGAATGTGTAGGGGTATGTGAATCTGCTATAAAAGGAGCATATATATATAGCAGATTCACATACCCCTACACATTCTCTGCTGGTACACATTTCCAGCCTTCATATTCTAGTTTTGTCCTTATTTGTTTGATCACAGTAATGTTTTCTTTTTTACATATCATTCAGTGATATCTGTCTGTGTGCACATTCTAGTTATGTATTTGCATCTATGAGCACGCTTTTATATATATTTGTTCTTACGTTCAGGTCATTTGACATCTTGGGATTTATTTAGTTTAGCTCCCCCCCCCTTCCTCCCCCACCCCTCCCTTTCTTTTTATCACAGCGCAGCCACCACCCCCCTTAGTCTATATTGTTTTGTCTGTTTTTGGAGCAGTCTTGTGTGTTGCAGCAGTGTCCCTTTAGTATAGGATCCCTTTGACAGCGCAGGAGTTTTCTACACAATAGGGAAGGGTTATCACCCCTGTGACATTTGTTTTGCTGTCTGTCCTCCTCTTCAGAAGATTTCACCTCACTTTTTGTCCCAATGACAAATGTTTTTTGAAAATTTGGTGTTTTTTGTGGAACAAGGATTGGAAAGCATCAGTGGAAAGGAGAAATGTTTTTCCCATATTAACTCTTACAGGAGAGAATTTCCCTTCCTAGGGGTAGATTTCATCTCACTTCCTGTTGTCTCCTTCCGTTTGCAAGTAGGAGTCGTTTGTAAGTTAGATGTTTGAAAGTATATACTCAGCAGAAATTTGGGCCTTAGGTGTTGTTGTGGCCACAACACTGTAAGCCCTCACAGGGCCCTGCTGTGAAATATTAGATCAAGAATTGTAATTACATGCCCCTGTTAACCAGGGGCAGAAAAATTGGGCCTTTGGTGCTGGTGGTGGTGCTGGTGCCACAACACTGTAAGTCCTCACACGCTCTTGGTGGGCGCAGAAATGGGCCCTGCTGTGAAATATTAGATCAAGAATTGTAATTACATGCCCCTGTTGAACAAGGGCAGAAAAATTGGGCCTTTGGTGGTGGTGGTGGTCCTGGTGCCACAACACTGTAAGTCCTCACAGACACTCTAGTTGGAACGCAGGAACGCGCCCTGCTGCAAAGTATTGCATCAAAAATTGTAATTACACGCCCCTGTTAGACAGGGGCTGAAAAATTGGGCGTTAGGCACTGGTGCTGGTGCCACAACACTGCAACCCCTCACAGATACTCTAGTTGTAACGCAGAAATGAGCCCTGCTGCAAAGTATTGCATCAAAAATTGTAATTACACGCCCCTGTTAAACAGGGGCTGAAAAATTGGGCCTTAGGCACTGGTACTGGTGCCACAACACTGCAACCCCTCACAGATACTCTAGTTGGAATGCAGAAACGAGCCCTGCTGCAAAGTATTGCATCAAAAATTGTAATTACACGCCCCTTTTAAACAGGGGCTGAAAAATTGGGCCTTAGGCACTTGTGCTGGTGCCACAACACTGCAACCCCTCACAGATACTCTAGTTGGAACGCAGAAACGAGCCCTGCTGCAAAGTATTGCATCAAAAATTGTAATTACACGCTCCTGTTAAACAGGGGCTGAAAAATTGGGCCTTAGGCACTGGTGGTGGCGCCCAGAACCAAAAATGTTCTTACAAGCTATCAGTGTGATCATTGAGGAGGAAGAGGATAATTACTCAGGGATAGTCACTCAGCATCAGCATAGGCAGTCTTTGAAGGGATCTGAAAAAAATTATTCCGTTACATCAGCATCAGGTGCTTGGTAGCTGGTGGTGATCCAAGACTGATTCATTTTTATGAAGGTCAGTCGATCGACCGAGTCGGTGGACAGACGCACCCTGTGATCCGTTACAAAGCCTCCAGCAGCACTGAATGTGCGTTCCGAAAGAACGCTGGATGCAGGACAGGCCAGTAGCTCAATTGCATACTGTGCAAGCTCTGGCCAGTGATCCATCCTCAAGACCCAGTAACCCAGAGGATTTTCGGTGGGAAAGGTGTCCAAGTCTGATCTTGCCCCTAGCTATTCCTGCACCATGTAAAACAGACGCTGGTGTTGGTTGCTGGAACCGATCATACCTTGGGGCTGCGGACCAAAAAATTGTCTGAACGCATCGGTCAGACTGCCACCTTCTCCACCGCTCCTTCTTTGACTGACCGAAGCCTCAGCAACACGTTGTCCAGAAACAGGAGTTTGTAACCTCCCAGTCTCTGGGAACGCGTTGCACAGACCTTTCTGCAAGGCCTCCCGAAGATGTTTCATCCTCTGCTCCCTCTGCGATGGCAAGATAAGGTCCGCAACCTTACCCTTGTAACGAGGATCAAGGAGGGTTGCCAGCCAGTATTGGTCCTTCTCCTTGATACCACGAATACGAGGATCCTTACGCAGGCTTTCCAGGATCAGGGAGGCCATGCAGCGTAGGTTTGCTGAGGCATTCGGTCCGGAGTCCTCTGGGTCACTAAGGACGACATGGTCCGCAGCCACCTCCTCCCAGCCACGTACAAGTCCATGTGTTTCTTGGGACTGATCCCTTAAAGACTGCTGCTGATGCAGAGTGCCAGGCTCCACCTCCATACTGACACAATCTTCCTCCTCCTCCTCCTCTTCCTGTGTGATCGGCGGGCACACAGGAACACTGTCTGGATAAAGGGGCCTTGAGAGTTAGAAGTCCTCCTCTTCCTGCCTCTGTTCTGCCTCAAGTGCCCTGTCCATTATTCCACGCAGCGTGTGCTCCAACAGGTGGACAAGGGGGACAGTGTCACTAATGCATGCACTGTCACTGCTCACCATCCTCGTGGCCTCCTCAAATGGTGACAGGACAGTGCATGCATCCCTGATCATGGCCCACTGGCGTGGGGAAAAAAAACCAAGCTCCCCTGACCCTGTCCTGGTGCCATAGTCGCACAGGTACTCATTGATGGCCCTCTGCTGCGTGTGCAGCCGCTGCATCATGGCCAACTTTGAGTTTCACCTGGTGGGCATGTCACAGATTAGGTGGTTCTTGGGCAGGTTAAACTCCTTTTGGAGGTCCGCCAGCTGAGCAGTGGCATTATATGACCGGCGGAAATGCACACAGACTTTCCTGGCCTGCCTCAGGACATCCTGTAAGCCCGGGTACCTGCCCAAGAACCGCTGCACCACCAAGTTAAGGACATGAGCCAAACAGGGCACATGGGTCATTTGTCCCTGTCGGAGGGCAGAGAGGAGGTTGGTGCCATTTTCGCAAACCACCATTCCTGCCTTAAGTTGGCGTGGCGTCAACCACCTCTGAACCTGCCCCTGCAGAGCTGACAGAACCTCTGCCCCAGTGTGGCTCCTGTCCCCCAAGCACACCAGCTCAAGCACTGCATGGCATCTTTTGGCCTGCGTACTTGCGTAGCCCCTTGAATGGCTACGGAGCACCGCTGGTTCTGAGGACAAAGCACAGGAAGAGGCCATGGAGGAAGAAGAAAAGGAGGGGGTGGAGGAGAGAGGTGTGTCACAATCATTAGTAGTGGCATTTTGGAGGCGTGGTGGCGGAACAACCTCCAACACTACTGCACCTTGTCCTGCATCCTTCCCAGCTGCCAGCAGAGTCACCCAATGCACCGTGAAACTTAGGTAACGTCCCTGTCCATGCCTGCTGAACCATGAGTCAGCGGTAATATGCACCGCTGACCGCCCTGTCCAGCGAGGCATGGACATTGCCTTCCACATGCCGGTAGAGAGCCGGAAATCGCCTTCCGTGAGAAAAAGTGGCGTTTGGGTACCTGCCACTGAGGAACCGCACATTCCACAAACTCACGGAAGGGGGCAGAGTCTACCAACTGAAAAGGCAGCAGTTGAAGTGCTAGCAATTTTGCCAAGCTAGCATTCAACCGCTGGGCATGTGGATGGCTGGGAGAAAACTTCTTTCGGCGGTGCAGCAGCTGGGGCAGGGAAATTTGCCTGGTACAATCTGACGTCAGTGTACCAAAAGCAGATTGCCCACAAGTACTTGGCTGTGACACACCTAATTCTACACCTTCATTCCTCTCAGTGCAGGTCTCAGAGAGGACTGAAGGTATAGTGGGGTTGGAGATCTCAGCTGATGAGGAGCAAGGAGAGGTCCTCTTTGTTCTTTGGTGTGGGTCTTTTAGATACGCTTGCCAACGAACTGCATGGCAGGTCAACATATGTCTGGTCAAGCATGTGGTACCCAAGCGGGAGATGTTTTGGCCACGCGAGATACGCTTTAGACATATGTTGCAAATAGCAGCAGTGCGATCTGATGCATTCGTCTCAAAAAAGGCCCACACCAAAGAACTTTTTGAATAACATGCAGAGACTGCAGCGCCCTGCACATGTGGAGCTTTGGGGTATGATGCAGTCAATGTGCTGCCCTTAGGCTGGCCCCTGGAGGGCATCCTGCCTCGTTGGTGATGTGCCGCCTCCTCCTTCTCCTCCTCTCTCCTATCAGGCACCCACGTTGAGTCAGTGACCTCATCATCCCCTCCCTCCTCATCACTGGAGCAAACCTGGCAGTATGCTGCAGCAGGGGGAGCATGACTGCCAGATTGCTGTCCTTCTTGGGCACCCCCTCTGTCCATGCTCATGTTACTGCCTTCATCGAGCTCAGTATCATCATCAGAGCCTTCCAAACGCTGGGCATCCTCCTGGAGCATGTACCCAACACTGTGGTCAAACAGTTCGAGGGACTCCTCAGGAGGACATGGTGGGGCTAGGGAAGGAGTCACTGATGACATTGAGCCGAGGGAAGAGGCCGCTGCTTTGGCAGACAAAGTACCCTGGGCATGGGTGAGAGAGGATGAGGAGGATGAGGACGGCTTGGTCATCCACTCGACCAAGTCTTCCGCATGTTGCGGGTCAACACGACCAGCTGCCGAAAAAAAGGCCAAGCATGTCCCACGGCCACGTGCTGATGAGGATGCACCGTCTCCACGACCAGCACTAGACACAGAGCCTGCTTGCCCTCTCTTATTGGCTTGTGACTGTCTGCCTCTCCTTCTTGGCCTTCCAGACATGGCCTGTAGCTGCACTAAGCTGGTATATATATGTACGGATACTGCAGCTAGCAAAATCAACTGCCTGCCTGTAGTATGAGAACACCACCAACCTTCTACAGGTAGCTTTAGCTGAACACTGTGCAGAGCTCGCAAAAAACTAACTTGTAGCTTTTTTAGCTGCCTGCAGTAGTGATAGGATCAGGAAAACACCACCAACCTTCTACAGGTAGCTTTAACTGAACACTGTGCAGAGCTCGCAAAAAAATAACTTGTAGGTTTAGCTGAACACTGTGAGCAGGACGCACCACACTAACTTGTAGTTTTAGCTGAACACTGTGAGCAGGACGCACTGCACTAATTTGTAGCTTTAGATGAACACTGTGCAGAGGTCTCACTACACTAACGTGTAGTTTTAGCTGAACACTGTGAGCAGGATGCACTACACTAACTTGTAGCTTTAGATGAACACTGTGCAGAGGTCTCACTACACTAACTTGTAGTTTTAGCTGAACACTGTGAGCAGGACGCACTGCACTAACTTGTAGTTTTAGCTGAACACTGTGAGCAGGATGCACTGCACTAACTTGTAGCTTTAGATGAACACTGTGCAGAGGTCTCACTACACTAACTTGTAGTTTTAGCTGAACACTGTGAGCAGGACGCACTGCACTAACTTGTAGCTTTAGATGAACACTGTGCAGAGGTCTCACTACACTAACTTGTAGTTTTAGCTGAACACTGTGAGCAGGACGCACTGCACTAACTTGTAGCTTTAGATGAACACTGTGCAGAGGTCTCACTACACTAACTTGTAGTTTTAGCTGAACACTGTGAGCAGGACGCACTGCACTAACTTGTAGCTTTAGATGAACACTGTGCAGAGGTCTCACTACACTAACTTGTAGGTTTAGCTGAACACTGTGAGTAGGACGCACCACACTAACTTGTAGTTTTAGCTGAACACTGTGAGCAGGACGCACTGCACTAACTTGTAGTTTTAGCTGAACACTGTGAGCAGGACGCACTGCACAAACTTGTAGCTTTAGATGAACACTGTGCAGAGTAGTTTTAGCTGAACACTGTGAGCAGGACTCACTGCACTAACTTGTAGCTTTAGATGAACACTGTGCAGAGGTCTCACTACACTAACTTGTAGGTTTAGCTGAACACTCTGAGGAGGACGCACCACACTAACTTGTAGTTTTAGCTGAACACTGTGAGCAGGACGCACTGCACTAACTTGTAGCTTTAGATGAACACTGTGCAGAGGTCTCACTACACTAACTTGTAGTTTTAGCTGAACACTGTGAGCAGGACGCACTGCACTAACTTGTAGCTTTAGATGAACACTGTGCAGAGGTCTCACTACACTAACTTGTAGGTTTAGCTGAACACTGTGAGCAGGACACACCACACTAACTTGTAGTTTTAGCTGAACACTGTGAGCAGGACGCACTACACTAACTTGTAGTTTTAGCTGAACACTGTGAGCAGGACGCACTGCACTAACTTTAGCTTTAGATGAACACTGTGCAGAGATCTCACTACACTAACTTGTAGTTTTAGCTGAACACTGTGAGCAGGACGCACTGCACTAACTTGTAGCTTTAGATGAACACTGTGCAGAGCTCGCAAAAAAATAACTTGTAGGTTTAGCTGAACACTGTGAGCAGGACGCACCACACTAACTTGTAGTTTTAGCTGAACACTGTGAGCAGGATGCACCACACAAACTGTAAATAGTCTAGCTGCCTGACTGTGGTACTAATAGGATCAAAAGAACACCAGCAATTTTCTTCAGGTAGCTGTAAATACTGTAACAAGACAAGCCTGCCTGTCAGTAAGAAGATCACAGGAACTGATCTAGCTAAACTGAATACAGTGTATATATATATATATATATATATATATATATATATATATATATATACAACACCTGGGATGCATATATATACACAATACACTATAAGTGCAGCTAACTCACTGACTGTCCTGCCTAATCTAGCTAACTCAAATGAAATGACACTGTCTCTCTCTCTCTACTCTAAGCACGCCGGAACACACTACACAGTGCCGCCGTGCAGGCGGCCTTATATAGTGTGGGGCGTGTTCTAAACCCCCTGAGCCATAATTGGCCAAAGCCACCATGGCTTTGGCCAATTACAGCTCTCTCTACCGATGGCACTGTGATTGGCCAAGCATGCTGGTCATAATGCATGCTTGGCCAATCATCAGCCAGCAATGCACTGCGATGCTGCAGTGAATTATGGGCCGTGACGCACCACACGAATTTGGCGCGAACGGCCCATAACGTTCGGAATTCAGCGTACGACCAAACAGCCAATGTTCGAGTCGAACATGGGTTCGACTCGAACACAAAGCTCATCCCTACTTGAGATATATTTTAAGGGCTTTGGGTCTGCCCATACCAATCTCACCATGTCCTCTAAGATGAACTAGCTACCTGATAATTGCCAACAGATGCTGAAAATAGTAAATCATATTTGGCGTGTGTGTGTGGGTTGTTTGGATCACCTCATTGATGGTTGGTATTTGAGGGCCTCTCCAATGTCTGACTGCGACAGACGAGTTGCCAGCAGTATATGAATTACTGCACCTCTCAATGTGAGCGGTACTCTTTCCAATCCCAAAGAGAATAAAGCTATACCTGGGGAAACAGGAATTGTGAGGCCATAGATCTGATTGATCAAACAGAAAATTGCTAACCAAAGGGATGATACAGATGGACAGGACCACAATATATTATGTAGAGTACCCACAGCTCCACATTGTTTCCAGCAGGAAGAGGATGTGTGCGGTGAAAATTTTGAAATTCTATATGGTGTCAAATACCAACGTGGTAGAACCTTTTGAGTGAGCTTCCAAAGATTTATATTTTTCGTAGCAGTATAAGTGGTACTAAGAGCTTTTTGCCATTGTTCAGGGGTATAATTCGATCCTAGGTCGTGTTCCCAGACTCTGAATGATGAGGATTCGAAAAATGTATTTTTATTTTTAGGCATATTATAAAGTAGGGAAAAGCCCTTGGCTTTGAAATTAGGTAAAGTATAAAACTGTACTACCAGCTATGGCAGTGAAATATTAGTGGATCGGTAGAAAATGCACAATTTGTAGGTACGTATAGTAGTTATGAGAGGATAGCCCATATTCAATTTGAAGAGCTCTAAATGTTTTAGTGGATGCTCCCACCTGGATGTCATTGAGCAACCTAATCTCCTTTGATTTCCAATGAGTGACAGAAAGTTTGTTGATAACGGAGGGCAGACTTGGAATAGGAAGTTGAATTGTGGATCTGATTCAATCGTCTAGAGATGTATTTAGTAGTGCATGCCATGCTTGTAAAGTAGCTTTAATAATGGGAGACATTGTGATGTTAGTAAGATGGATAAAGCAGCTGGCTAGTAAATAGTGGTATAGATTATTACATAAAACTTGATGACTCTCTCGTTGTACCCACAGGTTATACTAAGACGGAGGAAACCACGCTTTCAGTTGAGTAAAGCCCCGTACACACGATTGGACCTTCCCACAGGAAATGTTGGATGTCAGGCTGTTGGCGGAAAATCCGACTGTGTGTATGTTCCATCAGACAATTGTTGTCGGACTTTCCGCCAACAAATGTTGGCTAGCATGTCCTCAAATTTTCTGCCAACAAATGTGTGTTGTCGGATTTTTCGATCGTGTGTACACAAGTCCGTCGGACAAAAGTCCAAAGTACAAACACGCATGCTCGGAAGCAGAAGCGGCCTTGTAAACTAGCGTTTGTAATGGAGAATTAGCATTCGTGACGTGACAAATTATGAAGTCTCCAAATGCAGCGAACAATTCTCTTCTTCTTTAATGGGATAATAATGAAGCTGCTTTGCTGGTGAAACTGATGGAGTTATTGCAAACAAATTTTCAAAGGTTTTTTTTTTCTAGTGATATCAAGAATAATATTATAATGTTTTTTTGGGGTTTTTGTTATTTTATTTGTTACCACAACACCATTATCCCATAGTTTATAAGATCAAAGATACAACTATGTTGGTGTCCCTTGTCAATTTTACATTTTATTTTTTTTAAATGTAACTGCCTACTCCCAAACTGTCATTTGAAGTAAAACACATAGCCAAGTATTACTGTACACAATTTTTTTATTGAGCATAAAAAAAAAATAGATGATATGCTATCTGCCAATAGAACTTAACCAAAAAGTGCATTCTATGCATCCAAAAATATATAAAATATACCAAATCAAATTTAATTCAACCAAAAAAAATAATGTTAAAGCAATAACTCCAAGGCCAATAATAAATAACACATTATCTCCTTCAATTCCGCAACATGTCTGGTTGACAAAGGCTGTTCAGAAAAAAACTGAAAAGCACAAAATGAAAAGTGCAAACTGAAAAGCGCTAAATGAAAAACGTGAAAAGAAAAGCGTAACACTCACCAAACTTCTACTAACACGAAATTAAAAGAAGGAGCCCAAAGGGTGGCACTAAAGAGCTGAAAAACCATGTAGTACATCTAGTACGCCACTACGTTCGTAATTGTTGGCCAACATTTGTGTAACCGTGTGTATGCAAGACAATTTGAGACAACGCCCTTCCGACAAAATTCCACGGTTTTGTTGTCGGAAAGTCCGATCGTGTGTACGAGGCATAAGGAGTGAAGCTAGGTAGTAATCTTTAATTACAACATGCACAACTCTTTCTGCTCGTTTCGTAGTTGTGAGTTTGCTAAACGATTAGCTGGATTTTTGGTGAAGTGAGGGATTCAAAGCAATAATGGCCTTTTTTTTTATTTATATGTGAACGTGGCAGTAAGGATATTATGAAAACCTTAGTATCCTAAATTAACATTCACAATCAATTGTAATTAAAAAAATATACTGAAAAGCAGTATTACAATGACAAAAAAAGAATACAGTTTCTGAAAAACCCACACAAGTTCAGCATCCAGATGGTCTTTTCTAATCACTTTAATCTGTTTCCTAAATAAATAAATTCACTATATATGGCAAGTATCAACTGCCTGATTTAATGGAACAGCTGGTATTATTTGAAGGCTTTGATACCAAAGTGCACATTTCAGAATAGTCTGATGTGATCTCACTAAATTTCACTATATAAATAGATTAGTTAAATGAATAATAAGTACACATTTCAAGTTAGTAAACAGTTACATTTGCCAATAATGTTCAAAACGGATATTCAAAAACAAAACCTTACTTTTTTTTTAACCAGCAGAAAAGTAAATAACTCCCCTGCATCTGACCAGTAAAGTATATTTAAACCCATTTAATCGAAAGAGATATTTTTGTTGCCTTTCACTGATATCACTGATTACCACTGCTTGGACCTTGAAGAAGGAGACATACCCCGAAAGCTTGTCCTGAAAATTGTATGTTAGTGCAAATAAAAAAAGTATCACGGACAGTACTTAATTTTCTACTGATATCACTGATATTGGACTGCTGACTGATATTAAATAGCAGCCTAATGCCGTGTACACACGACCGGACTTTTCGACCGGACTGGTCCGATGGAACAAATCCGTCAGACAATCCGACCGTGTGTGGGCTTCATCGGACATTCAGCAGACTTTTTCTGTCGGAAATCAGACGGACTTTAGATTTGGAGCATGTTTCAAATCTTTTCGACGGACTCGAGTCCGGTCGAAAAATCCGTTCGTCTGTATGTTAGTCCGACGGACAAAAAAGGATGCAAGGGCAGCTATTGGCTACTGGCTGTGAACTTCCTTATTCTAGTCCCTTCATATGTCATTATGTTCAAACAAACGGACTTTCGAACTGACTTTAGTCCGTTCGTGTGTGGGCAAGTCCGGTCGTTCGAAAATCCGTCGTAACTCTGTCTAAAGTCCGTCGGAAAGACCGTCGGACCTTTGATGCTGAAAAGTCTGCTCGTGTGTACGTGGCATTACTGTCTATGGAAAATCATCAGTGCAAAATGTATGACATTTTCTTGCAGTTTCTGCCTGCAGGCACAGAATTGCCACCCTCCTTGGCATTTTTCTGTCCTGGATTACAAGTGCATCCCTCCCAACCATCCCGGTTCACCGAGACCATCCCAGAAATTGGTCCATGTCCCAGAGTCCTGGTGAATCAGGGCTGAGTCCCGGAATGCCTGTGGCGTGTGCGGGGTGTCTCTGTTCCCGCATTCCATGAGCTACACTTGTATGGCAGCCGCATCTCTCCCCTCTGCCTCTGACACAGACAGTGCAGAGCAGAGTGTACGTAACTCGCCCCTCCTCCTCCTGTGATGTTCTCCTGTACACAGAGAAGGAGTGGGGAGGAGGCACACCGCTCTGCCTGAATGGTATCAGATAGCTAGCAGAAGATGGGACAAGTTAAAATGCAGGTAACCCTTGCACTGCTGGTACATCATCACTGCATTGATCGTTTTTAAGATCAGCTGGACTTCAACAGCCTTTTACATTTTAGGAGAGTGCTGAGGGGTTACCTTTCAAGTTATGCTGTACCAGTCTTTAAGTTTGCCAGGTGGTAGAATTGTTGCTGTTTGAAGACTGGCCCTTGCATGCCCTTGATCTCAGCAATAGAATGTACTTTGTTTCTCCTAGCCTGCATCCTGACAGTGTTGTCAGAGCTGGAGAAGAGAGCTAGCTCTTGGGGCTTTGGAAAAAGCATGTGCACTTCCCTCCAAAATGTACAATGCAGTGCTTAGTGCCTAGGGCCACATGTAGCCCATTTCCACTTTTTCTGTTGCTCTTATCTGTAATATGTCATGTACTATGTCTCCAGTCTATGATTGACCGCTGAGGCATGTCCCCAGTCTCCAAAAACCCCTGTAGCAGTCTCTGACAGTCTCTTGTATCATGTCTGCAGTCTCTGACCATCTCTTGTATCATGTCTGCAGTCTTTGACTATCTCTTGTATCATGTCCACAGTCTCTGACCATCTCTTGTATGATATATGCAGTCTCTGACCATCTCCTGTATCATATCTACAGTCTCTGACCATCTCTTGTACCATGTCTGCAGTCTCTGACCATCTCTTGTATCATGTCTGCAGTCTCTGACCATCTCTTGTATGATATCTGCAGTCTCTGACCATCTCTTTTATCATGTCTGCAGTCTCTGACCATCTCTTGTACAATGTCTGCAGTCTCTGACTATCTCTTGTATCATATCTGCAGTCTCTGACCATCTTCTGTACTGTGTCTCCAGTCTCTGACTATCTCCTGTATCATGTTTGCAGTCTCTGATCATCTTCTGTACTATGTCTGTAGTCTCTGACCATCTCCTGTACTATGTCTGCAGTCTCTGACCATCTTCCGTATTATATCCATACCTCTGCTATGCAGTCCCTGACTATTTTAATTAAGTTCTTTAAGTTAGGCTCAGATAAAGCAATCAAAGGATATTTTATAGATACAAGGAAGCACAGGTTTTGTTTAACCACATCCCTTAAGCCCCTCCCATGTCCAGGTGCTTGACCACGCCCACAATTCACCACGACATAGCCGGACGCGAGTCTTTTCACTCCTCCAGTGTCCTTTATTCTGAAGTTCAAAAGTTGGGAGGTGTGCAAGTGTATGTGCCAACTCGAACAAACTCCTCTGCTGATGTGCACAAGCTTCATCTCCCATAGTGCCACTCATCACCCCAAAAGCTCTACCCAAATTTCTTTTTATAAACAGTAATGTGTATTAGAATAACAAGCCATATGAATGGGTGTTTTAATGTGTTTAATTGAGCATTTAGTTAAAAATGACTGTACATATTTATGTAATTTAATGTTCCTGATATTTTTAAAAACTCTATCTTACAAGGAAAAAAATATTTTTACAACCTAGCCTATATATAACTAAGGTGTTTTTGTTTTCACTTTTTTTTCATTGGTTAACCACTTAAGAATCAAGCTTCTTTTTTACACTTGTTGTTTACATGTTTAAATCAGTTTTTTTTTTTTGCTAGAAAATTACTTAGAACCCCCAAACGTTAAATATATATTTTTTCTAACACACTAGAGAATAAAATGGCGGTCATTGCAATACTTTCTATCACACAGTATTTGCACTTTTTTTTGGAAAAAATAAATTTTTTGAATTAAAAAATAAGACAACAGTAAAGTTAGCCCAATTTTTTTTTATATAATGTGAAAGATGTTACACCGAGTAGATTGATACCCAACATGTCATGCTTCAAAATTGCGCCCGCTCATGGAATGGCGACAAACTTTTACCCTTAAAAATCTCCATAGGCGATGTTTAAAACTTTCTACAAGTTACCAGCTTTGAGTTACAGAGGAGGTCTAGAATTATTGCTCTTGCTCCAACGATCGTGGCAATGCCTCACATGTGTGGTTTGAACACAGTTTTCATATGCGGGCGCTACTCATGTATGTGTTTGATTCTGCGCACGAGCTCGTCGGGATGGAACGCTTCAAAATGTATTTATTTTTTACTTATTTATTTTACTTTTAATTGTTTATTTTGACACTGTATTTTAAAAAAATATATATTTTTGGACCACTTTTATTCTTATTACAAGGAGTGTAAACATCCCTTGTAATAGAAAAAAAAGCATGACAGGACCTATGAGATCTGGGGTCAAAAACCTCAGATCTCATATTTTCACTAAAATGCAATAAAGAAAAATAATTAAAAAAAAAAAATTCTCCTTTAAGAGCTATGGACGGAAGTGACGTTTGACGTTGCTTCCACTCTCCCATGCCATGGAGCCGAGCAGGGGCCATCTTCCACTCAGTCGGCAGCCAGGCATCCATGGGAGAGGATGCAATTGTCTCCGCCGCTACCGGCAGGTCTGGTAAGCGGCAGAGACGACCGGAGCATTGCGGGAGGGGGGTGGGCACCTCTCCCACCACCGATAAAAGTGACCTCGCAGAAGATCCGCCACAGAGACCACTTTTATCTTAAAGATAAATGCACAGTGCTCCCGAAAATACCGGGGTTATGGCAGCTAGCTGCTGCCATAACCCCAGCATTTAGCGTCAAAGTACCAACATACGGGTACGTCGTTTTGCGCGAAGTGGTTAAAGTAGGGATGGCTGAAAATCCCTGCTAGTTTTTTTTTTTTTGGCTGGGTGGAGACTGCTCATGTCACCTTCAAGAGATGTTATTTCACTTTCATTTCACTTCCTATCATGGACACGCAACAAAATCTGAGAAGATTTTTTTATTAAAACATTCACTTATAAGGGCCTGTTTACTCCAGACTGCACAAGTTATACTCTAGGTAAAATGCATGCACTAGTGGGCATTTTGTAGGGGCAGTGTAATAATTTACTTTTCTAACTTTAACCGCTTAAGCCCCGGAAGATTTTACCCCCTTCCTGACCAGAGCACTATTTGCGATTCGGCACTGTGTTGCTTTAACTGACAATTGCGCGGTCGTGCAACATTGCACCCAAACAAAATTGATGTCCTTTTTTTCCTACAAATAGAGCTTTCTTTTGGTGGTATTTTATCGCCTCTGCGGTTTTTATTTTTTGCTCTATAAACAAAAAAAGAGCGACAATTTTGAAAAAAAAAATATAAAAAAAACTATTTTTTTCCTCAGTTTAGGCCAATATATATTCTTCTACATATTTTTGGTAAAAGAAAATCGCAATAAGCGTATTATTGACCAGTTTGCGCAAAAGTTATAGCATCTACAAAATAGGGGATAGTTTTATGGCATTTTTATTATTAATTTTTTTTTACTAGTAATGGCGGCAATCTGCGATTTTTTATCGGGACTGTGACATTTTTGGGACCATTGGCATTAATACAGTGATCAGTGCTATGAAAAGGCATTGATTACTGTAAAAATGTCACTGGCAGTGAAGGGGTTAATACTAGGGGGGATCAAGGGGTTAACGTGTTCCCTATTGTGTGTTCTAACTGAAGGGGGAGGGGACAGTGCAGGGGAGATGACAGATCACTGTTCATACTCTGTATGAACAGACAATCTGTCTGTTCTCCCCTCAGAGAACCGGAAACTGTGTGTTTACACACACAGATCCCGGTTCTTGGTGTGCCCCGAGGGAGCCCGGCGGTGATCGCGACCGCCGGGGACTCGCATCGGCTCCATGGGCGAGCAGGGGGCATGCGCCCCCTAGTGGCTGAATATGTTACGGACGTAACATGACAGAGATTCGCGCAGCCGAGCCATGTTGTCGCAGTACAACTGCGGCGGCTGGTCGGCAAGCGGTTAATGTTTAAAAAAAGACTTAATTGAACTTTATTGTGCCGTATTTTTATGCAGCCTACACCAATACACATGTATAGCATGACCAGGGGACATAGAGAGCAAATGCTTTCTATGTCCCCTTGCATTGAACCTGCATTGATCAATTCAGATAAATGTAACTCAATGCACCTTGTGTAAATGAGCCCTAAGGCAGTTGTCCCCAAAACAGGAGTCTCAAATGGATTATTTATAGTTAACTCTTGTTCTGTAAAAGCTTGGATTTTAAATAATTTTCTGTCTCAGTGATGATGGGCACTAGCACTGCAATAAAAACTTAAGAGGGGTTCTAATCCATCCCTATGATATTCAAAACTAAAAATACTTTGGCCATCAAAGTGGTTGTATACCCTTTTTTGTTTTTTTTACCTACAGGTAAAATGTATATCTCCTAAAACCGTATGGTTTTTGAGATATTCACTTTGCATGCAGCCGCTGACGTCAGCGGCGCATGTGCTGTGAAAGCCCGGCTGAAGTTCTGGCAGACGCTGCCGGACATGGCTGGGAAGAAGACTCCCACATGCATGCGCGGGAGTGACGTAATTGCGGCTCCGGCCACTCACAGCACCGGATCTGCGAACCCGGAAGAAACGCCGAGGGAACATGTCAGCTCCCTTGGAGTGGACCGGGATCAGATGCCGAGGCCTTGTTCTAAGGTGAGTATTTCATAATAAGCTAGTATGCGCTGCATACTAGCTCATTTTGCCTTTGCCTTTCAGTTTTTTTGGTTTTAAAAAAATAAAATAAAAATTCAGTGCAGGTATACAACCGCTTTAAGCAATTTAGCTTTAAATGTAGAGTTTTGCAAGAACACAGTTCTTCTAACAAGAATCTATTTCAGAGCTTTTAGCTCGCTTTTTTCCATCAACGCAATAAAATGATGACCCCCTTTACATGGGCTTTCCATTCAGAACCAACAGTCAGTCTGCACATGCCTAGCTTCAAGTCTGTCCAGGTCCAAAAAAATAGAAAAGGACTGTATACTATTCTAATTTTCCAGAATTAAACTTGGTGGATCTGATGTAGCTTTATGCAAATAGATGTAAGTCTGTGTTTATCCGGCCACCCATAGAGCCTTCACAGGTCTGCCAATGTCTGATGTCAGATAAAGTGATAGCCATCCTGTATCAACTCTGATTTGTCTGATCTCTTTCAGCTCCTATCCATCTGTATCCTTCAGTCATCAGACTGGATAAATTGCTCACATACAGACTACCACTTGCTTGGTTCAGAGAGACGTCTGTTTGGATGCTGACAACCACTGCCCCTTTACAATCTCTCAGACGTGAGTCTGCCTCAGCAACCTTTCTCTGTAGTCAAGACAGAACTGGACATGCACTGTCCACTTGTCAGGCTTCAAGCTGTTTCCACAGCACATAGGAGCAAAGCCTGACCACTCTCTTTTGTGGGCAACACTAACCTGTCTCCAATCAGCTCCACGGCTATCCAGGGACACTTTCCTTGCTGAAACAGACACTGTCTGCATCTTTACACAATGACAGACTATCAGTCTGGCACATCCACTTTCAAGCAACATCTCTCACTAGCGTAGTAGATGCTGTACTGAGACATTTGCATACCTTATGGTAAATAATATGTTCAATTAAAGTATCTAGTCTTGCAATTTGTATGTCTCTTTGTAGTATCTTTGTAAATGCTTCAGATCAACTTACTTGTTGGCAAAGATACATAGATGATGTTTTTTTTTCATTTGGAAGAGAACTGAGAATGATTTGGGTATTTTCTTGTTTTCTGGAGAGATATTAATATTAATGATCACATAATGCAATTTACCTCTCAATATAACAAAAAATGTTTTTTTTTTGGAGATATCAGATGGTACAATATGCACATGTACACATTTTAAAGAAACTGACCCTAATACCTGTGCATACCGTATTTATCGGCGTATAACACACACTTTTTTCCCCTTAAAATCAGGGGAAAATCGTGGGTGCGTGTTATACACCGATCTCCGCTGATCCCCCGCTAATTGTGAGTGGAGCAAAGCGAGCGCGGCCGACATACACAAAGCCGATTGTACTCGGCTAGTCTCAGCTCCTCTCACAGTCACGCTCGGTTCCCCCTTTGGACCTGTGTTATGTCCATCATAGGGGCGGGACTGGGCGGGACTGCGAGCGAAGCCGAGACTAGCCGAGTGCAATCGGCTTTGTGTATGTCAACGCGCTCGCTCCGCTCCCAATCAGCGGAGATCGGCGACAATTTTAAAAAATCAGCCTGCAATGAAGCTGGGCAAGGCTGCAATACACAAGGCTGCAATACACAAGGCTGCAATACACAAGGCTGCAATGACAAGGCTGCAATACACAAGGCTGCAATACACAAGGCTACAAAGAGACTGTCCAAGGCTGCAGATGGACACTGGGTAAGGATGCAATGAAGGACAAGGCTGCTGATGAAAACTGATAAGGCTGCATTGGTCGGCATTTAAATCTAAGTTTTTTTCCTTAAACTTCCCTCCTAAAAGTTTTTTTCCTTAAAATTCCCTCCTAAACTTGGGGTGCGTGTTATACGCCGCTGCGTGTTATACGCCGATAAATACAGTAGTTAACACAAACCTAATTGGATTAGTAATGTCCCTAGGGGGCAGTTTTTAAGAATCAAGAGGAACTGTACACATGTATGGGATTTTAATGCACAAGCCAATCAATTGAGGAACCACGATCTGTCACTTCCTCCAGTCAGTCCCCTCCCCCTTCAGTTAGAATCACCTCCCAGGGAACATAGTTAAACCCTCGATTGCCCCCTAGTGTTAACCCCTGTACTGCCAGTGACATTTTTATAGTAAACAATGCAATTTTATAGCATTGATCGCTGTATTAATGCCAATGGTCCAAAAATGGATCAAAATTGTCCGATGTGTCCGACATAATGTCACAGTCATGATAAAAATTGCATATCGCCACCATTACTAGTAAAAAAAAAAAATAATAATAATAATAATAATAAAAATGCTATAAATCTATCCCCTATTTTGTAGACGCTATACCTTTTGTGCAAACCAATCAATATACGCTTATTGCGATTTTTTTACCAAAATAAATATTTTTTATAGCAAAAAGTAAAAAATAATGCATTTTTTTCAAAATTGTTGCTCTTTTTTTGTTTATAGCGCAAAAAATAAAAACCGCAGAGGCGATCAAATACCACCAAAAGAAAGCTCTATTTGTGGGGGAAAAAAAGGACATCAATTTTGTTTGGGTACAATGTCGCAGGACTGCGCAATTGTTAGTTAAAGTGACACAGTGCCGAAACGCAAAAAGTGCTCTGGTCAGGAAGGGGGTAAATTCTTCTGGGGCTGAAGTGGTTAAAGAATTCATTCAGGTTGTAGCCTGACCGCTATTCCTAATCTTAATGGAAAGCATATTGACAGGATTGGTACCGGCTGATTGACGAAAAGTCCATGGGTTACCAATATTTAAAAAAGGGCAGAGATCTTTTCCTGGGAACTATAGGCCTGTCAGTCTAACATTGGTAGTACTAGTTTGTAAACTATTTGAGGGGTTAATAAGGGACCATATCCAAGAATTTGCTGAGGAAAATATTATCATTAGCAGTAATCAGCACGGGTTTATGAAAGGTGGCTCCTGCCAAACCAACTTATTCAAATTCTACGAGAAAGTGAGATGCCATCTAGACAAAGGTAGGCCAGTGAATGTGGTGTATCTGGATTTTGCAATAGCATTTAATACAGTCCCCCACAAAAGCATAATCTACAAGCTGAGGTCTGTAGGCATGGACCATAGGATATGTACCTGGATAAAAAAATGGCTATGGGGCATGTCCAAAAGGGTTGTGATAAATAACGTATACTCAGAATGAGCTAGAGTGGTTAGTGGGGTACCCCAGGGCTCTGTCCTGGGACCAATTCTGTTTAATTCATTTAAATGATATAGAGCAGGGGTTTCCAACCCCCGGGCCGTGGCCCGGAGCCGGTCCGTGACCTTGTTGGGGTGGGAGATTGGCAAGACACAATGCAGATCAAAAACTTTCTAGTTTCTTTCTCTCCACGAGAGCCGGTCTTCCCAAAAATGGCGGCAGAGACCAAATCACCAGTGCTGACCCCGGACCTCTAGCGACGGCTCTGGTGATACAGCAGCAGCATGGAGGTCTCATAATGGACCATGCAGGAGACACCCTGCAGTCAGGCCACTCCACACCATTCACTCAGAGCGGCTTAAAATTAAGAGCTATTATATTCAATTGCCATACAGTAGGGGGAGAATGGTGAGCAAGCGAGTGAAGCTCCCCCTGTCAATAAGTGGTGGCCACTCTCCTCCTTCTGTGCCCCAGGGCACAACAAACACATGGATGCAGGAGCCTGGTGATCTGAGGTGCTCGGTGAGCTCTGTGCAGTAAAACCTGTAAATACAGATCTTTAGCAAAGAGTTTTGACTGCACAGAAATTCCCATTAAAACCCCATCAGTGAGTGGCAGCAGTATCACCCAGCCCCCATCGCTACCAACCACAACAATGACCCCCCACGCGGTCCCTGGAAAATTGGCCGCACAATACCGGTCCCTGGCACCAAAAGGTTGGGGACCGCTGATATAGAGGATGGCATAAATAGCTCGATCTCAGTGTTTGCTGATGCCACAAAAATATGCAGGACAATAACAACACAGCAGGATATAGAAACTTTACAAGAGGACCTGAATAAATTAATGGAGTGGGCTACTACATGGCAAATGAAGTTTAATACTGGTAAGTGTAAGATAATGCCCTTGGGGGGTAATAAAAATGCAAGTTACTCTTATGCCCCGTACACATGGTCGGACATTGATCGGACAACAAAATCCTAGCATTTTTCCGACGGATGTTGGCTCAAACTTGTCTTGCATACACACGGTCACACAAAGTTGTCGGAAAATCTGATCATTCTGAACGCGGTGACGTAAAACACGTACGTCGGGACTATAAACTGGGCAGTAGCAGATAGCTTTCGTCTCTTTATTTATTCTGAGCATGCGTGGCACTTTGTGTGTCAGCTTTGTGTACACACGATCGGAAATTCCGACAACGGATTTTGTTGTCGGAAAATTTTATAGCCTGCTCTCAAACTTTGTGTGTCGGAAAATCCGATGGAAAATGTGTGATGGAGCCTACACACGGTCGGAATTTCCGACAACAAGGTCCTATCACACATTTTCCATCGGAGAATCCGACCGTGTGTACGGGGCATTAGGGGGAGAATCCCTAGGGGCTTCCAGGAGAGACATGTGCATTTCAATTTGTTCCGAATCGAAATTCGGACAAATTTTTCATTATTCGGAAATTCGTATGCATCCAAATTTCTGAATTACAAAAGTAACGCATTTAAACAAATCCAAAAAAGCGAACAAATTTGAAAACAAATTCGAACTGAATTAGAAAAAAATAGAAATCGACTTTCTAAAAAATACAATAAAATAGAATATAAAATAATAAAACAATAGTGTGTATATATATATATATATATATATATATATATATATATATATATATATATATATATATATAACATTTTTCATTATTCTATTCTATTGTAGTTTCTTTATTCTATTCTATAATAGTCTTTTCTATTTAAATTCATATATTATTTATTTATTTTATATATTATATTTTTCTGTTATATTGTTTTTCTATACTATTCTTTTTTATTCTATTCTAAACGTTTCTATTCGAATTTGAATTCATTCTATATGAAATTCGAATTACGGAAGATGGCTTCTGAAATTCGAATTTCGTATAGAATGAATTTGAATTTGAAAAGAAAAGATTAGAATGGAAAATAATGGAAAAAAAATAGACTAGAAAAACAATAGAAGAGAATAGAATAAAATATAATATATATATATATTATATTTTATTCTATTCTGTTCTATTGTTTTTACAATCTATTCTTTTCTACTCTATTGTAATCTTTTCTATTCGAATTTGAATTCATTTTATACGAAATTCGAATTTCAGAAGGTGGATATATATATATAAAACCACCTTCTGAAATTGGAATTTGGTACAGAATGAATTTGAATTTGAATAGAAAAATTAGAATAGAATATATTTAATATTTTTTTCTATTCTGTTCTATTGTTTTTGTATGCTATTCTTTTATATTATTTTCTATTCTATTCTAATCTTTTCTATTGGAATTCAACTTCATTCTATATGAAATTTGAATTTCAGAATATGTATTATATTTATATATATATATATATATATATATATATATATATATATATATATATATATATATATATATATATATATATATATATATATATACACACACATATATAATATTTTTTTCTGTTCTGTGCTATTGTTTTTCAATGCTATTCTTTTCTAGTATTTTCAATTCTATTCTAATCTTTTCTATTCAAATTCAATTTCTTTCTATACGAATTTTGAATTTCGCAAAATGGTTATATATAGTTTACTTTTTTCAAATTCGGTCAAATTTTTTCAAATGCAGTAGAATTTTTTCGAATTTGATAGTTTTTTCAAATGCTGTCAAATTTTTTCGAATGCGGGCAAATTTTTTTCGAATTCGAATAGGAAACTAAAATGAATTCCAAAAC
This sequence comes from Lithobates septentrionalis, assembly GCA_037952835.1. NCBI lineage: Eukaryota > Metazoa > Chordata > Amphibia > Anura > Ranidae > Lithobates > Lithobates septentrionalis. The sequence continues at coordinate 656,521 of JBBDGP010000596.1, forward strand.
GAATGTAACGAATGCAATGAATTTAACTAAACGAATTTAGTTAAATAACGAATCAAAACGAAACAAAACTAAACAAATTTTTTCATCCTGCACATGTCTATTCCAGGATGGAGAAGGATCTAGGGGTCCTAGTAGAAGACAGACTGAGCAATAGCATGCAGTATCAAGCTGCGGCTTCCAAAGCCAGCAGAAGTTTAGCAAGCATTAAAAATAGAATTTACTCCAGAGATAAGACGATTATTCTGTCACTTTATAAAACTTTGAGGAACGACTACAAGCGCTAAATTTATTCTCCCTGGAGAAGAGACACTTGAGAGGAGATATGATTGCGATATACAAATATCGCACTGGTGGTATCAGCGTAAGTATGAAACTTTTCAGTCCCAGGGAGTGTTAGAGGACATGGGGCCACACGATGAAACTGAAAGAGAAGCGGTTTAGCCTTAAGGTGCGTAGGGGGTTTTTCACTGTCAGGGCAGTAAGGATGTGAAACTCTCTTCCACAATTGGTGGTGTCGGCAGGAAGTATGGAAAGTATTAAAAGACTATTTAGAGACTATTTTAAAGACTATATAGAGGTAAAAACTGTATCGTTTCCAGAATAGCTGATGGATTAAACATGTTGGAAATTGGTCATTGAATTGAAATAGATCATTTGTACATTAGCGTTGCCTTTATAAATAGTTTTTATCATTTTTTTGTGTAAACAATGTTTAACCACTTGATGCCCATGCTATAGCTGAAAGACAGCTACAGCACAGGCTTAAATTGCCGGGAGGGCGTACATGGATTTTCTCCCATGCACGCACTACCCGTGTGCCCCCTGCAGCATGTGGGTGGTGCGCTCTGTAATCAGTCCCGGACCATTACCACATGATCAGCTGTCAGCCAATGACAGCTGATCAAATGATGTAAATAGAAGCCGGTAATTGGCTTTTTTTTCCCCTCACGCTAACAGCATGAGAAGAAAAAAATAGGCTGATTACCGGCTTGTGTAAATAGAACATCAGTCCCACACACTGAGTGTCATTGCTGCTAAGCAGTGCCCACCAGTGCCACCTACTGTACCAGTGCCCATCACCAGTACTGCTAAGCAGTGCCCACCAGTGTCACCTACCAGTGCCCAGCAGTGCCACCTACCAGTGCCCAGCAGTGCCACCTATCAGTGCCCATCAGTGCTGCCAATCAGTGCCCATCAGTGCCTCATCATTAGTGCCACCTATCAGTGCTGCCTATCAGTGCCACCTACCAGTGCCACCTATCAGTACCCCTCAGTGCCACCTATCAGTGCACCTTCATCAGTGCCTCCTGATCAGTGCCCACCAGTGCTGCCTCATCAGTGCCCATCAGTGCCACCAATCAGTGCCCATCAGTGCAACCTATCAGTGCCTATCAGTGCAGCCTGTCAGTGCCCATCAGTGAAGCATATCAGTGCAGCCTCATCTGCGCACATCAATGAAGGAGAAAAATTACATGTTTGCAAAATTTTATAACAAACTAAGAAAATGGTTTTTGTTTTGTTTATTCAACATTTTCCATCTTTTTTTTGTTTGTTTAGAAGAAAAAAACCCAGTAGTAATTAAACACCACCAAAAGAAAGCTCTATTTGTGTGAACTTCAATGTGCGACAGCATGGAAAGCTGAAAATTGGCTTGGGCAAAAAGGGGGTATAAGTGCCCAGTAAGCAAGTGGTTAAGCTGGTTATGTATTTTATTTTGTACCACGAAGTTCATAATATGGAGGATGGTTAGAAGTTTTACAATTTTATAAAGATTGGAGGCTATTTGTGTTAGATGGTTGACCTGGGGTTTGATGGTCAGTCTGTTATGGCTATATGGCAACCCTTCTCTATTCTTTAAATCTTGTTTGTAGTCGGGGATCCTACCACCAGATGTCACCATGCTCTTTATTAACTTTTAGTTAAAACTTTGATTGGAATGGGCCATCTCTTGTTCTAATGGGATATCTGTAGAAAGTATTTAATGGAAGCATGACATCAGACAGTCCCGACTAAAGCATTTCCCACAAAACACATCAAGCAGTGACATCATCATGCATGCATGCTTGCCAAGGAGGTTTACAAGGCATTTTTGGCATAGCGATTGGTGAAGAATTTCGATTTTTTTTTCCTCCCGAATGGACATCTATCCAGTGGCCACCCAATAACAATATTTTGATGTTTGTGAGAGTTTAGTTCTTTAGGTGCACTTTTAAAATGTGAGAAGTTCTCCTATGTTTTTTTTTATCTTTTAATAAAACATTACTACTCTATGGGAAGCTTTTTTTTTTTCTTTTTGGGCACTTCATCAAACTTTTGAGCTAAGACAATTATTTATGTTCCGTGACATGAAGATCTAATGGCTGAGATGTACATAATCATTCTGACGAATGTATATTGGAGTTGCTGAGAGTCTGAAAGCACAGTTTAAGTTTGGCGGTTATAATATCTGGTGAATGCTATTCTATACGTTGGTGGCATGTGCAGTGATCACCATTCTGAATATTTTAAGAATTCTACACTACAGTAATTAAATACAGATTTTTTCATAATATTTTCTCACCGCCTGTCAAACACCCTCTGATGAGCAAACAATTATGGTTCACTCTTCAGAGGACCAACACACATGTAAACAACCCTTTTAGATTGTAGGTTGCTTAAGGGCAGGGACTGATTTGAATGTAAAAATATTCAAAGCATTATTTAAAGTGTAAATTGACAGGGCTATATAAATATTTGTAATAAATAAAATAATTATGATGATGATGCCTTTAACATGCTAATCATTCATTGTTGTAAGTCTGAAGTCTCGTTTTATAGAACAAATGTTTTTTAAGCTTTATTTTCTGGCAATTCAGGACAAATGTGTTGGTGGATTACAATCTGCAGAAAAAATATAAATGCCACAAATAGCATATTATTTTCTATGCTCAAGGGAGCACAGAGACAGCGTGGGCTCCAGGACAGACAATCTTGTTTTGAAACTGTAATAAAGGGGAAAGTTACTACCTAATCTTTTATCACAGGGCCACTTTGTTCTTTAAAATGCTTTCCTCGACTTTTAATGCCAGTTGGCAGGCTGCTGACACTGCTGCTACACACTCTCCAAGCATTTCTATATAATTGATAGTTTCTGAATGCTTTTATAATAAGAACACATTTCAGCATGGCTTCTAATCCTGTTCTGCATCGTGAGAGTACTGCATCCAGTTAAGAACTCACAAATAACTGTTGTTAATGTAAGACATTTCCTGTCTGCAGGTTGCATCCACAGTTACTTTGTGAGTAAATTTGCAGTCTGGTCATTTCCCCTGCAAACAAATTTAAGGTCATTGCATTCACACCCCTGAGCAGCCAATCAATGCCTCTGCTTAGGCCCAGATTTCCATCACTGGAGCCTGTAGGTATACAGTTTTGGTGCCCTAAGCAGTGCTGGGACAAGGTCATCCAATGCCCAGGGCAAAGATTGGAAACTGTACCCCCTCCTGGTGGAGAATGAGAAGGGCATCAGGCCAATAGAGGCACGTACCAAACTGTATGCTTAGGATTGTATGATTAGTAGATGTGGGGAGGGAATTATTCTTTGATAATTCTATTTGTATAGAGGATAGTGCCAGGTTTTTGGTTACAGCCCCCCCCCCACCTAATTATCGAACTGTATGTAATGTTTGTGGCAGGTATTACAATAGTACCAATGATTGTGATGCGCTGCACAGAACTGAAAAGCTTAAAACTGGAGCAGAAACATAGGGCTAACAGTGATGTGAGTGAGTGGTGTCACTGAAAGGAAAAAATGTCCATTACATCTGTGGAGTGACTGGAAGGAAAATTGCCCCTATGTCAGTGGTGTCACTGGAAGGACAAAAATGACCCTGTGTCAGTGGTGTCACTGGAAGAAAAAAATGCTTGTGCATCTGTGGTGTTGCTAAGAAGAAAAATAGTGTGGGATCAGTGGAAAACAAAATGTCTCTGGGTCCATAGTGTCAGTCTGCAGAGAGCTTAAGATTGCATATCATGCAAGGCACAGGGCTCATAAACGCATATCACACAGGACACAGAGCTTATCACTGCATATATTGCAGGACACAGGCCCCCGGAGATATATTATGCAGGACTCAGAACAGCATACTGTGCAGGGGGGGGTATTGCGTAGTAACACACCAGTACAGAGCTCTATCCACAACCCTTATATGGAGAGCTTATCCCTTGTCCTAGCCCCGGCCCTAAGAAACACATTTGTGTTATATGAGATTACTTGTATTTCCTTTGCCACCTATAGACATTTGCCTACTTTGCCTAATGGTAAATCCAGCCCTGCCTCTGCCACTCATATTTCAAGTTCCTGGGCCACAGCATTATGTAGGAAGGATTGTGGAATTACTGAAATGCTGGATCCAGCAGGGGAAGGCTTTAGGTCTCAGGTAAGTATTTGTGAGCTATTTTTACAACTGACTGTAGGCAGCGTGGGAGGCAGAGTCTATCAGGTCTACTTAAAAACAATCCCAGTGATTCTTTAAAAGTATGCAAGTAAGTTTACACTGCAATAAAAGAGGCTGCATAGCAGTGGCGGCTGGTGAAGTTTTAGGATGGGGGCGCCAGACCCCGCCCTTCCTTTTTGACCCCTCCCACTTCCCATAAGCCCCACCCCTTATTTAATCCACCCACTCCGTCCTCTGTATTGAACTTGCTTCCACACATATTGTCAGGAGTATACAGCTCAGAATTACAGGACAGAGTATACAGCTCAGCATCACAGATACTGTACGGTATTTAGATCAGCACCGCAGATAGTATACAGATCAGCACCGCAGATAGTATACAGATCAGCACCGCAGATAGTATACAGATCAGCACTGCAGATAGTATATAGCAGCCAACACCACCGATAGTATATAGTAGCCAACACCACCGACAGTATGTAGCAGCCAACACCACCGATAGTATATAGCAGCCAACACCACCGATAGTATATAGCAGCCAGCACCACAGATAGTATATAGTAGCCAGTACTACAGATAGTATATAGAAGCCAGCACCACAGATAGTATATAGTAGCCAGCACCACAGATAGTATATAGCAGCCACCACCGATAGTATATCGCAGCCAACGCCACCGATAGTATATAGCAGCCAACACCACAGATAGTATATAGCAGCCAGCACCACAGATAGTATATAGTAGCCAATAGGAATGAGCTTCGAGTTCGAGTCGAACTCATGTTCGACTCGAACATCGGATGTTCGCCAGTTCTCCGAACAGCGAACAATTTGGGGTGTTCAAAGCAAATTCGAAAGCCGCGGAACACCCTTTAAAAGTCTATGGGAGAAATCAAAAGTGCTAATTTTAAAGGCTAATATGCATGGTATTGTCATAAAAAGTGTTTGGGGACCTGGGTCCTGCCCCAGGAGACATGGATCAATGCAAAAAAAAGTTTTAAAAATGGCTTTTTTTTCAGGAGCAGTGATTTTAATAATGCTTAAAGTGAAACAATAAAAGTGTAATATTCCTTTAAATTTCGTACCTGGGGTGTGTCTATAATATGCCTGTAAATGGGGCGCATGTTTCCCGTGTTTAGAACAGTCTGACAGAAAAATGACATTTCAAAGGTAAAAAAGTAATTTAAAACTACTCGCGGCTAATAATGAATTGCCGGTCCGACAATACACATAAAAACTCATTGATAAAAACGGCATGGGAATTCCCCACAGGGGAACCCCGAACCAAAATTTAAAAAAAAATGACATGGGGGTCCCCTTAAATTCCATACCAGGCCCTTCAGGTCTGGTATGGATATTAAGGGGAACCCCGGCCAAAAAAAAAAATGGTGTGGGGTCCCTCTTAAAATCTATTCCATACCCTTCAGGTCTGGTATGGATTTTAAGGGGAACCCCGCACCAAAATTTAAAAAAAAATGGTGTGGGTCCCCCCAAAAATCCATACCAGACCCTTATCCGAGCACGCAACCTGGCAGGCCGCAGGAAAAGAGGGGGGATGAGAGAGTGGCCCCCCCTCCTGAACCAGGCCACATGCCCTCAACATTGGGAGGTTGCTTTGGGGTAGCCCCCCAAAACACCTTGTCCCTATGTTGATGGGGACAAGGGCCTCATCCCCACAACCCTTGCCCGGTGGTTGTGGGGGTCTGCGGGCGGGGGGCTTATCGCAATCTGGAAGCCCCCTTTAACAAGGGGACCCCCAGATCCTGGCCCTTCCCCCTGTGTGAAATGGTAAAGGGGTACAAAAGTACCCCTACCATTTCACAAAAATAGTGTCAAAAATGTTAAAAATGACAAGAGACAGTTTTTGACAATTCCTTTATTTAAATGCATCTTCTATCTTCTATACCCCCCCCCCCCCTGTGCTTCTATTAGGACAGATATATAAACATAAAAAAAAATTAGAAGTTACTATTCACCTACCAAATTAGGTCCTAAAAAGGCCGCCCAATAGGTGTTGCTTATTTTCAGTTACTGGTATAAAATCAAAGTGAGAGTAGCTGCTAACTTATGAAACAACCTAACAATCATTTTGCCTCATTAAAATGTATGTATAAAGAACTACTATTGTGTACAACTAGATGTGAACAGGATTGTCATTAATGATAGTTAGCATAAGGATTTCCTACTGATTACCCTGACTGCTGTAGGGATTTGGAAAAAAGTCCCCAATGTTAAAAACAAAATGGACCATTCTTTATAAGGATTGTTTTCTTTGGATCTTCTAGGATTTCTGTGGATACAAAGGAAAGTAAAAAGAATGGTCCATTTTGCTTTATCACTTTTATTTTTATTACAGATATGTAACCATGTCTTACACTGCATTGTAGCTGGGCCATTGGTGATATGCAGCTAAAAAGCGCCCAACCTTCAAACGTGGATTCATATGTCACACACAATGTTTAGTGTGTAAACTGTATAAAGCAGACAATTATTATTTGCGAGAAGAATCTTGGGAGGTTGAAAAATGAAACAGACAGCTAGTGACTTTTTTCTTCACTTGTGAGATAAATTCTCAGAATTTCTTTTGTAGGTATTAGCTGTTACCTCGTTGTAAGAAAATGAGGAAAAAGTGTTAGCTGGCTGTATGAGAAATATTTTCAGTAGCTCTCTTTTCTACAATGATGTCTTGATTTTTAATTAGACCTGTATGAGTGTATGAACTTGTAATCGGGCTCTCGTTATCAATTTTCTGTACAGCTTAGAAATTAAAATCGTAAATCAAATTGTTTGATGTGGATGGAACAAGCATTTCTTTTTCTCTTTTTTCAAATTTCACTTTTATGTAACGTAAGTCTTGTTAGTGCAAAACAGGTCACACCAATAGGATTTTTAATGTGGAACTTGAGCTAAAATAATTTTTAGATTTTGTATATCAGTAGTCAGTAGGGATGCACCGAACAACCCCTGGTTCGCACCAGAACATACCGAACAGGAAAAAAATTTGAAAGAACACACAAACACCGTTAAAGTCTATGGGACACGAAAATGAAAAATCAAAAGTGCTAATTTTAAAGGCTTATATGCAAGTTATTGTCATAAAAAGTGTTTGGGGACCTGGATCTATAAAAAGTTTTTTCTGGAGAAGTGACTTATGCTTAAAGTGAAATAATAAAAATGAAATATTCTTTAAATATCATGCCTGGGGGGTGTCTATAGTATGCCTGTAAAGCGGTGCATTTTTCCTGTATTTAGAACAGTACCACAGCAAAATGACATTTCTAAAGGAAAAATTGTCATTTAAAACTGATGGCGGCTGTAATGAATTGTCGGGTCTGGGCAATAAAGATAAAACTCATTGAAAGAAAGGGCATGGGTCCCCCCCAGTCCATTACTAGGCCATTTGGGTCTGGTATTAATATTAAAGGGAACCCCAAAACAAAATGTAAAAAAAAATTGTGTGGGGGTGCCCCTAAAATCCATACCAGGCTCTTCAGGTCTGATATGGAATTAAGGGGAATCCCCAAAATCCATGCCAGACCTTTATCCGAGGCAACTTGGCAGGCCACAGGAAAAGAGGGGGGGACGAGAGAGCGCCCCCCCTCCTGAACCGTACCAGGCCACGTGCCCTCAACATGGGTAGCACCTCAAAGCACCTTGACCCCATGTTGATGGGGACAAGGGCCTCATCCCACAACCCTTACCCCGTGGTTGTGGGGGTATGCGGACAAGGGGCTTATCGGAATCTGGAAGCCCCCTTTAACAGGGGGAAACGCAGATCCCGCCCCCCATGTGAATTGGTAACGCCTACCATTTAACAAAAAAAGTGTCAAAAATGGTAAAAAAAAAGACAAGAAACAGCTTGGGATAAGTCCTTTATTAAAAAAATAAAAATAAAAATGTCCTGCGATTTAAATCCACGCTGCCCAACAGACCGAAAAAGAAAAGAATAAAAAGCCGCAACCGCTCTGCCTCCATGGGAGGCTCCCGTCGACTGATGCTTCTTCTGGGTGACAGTTCTTATATAGCTGAGGGCGGGGCCACCCGGTGACGTAAACGGGTGGCCCCCTCTGACACCACATCAGGCTTCCCTGTGGCATCACCCAGAAGAAGCGTCAGTCGGCGGGAGCCTCGCGTGGAGGCGGAGCGATTGCGGCTTTTTTTTTTCTTCTTCGGTCCGTCGGGCAGCGTGGATTTACCTCACGGGGCATTTTTATTTTTTTATTTTTTAACCACATCAATACTGGGAACTTACAACCCCTTCCTTCCCAGCCAATTTTCAGCTTTCAGTGCTCTCACACTTTGAATGACAATTACTCAGTCATGCTACACTGTACCCAAATGAATTTTTTATCATTTTGTTCACACAAAAGAGCTTTCTTTTGGTGGTATTTGTTCACTTCATTTTTTATTTTTTTGATATAAGAGAAAGAAGAGCGAATATTTTGAAAAAAAAAACAAAATTTTCTACTTTCAGTTTTAAAAGAAACCAAAAAAACTAATTTTGTCGAAAATTTAGGTCAAAATGTATTCTGCTACATGTCTTTTTGAAGTTTAAATTTTTTCCCCACAATGCTTTGAAAATTAAGAAATATATATATATATATTTTTTCCTAACTAAATTGTCATATTTACAAGTTATTTCTCACGCACGGTGCAGGTGTAATTGCAATCACACCCCAAAATACATTCTGCTATTCGTCCTGAGTATGACGATACCCCATGTGTGAGACTTTTCCACAGCCTGGCCACATACAGAGGCCCAACATCCATGTAGTACCATCAGGCGTTCTAAAGGCATAATGCCGCGTACACACGAGCAGACTTTTCAGCATGAAAGGTCCGATGGTCTTTCCGACGGAATTTCAACGGAGTTACTATGGACTTTCCAATGACTGGACTTGCACACACATGAACGGACTAAGGTCCATTCGAAAGTCCGTTGGTTTGAATGTGATGACATACAAAGGGACTAGTATAAGGAAGTTCATAGCCAGTAGCCAATAGCTGCCCTTGCGTCGTTTTTGGCCGTCGGACTAGCATACAGACGAACTGATTTTTCGACCAGACTCGAGTCCGTCAGAAAGATTTGAAACATGTTCTAAATCTAAAGTCCGTCTGATTTTTCATCAGCAAAGGTCCGATGAAGCCCACACACGATCGAATTGTCCGGCGGATTTGTTCCGTCGGACCTTTGCTGACGAAAAGTCCGCTGGTGTGTACACGGCATACGTTACACATTTAATTTCCTGAGTACCTATCACATTTCTAAGGCCCTGGAGCACCAGAACAATGGAATTACCTACAAAATTACCCCATTTTGGAAAGAAAACACCCCAATGTATATTCTATGAGTCATAATGAGTCTTTTGAACACGTAATTTCTTTCCAAACGTTTTTGAAAAATGTGGAAAGAAAATGAAAACTTATTTTTTTCTCACAGTTATTAATTTAGAAGATCTTTCTAACACATAGCATGTACATAGCCAAAATAACACCCCAAAATACATTCTGCTACTCGTCCTGAGTATGGCGATACCCCATGTGTGAGACTTTTCCACTACTTGGCCACATACATAGGCCCAACATGCACCTTCAGGCTTCTAACACATAGCATGTACACACCAAGAATTACACCCCAAAATACATTCTGCTGAGCAAAGGGTAAAAAAAAAGGCTCACCTGTGGTTTTAGCAGGCAGGAATACCATTCCAGAGCAGTCAAAGCATTTGTCCAGACAGCCAAAGGAAATTTCCAGGAATTGTCCAGGCAGCAGACAGATATGGAAAAGTATGAACATGGTTCAGTACAGTCCAAGGTTTAGCAGGCAGTTCTGGTAACAGGCAAAGGCATGGCCAGTTCAGGTGGCAGGCAGAGGCATGGCCAGTTCAGGTGGCAGGCAAAGGTATTGCCAGTTCAGGTGGCAGGCAAAGGCATGGCCAGTTCAGGTGGCAGGCAAAGGCATGACCAGTTCAGGTGGCAGCAGGCAGCACTATAACATTGGGCCTTGGTTAGGTAAGACCTGAGGATAGGGGTAGAGGCTTCTTCCCACCCAAATCTCTATGAAGCCTCCAAGTCACCAGACCCTAATCAGAGAAAACTAAAAACCCTTAAAAAAATGTTTTCTCCACTCGGAAAACCTTTTCTGGAGCCCCTCACATATGTGAGACCACTGTGCTGTAGTGGCAGGGCAAATCATCAGTTCAGGAGGCAGGCAAAAAGCATGGTCATTTAACAGGCCGAAGTCAATTCACGTTGAAGGCAGAAACATGTTTGGAAGAGGCATAGTCGTTAACAATCCGGGTCATTCACAGAAATGGCAGATAGTGGAAGCTGGAAAAAAATAATCTTCACTTTACTGATAGCGTAGTGAAGTATGATAGCTCCGATAGCACTTTCCAATTCAGAGGCCTGGCTGGGAGGGACATTGGGGACAGTAGTATCGGGTGACACGGCGAATTCCTCTACTCAAACACACATGACATTTTTTGGGGGGTTTGTGACTTGTTTGGGTAAGAGGGAGGATTTCAGGAAAGTGCTTTTCATGGAGTCTGGCTAATGTATTGGAGCGAATTAGTTGAGGGGCTTGGCCATGGGGATAGAGAAGGGCTGTGATAACATCTTCTTGGAATTTTATATAGGTTAGGGAACTTTGGGTGCACTTAGAAAAAATATTATATGAATTGAACAGGGCTAGTTGTATCAAATAAATGGCAACTTTCTTGTACCAAAACAGTGATTTCCTGGTGGCCAAGTAGGGCTGCATCATCTGGTGGTTCACATCCACCCCCCGCCATGTATAGGCTATACTCATGCACACATTTTGGCTTCTGGATGGGGCCTTTTCTTCTCTGCAGTTCCACCAAGGTGTCATCATGCATTGTGGAAAGGATGTAGACATCTCTTTTTTTATCTCTCCACTTCAGCGCTAGTACCTCTTCAGTCCACATACTGGCCATTTTACCCTGCTTCAATTGCCTTGGTGACCAATCTCTGTGGGAAGCCTTTGCGGTTAGTCTGTGCTGTCCCACAGGCCACAGTGGTACAAATGGCGGAAAAGTGGGAGACTCATGTAGAAATTGTTTATGTATAGGTGGTAACCTTTCCCAAGCAATGGTTCGATCAGCTGCCAGACAATTTTGCCACTTGTTCCCATATAGGTAGGGCATTCAGGGGTGTTTAGCTGTTGGTCTTTTCCCTAATAAATGATAAAGTCATATGTGTAACCTGTGGCCCTGTCACACACCTTTTTTACCCCACGTCTGGCTCTTTTACTGGGGAGGTATTGCTTTATTCCAAGTCTTTCGGTAAAGTCTACTAGGGATTTATCTACACAAATGTTTATATCAGGGGTAAACATCTTCTTGAAGCTGGCACAAAGAAAATTGATTAGGGGGCATTGAAATGTAAAAATCTCATAATCATCTCGTAACGGGTTCTGGGCATCAATGACAAATAGACCGGCATGTGGTGGATAGGTTGGGTAGACCAGTAGGCATGGAGTTCATTTTTTTTGTCAGCCCCATGTTGAGGGTTAGGCCAAGGAAAATTTTAAATTCTTCTACGGTGAGGGGTTTCCAAACAAAAGGAAGGGCATATGACAAATTTGGATTGTTGCCTATATGTTGGCTGGCGTATAGATTACATTGCTCCACAATGTAATTTAGGAGATCATCTGTAAAAAATAAGTGAAAATAATAAATTGGGGTTACATTTTCCGATTGTATCTGAGGGCCTGGCTGGGCTGTAAAAAGGGGAATTACAGGTTCTACTGAGGTATCGGGCAGCCATGTTGGATACAGTAGAACATCAGGTAGGCTAGTATGGGCCCTGCCTTGTTGATGGGATGCTCCATTGCTAGCATCTGGCCTATCCTCTAGGAAGGTTGCAGAACTGCTGGTGGTTGCCTGCCTTTCCCGGAGTGCTGTGCTGCTGGTGGATGCCTGCTGCTGGATGCCCTGGAGTGCTGCACTGCTGGTGGATGCCTGCATATCATCCTGGAGTGCTGCGCTGCTGGTGGATGCCCTGGAGTGCTGCGCTGCTGGTGGATGTCTGCACCTGCTCATATCTCCCGATTCTCCTTGTTAAGATTCTATCTTCCTCGGTTTCCATCTCTGAGCCACTGCTTTCCACTGGCTCATAGTCGCTATCCGAGTCTGACGGAGAGAGTTCCCCGATACTCTCGTCCGACATACTCTGGAGTATCTGGAGAGCCTCCTCGGTGTTGTACAATTTTTTGGTCATGTTGGTGGGCAGATGTGCCAGATGGAGGGCAGATGTGCCAGATGGTGGGCGTCAGATGTGTCAGATGGTGGGCGGCAAATGTGCCAGATGGTGGGCAACAGATGTGCCAGATGGCAGGCGGCTGTGCCTGATGTTGGTGGGCAGCTGTGCCTGATGTTGGTGGGCAGATGTGCCTAATGTTGGCGGGCAGATGTGCCTGATGTTGGCTGGCGGCAGATGTGTCAGATGGTGGACGGCAAATGTGTCAGATGGCGGGCGGCAGATTTTCAGATGTTGGGCGGCTATGCCTGATGTTGGTGGGCGGCTGTGCCTGATGTTGGTGGGCAGCTGATGTGCAAGCTGTTGATGGGCTGATGTGCCAGCTGTTGACAGGTGTTTTCACTGTTTTGGGAACACTGTGTTTTGGGGACACTAGCTGGGTGGTCAGTGGGTAAACAGCCGACAAACAGCTAAAAACTCACTGATCCTCCCGGCTGCAGCACAGATCTCTCTTCCTCTCCTCACTGACAGGCTCTGTGTGAGGAGAGGAAGAGATGAGAGCAGTTACAGCCACTCTCTATTGACATTACATGAGGACTGTGATTGGACACAGTCGTCATGTGATCAGGAGGGCCAATCACAGAGCCCTCCTGTCTTTAACACCTCTCCTGTCTCTGGGGGGCACAGGTAGATCAGAATCACGCCGCTGAGCGGGCACGCAGCGTCGTGATCCCCTGTCATATGTCACCCCCCCTGTGTTTATATTACGATGGCTGTGATTAGACACAGCCATCATGCGGATCAGGAGGGCAAATCACAGTGCCCTCCTGCCATTCCGAGATGCGGCATGTCCGGGGGACACGCACACATCAGGATCGCGCAGGTGAGCGGGCGCGCGTCCCTGCAATCCTGCTCCTTCTGAATGACGTTCAGGAACGTCCACTCAGAAGGAGGAAGCTCCCACCTGGACGTTTATGTGCAGGTGGGAAGTGGTTAATAAAGGACTTGTCCCAAGCTGTCTCTTGTCTTTTTTACAATTTTTGACACTTTTTTTGTGAAATGGTAGGGGTACAATATACTCCGTTACCAATTCACATGGGGGGACTGGGATCTGGGGGTCCCCTTGTTAAAGGGGGCTTCCAGATTCTGATTAACCCCCCCCCGCTCACATACCCCCACAACCACTGGGCAAGAGTTGTGGGGATGAGGCCCTTGTCCCCATCAACATGAGGACAGGGTGCTTTGGGGTCAGACCCCAAAGCCTCCTCCCCATGTTGAGGGCATGTGGTCTGGTACAGTTCAGGAGGGGGGCACTCTCTCGCCCCCCTCTTTTCCTGAAGCCCACCATGGCAATAAGCAAACATTCAGGGTTGTAAGTACCATATTGGCACATGTGAGCCAGTCCCTAGGGCAACAGGGTAAGAGGGGACAACAATAAGCAAAAAAGGTACAAATTATTAAAACTAGATTTCCTATGGCTCCCTGAGCGAAATAGAGAGCAGAGCATGTTCTGCTGAGGCAGGTGGGAATAAAAACAAACCTGTTGCTTAACATAGTTACATAGTTACATAGTTAGTAAGGTTGAATAAAGACACCAGTCCATCCAGTTCAACCTGAGTGAGTGTGGGTCTACAACCCTGACCCTTGTCCCTAACCCTGTACATCGCACACTCACATCAGTCCCTACCCTCAATCCAAGGTCCCCATTCATATACTAGGGCCAATTTTGGACAGAAGCCAATTAACCTACCAGCATGTCTTTGGAGTGTGGGAGGAAACCGGAGTACCCGGAGGAAACCCACGCAGCCACAGGGAGAACATGCAAACTCCAAGCAGGTAGTGTCGTGGTTGGGATTCGAACCAGCGGCCCTTTTTTACTGCTAGGCGAGAGTGCTAACCACTGCACCACTGTGCCGCCCTTATTTGCCCTGAATTGGTAAAGCAGAGGTATACACTTTTACCATTGCACCACTTAAAGCTTCATTTTTCTTTTAAATCAATAACAGGTGTGTAAATCATCATACGGACCCCCAAATTTTAATTTTCACACCTATGCTTCCTATGGAAAATTAACAGGGCTGTATTTCATTTGTGCATGTAGAGGGCCTCTAAACTCGAACACACTGGCCTAATGTTTATCCTCATTTTCTATGAGATTTGAGTGCAGGCATTTTGAATGTAGCAAATTTAGTTGATTTTAAAGGCATTTTTGTGCTTTTTTCACATATTTTTTTGCAGTGATATTGCATACCAGAGCTTCTTTGGGGCAGGATTGCATGCTTTTGGCCTCATAGACTTTAATTATGTGAGTGCCTAAAAAAGGAGCACGACATGCGTTTTCACACTTAGGGGGGTGAGGTGAAGCTCAAACCAGAGGGAGGAGAGGAGGTGGGAGGCTGTTCTTCTGACAAAGCATTACGGGGCGTGGCCCTTCTTAAGGTCATCAAGACTTTACAAGGTATTGTGCCAGCCCTTCCATCTATGCAAGATTTTTTATTGTTGTTCATTATTAATTGTATTACAGTTTTCAATAAACTGCCTTATGATCTGATCACATTGACTCTATCTAAGAATTTGTCGACTCTGGATGTTTCTGATCAGCGATTTTAGTTGTGGCCACCTTTGTATGTTTGCTTTTTTGTTTCACACCACTCCTGGTGTGTCCATCTACACAGCTGTTCCTTGGTCTTCTGAAGGACACTATAAATTGCTCCCAGATACACTTATACCCCAGTCTCCTGGCGCTAGACTGAATTTTGTTGTATAACAATGACCATTATTATTTTAATGATCTGAAAAAAAAGTGAAGCTTTATGACCAAGTAGGTTAGATGCACAATGGTAAAAGTGGATAACCTCTAGAGATGAGCTGAACGAGCCTGGGTTTGGTTTGGGCAGAGTTTGGTGAGTCAAGCAGTCATTGGCACTATAACGAAGAAGAAGGGATAGTGATGACATAATTTCCCAAACATGGCCATGTTCATGTGCATGTGGCCATATTTAGGCAATGATGTCATCCCTGATCCCTGCCCCTTTGCATATGTGGATGGGGAGTTCTGGCCACATTAGTGAATCGGCGGCATGACATCACTGGTTGGTAAGGACATGGCAGGTGAAGGCACCTGTTGATTCCTTAGCAACCATTGACAGCAGGAAACTGTTGCGTTTGACCATGCTGAGCCTCCTAAATGCTCAGTGTTTGGATGATTGTCCATCATTCAATCATCAATTAATCATTTGATACACACTTATGCTCAGACTAAAAACTCGGCTCATCCTTCAAAACCTCAGCAGAATTGTATTTAATATTCTGGCTTTTGTCATTTTCAATGAATTGGTAAAGCACAGATTTGCTTTAACAGGAAGCTTCTAAAACATTATCTGGCATACATATAATTTTATGAAGCCCCTGCTTGCTCTTTGAGATTGACAGAGGTAGGCTTAAATAGAATTAGATTATCAGGGTTTACTTTCATTTTACATAAAACATTTTTTTTAGTTAATGGCAATTACAACATCAAGGTATTACGTACTTGGATTATAGTTTCATACTTATTGAGTTGACACCCTGCACCCAGTTTACAATCAATAAATGGCTTCCTTATAAGATTAATAAAACATTCTGATTGTTATATATATATTTTGGATATCCAGTAAAACTAAAAATAGAGGATTGATGCTTTGTCAAGAAAGAGTTTTTTACAGTGTATACCGGTATTTAATTTGAATTCATTTTGAATTCAAGTGTTGGCAAATGTATATCTGTTTGAATGTCTTATTATTTTAACAGTGCAGGAATATTGCTTTTCATTTTCATGTTTACATAATGTGTGAAGGAGGTGTATTTATTCAGTACTGATTATTCCACATAGGGTTCAGTCTAGGTGCTCAGATAATTATTTTATTATATCAATTCAAACTTTTTGCATATACTGTTTATGCTTAGATCTCATAAAATTCCTCAAACCCCTATGACAATGAAACAGACATGTTGGCAGCCTGAAATCTTGAAAATAATATTTTTATGATATTAAACAGGAAATTCGTTCCCTGTTCTCTGATAAGAACAGGATGAAAGACTTTCCAGTGCAAAAATCTTACTTTACTTCAGATTTTATTTTTATTTTATATTCTTCTACAATTGAGAATAAGTAATGCCGCGTACACAGGGTCGGACTTTTCGGCTACAAAAGTCCGACGGACGCCGACGGACCAAATCCGGCGGACAATCCGATCGTGTGTGGGCTTCCCCGGACTTTCAGCGCAAATCTGACGGACTTTAGATTTGGAACATGCTTTAAATCTTTACGTCATAACTCCACCGGACCCAGAAATCCGCTTGTCTGTATGCTAGTCCGACGGACAAAAACCCACGCTAGGGCAGCTATTGGCTACTGGCTATCAACTTCCCTATTTTAGTCCGGTGTACGTCATCACGTACGAATCCGTCTGACTTTTGTGTGATCATATGTAGGCAAGTCCGTTCGTTAGAAAGTCCGCCGCAAGTCCGCCAAAAGTCAGTCGAAAGTTTGTCGGACGGGCTGTCAGACTTTTGTAGCCGAAAAGTCTGACCGTGTGTACGCGGCATAAGACATACTGTATTTAGCCCATATTAGCAGCAGAATGATACCAAACTGACCTTTCATTTGCAAAACTATAATAGTATGAATGATGCTTGATGGAGCATGGAGAAGTAAAACTGTACAACAGTAAAATAATGTAAATTAACTGAATGGTTCTTAGCTTTAGATGTAGACAATGTCATAAAAATAAACCTTGTAGCAAAGAAGCGTCTTATTACTTACAGTCATTAAAAAAGTAATTATTTAGTTTTAGCATCAGTCTAGCTGAAAGCTGTATAGTAATTTAAAAAATAAAAAAATAAAAATGTCCTGCGATGTAAATTTACGCTGCCTGACGGACCGAAAAAAAAAATAAAAAAAAAACAGCGACTGTTCCGCCTCCATGAGAGGCTTCCACCGACTGACGCTTCTTCTCTGTGACAGTTCTTATCTGAGGGAGGGGCCACCCGGTGAAGTAAATGGGTGACTCCACCCCCCTCTGACACCATGGGGAAACCCCTGTCAGAGGGGGGCGGGGTCACCCGTTTACGTCACTGGGTGGCCCCGCCCTCAGCTATATAAGTACTGTCACAGAGAAGAAACGTCAGTCGGCGGGAGCATCCCACGGAGGCGGAACAGTTGTGGCTTTTTTTTTTCTTTTTCGGCCCATCGGGCGGCGTGAATTTACATCGCGAGACATTTTTATTTTTTTTATTTTTTTATAAAGCACTTGTCCCAAGCTGTCTCTTACCATGTTTGACACTTTTTTGTGAAATTGTAGGGGTGCAATGTACCCCATTACCATTTCACATATGGGGAAGCCCGGGATCTGGGGGTCTCCTTGTTAAAGGGGGCTTCCAGATTTCGATAAACCCCCCACCTGCATACCCCCACAACGACTGGGCAAGGGTTGTGGGGATGAGGCCCTTGTCCCCATCAACATGGGGACAAGGTGCTTTGGAGACAGACCCCAAAGCACCCTCCCCATGTTGAGGGCATGTGGCCTGGTACAGTTCAGGAGAGGACGGGAGCACTCTCATCCCCCCTCTTTTCCTGTGGCCTGCCAGGTTGCATGCTTGGATAAGGGTCTAGTATGGATTTTGGGGGGACCCCAAGGCCATTTTTTAAAAAAATTTGTTGCAGGGTTGCCATGTCCTTTTTTTAAATGAGTTTTATCCATATTGCAGAGACCCGGCAATTCATTATAGTTGCGATCAGTTTTAAATGACAATTTTTCCTTTAGAAATTTCATTTTGCTGTGGTACTGTTCTAAACAAGGGAAACATCTGCCACTTTACAGGCATACTATAGACACCCCCCAGGCACAATATTTAAAGGAATATTTCATTTTTATTGTTTCACTTTAAGCATTAAAAAAATCCCGAAAAAACGTCCGTTTTGAAAAATAAATTTTCATTCATACATGTCCTCTGGGGCAGGACTCGGGTCCCCAAACACTTTTTATGACAATAACATGCATATAAGCCTTTAAAATGAGCACTTTTGATTTTTCATGTTCGTGTCTCATAGACTTTAACAGTGTTCGCATTGCCTGTTCACAAGTTCTGGTGCATACTGAACTGGGGGGTGTTCAGCTCATCCCTAGTGTAGTGTAGTGAGACTGTGTCAATAATCTTTACATTAGTGTATAGCTAGAGTAGGGACAGTTCAGATAGCATCAGTGTAGTGAACGGTTGAACAAGGTCTATTTGATTGCGTTACTGCCAGTTTAACTCCATAGAGTTCTGTGCACATTACTGCCAGTTTAATGCCATACAGTTCTGTGTACATTACTGCCAGTTTAACGCCATTTACTTCTGTGTGTGTTACTGCCAGTTTAACGCCATAATGTTTTGTGTGCGTTACTGCCAGTTTAACACCATATAGTTCTGTGTGCGTTACTGCCAGTTTAATGTCATATAGTTTTGCATGCATTATTGCCAGTTTAACGCCATATAGTTCTGTGTGCGTTACTGCCAGTTTAACGCCATACAGTTCTGTGTACGTTACTGCCAGATTAACGCCATATAGTTCTGTGTGCATTATTGCCAGTTTAATGCCATTTACTTCTGTGTGCGTTACTGCCAGTTTAACGCCATATAGTTTTGCATGCGTTACTGCCAGTTTAACACCATATCGTTTTGTGTGCTTTACTGCCAGTTTAACACCATATAGTTCTGTGTGCGTTACTGCCAGTTTAACACCACATCGTTTTGTGTGTGTTACTGGCAGTTAAACACCATATCGGTTTGTGCGTTACTTCCAGTTTAACGCCATTTACTTCTGTGTGCATTACTGCCAGTTTAAAGCTATATCATTTTGTCTGCATTACTGCCAGTTTAACGCCATATAGTTTTGTGTGCGTTACTGTCAGTTTAACGCCATATCGTTTTTTGTGCGTTACTGCCAGTTTAACGCCATATTGTTTCGCGTGCGTTACTGCCAGTTTAAAGCCATATAGTTCTGTATGCGTTACTGTCAGTTTAACGCCATATAGTTCTGTGTGCGTTACTGTCAGTTTAACGCCATATAGTTCTGTGCATCACTGTATGTTTGGCGCATTATATTGCAGTATATTATAGTGTATCCTTGGAGTGTGTCTGTGTAGTGTGAGTACTCAAATTAAAGTGCACCAAACACCTCTTTACATTGATTAAAGTGCATCTATGTACAGATTTCAACTTTTTCTTTACATTTGCCTATAAGCACTGCCCCCTCCCACCCAATAATGTCTGGGAGGACAACAAGGAGAGGCAGACGTTCCCTTGGCACTGTAAGGGGCCAGCAACAAATGTGTCCACAGTCAAGGGTGGACATGGTGGTCAGTCTTCAGGCAGGGCATAATTTCCTCTGTTTAGTAAGTTTGCCCGTGCTATCCAGCCACAGCATGCAGAGGAGGGGGTGGACTGGTTTACTAAACCTTCTTTATACTCCTCATCCTCTGTCATGCAAGCAGAGACAAGTGTGCAGTCCCCTGCAGTTGCCAGAGTGGATAAACCTGCCTCCTTGTCCACATCTATTCCTGCCATAGCCCCAACATCAGCCATTGAGGAGTCAGCTGAGTTATTTGACCACAGCATCAGCCACTTGCTCCTTGATGATGCCCAGCCATTACTGGATTTAGATGTTGGTTCTGGGGCTGAGGATGACAGGAACATGAGCCTAGAGAGAGGGAGGAACACTGGTAGACAAGTTGGCATTCATGTTCCCCAAGCCGCAGCGTATTGCCAAGTTGTCTCCAGTGATAATGATAAAGATGGAGATGATGGTGATGATGATGAGGTCACTGATGTGACCTGGGTGCCAGATAGAGCAGAAGAGGAAACTAAAGGTGAGGCGGCACAACCCCAATGAGACCGACATCAAGAAAGAGTAGAGAGCAGCCACCCTATTCCATCACATTCTGCAGCTGTTATCTCCTGGCCCACTCCCCAAAGCTCAGCTGTCTGAGCCTTTTTCAGTACATCTGCACAAGATTGTACTGTTGCTATTTGCAGACTGTGTCTCAGGCACAGCAAACGTGGCAAAAACATCAACCATTTGGGTGTCACATGCTTCACAAGGCATTTAACATGCAACCACTCAGCCCATTGGCAAGAATGCGTAAAAGCCACACAAAAGGGGCACAAATCTGTCCCTCCCCCTTACCCACTTTAGTTTGCCCCTGTGATACTGAGTCATTACCTCTCAGCAGCCTCCACTGACAGGGATGATGGTATAGCACAGAGTGTCCCAGGTCCTAGCAGCACATCTGCCAGCAGCACAACACCAGCTGTAGACTTTAGCCGGCAAATTTCTCTGCCCCATCTGCTGCAGCGGAAAAAAAAATACAGTCCCTGCCACCCACATGCCCAGCTTCTGAATGCAAGCTTGTCAAAGCTGTGGCACTCCAACTTCTGCCTTTCAGCCTGGTGGATTCTGCCTCTTCCATGAATTCACACAATGTGCTGTACCACAATGCAGATTCCCAGTCGCTACTAATTTTCACGTAAGGCTGTTCCATCTACCTACCATCATGTGGAAGGGAATGTTCTGGCATCGTTGGGCAAGGCAGTCAGCTGTAAAATCCACCTTACTGCTGACACGTGGTCCAGAAAGCATGGGCAGGGATGATATATTTCCTTAACAGCACACTGGGTAATGCTGCTTGCAACGCAAAAGGATGCAGGACAGGGCTTGTTGCTGCAGCTTGTTGTGCCCCCACGTCTCCATACAGCTGGTGGCGACGATGCCAGAACTGTGAGCTCTACCCCCTCTTCCCTCTCCTCCACCACCTCCATGCCCTCCTCCGCAGAATTGTCCTATGAATGTCAGGTACCCCCTAAGTGTTCAAAGGTCTATTCCCAGGGCCAGGCTAAAACGTGCCGTGCAGTGCATCAGCTGGTGTGTTTAGGGGACAGGAAACACACTGGAGAAGAGATTCTTGTAGCTCTGCAGGGACAGGCCCAGAGGTGGTTCACACCATGCCAGCTGGAGCCAGGAATGGTGGTGCCTGATAATTGCTCCAACCTCCTGCCCACCTTTAGACAGGGAAAGTTGCCTGGCACATGTCCTCAATTTGGTGGTGCAGCATTTCCTAAGTACATGCCCAGGGTTGCAAGATGTACTAAAACAGGGCAGAAGAGTCTGTAGCCATTTCAGGTGGTCATATACAGCCAGTGCTCAGTTGGCTGAAATTCAGTGGGAATTTCACCTGCCCGTAACCCACCTGATTTGTAACATGCCCGCCACGTGGAACTCAACTTTGGGAATGCTGCAGTGGCTATACATGCAGCAGAGGGCCATCAATGAGTATCTGTGCCAGTACGGCACAACGACAGGCTCAGGCCGTCTCAGCTTTTTTTCCCCATGCCAATGGCTGATAATTAAGGATGCATGCACTGTATTGTCACCATTTGAGGAGGCCACAAGGATGGTGAGCCGTGACAGTGCATGTATCAGTGACACAATCCCTGTTGTGTTCCTGCTGGAGCAGACTCTGGCATTATGGACAAGGCACTGGAGGCGTGTGTGAGCCTGGAGATTTACCCCCGCCATTAGAACACCGGGAGTGGCAGCAAGCTAAAAGGCCTTGGCTGGGCTATAGCCACTTGCCCTATTATGCTTGCCATTTGGTAAGCTGAATCAACTACTACGGTGGATTAGCACTATTGTCTATATGTGCACGGTGGTGGTGTTTATGTTCCGGAAGGATTCAAATTTTTTTTCCTTTGATGTCATTTGTATGGACTTTAATTTTAATTTCTAGCGCAGCTTTTTTACAAGATTTTTGAACATTGGTGTGATCGCACTGTATGCTGCCGCTTATTGTTACGTTTCTGTTAGCGCAGTATTCCTACCTATATACTGGAGGCAAAGCAGCAGGAGGAAGAGGAGGACTTCCTTTCCTCTCAAGGCCCACTTTATCCAGACACCATGATTCCTGTGCCACAGGACACACAGGAGGAGAGAGGGGAGGAGGATGAAAAGGAGGATTCTGGCACGTTCATAGGCATCGAAGATGAGGAAGACATGTGTCAATCTGTAAGCGATGGCTTTCCAACCCCAGGACCCTTGGGAGTAGTATGTGGCTGGGAGGAGGACGTTCCAGATGCTGTCATCATGAGTGACCCCGAGGAGTCTGCTTCTCAAGCCTCTGCAAATTTGAGGTGCGTGGGCAACCTCATGCTACAAAGCCTGCGAAAGGACCCAGGAATACGTAACATAAAGGAGAAGGATGATTACTGGTTGGCAACCCTCCTTGACCACCATTAAAGGGGAAGGTCTCAGAACTCATCCCATCCTCACAGAGAGTGCAAAAGATAAAATCTCTTGAGGACACGTTAAAGAGGATTTTATTGAACGTTTTTCCTGACTCCAGTAGGTTACAGTGTCGTGGAAAACTTAGTTTTGAGTCTTCTGTTGGTCAAGAGAGGAGTGTTGGAGAAGGCGTCCGCCTAAGTGAGGAATTTTGGAATTTTTTTAGTCCTCACCACCCAGGGCTGTCAGCTTCCACATCCCATCGGCAGCTTCTGCATCACACGGTGGACGATTATCTCGGGGCCAAAACAGAGATGGAGAGCTTTCCAGCTGAGGATCCACTGACATACCACTTATCACATAGGTTGGACTTGATGGACTTGTGTCTTTTTTCAACCTCACCTACTATGTAACTATGTAACTATGACTTACTGGGTCATGAGAATAGACCACTGGCCAGAACTTGAGCAGTATGCTATTGAGTTGTTGGGCTGCCCTGCATCCAGCGTGCTTTCAGAACAGGCATTCGGTGCTGCAGGAGGTTTCGTTACTGATCATAGAACGTATCTGTCCACAGACTCTGTCTGACTTTTATTAAATGAATCAGTCTTGGATTACCAGCTATGAAGCCCCTAATGCCGATGTCACTGATTAAGTCTTTTTGGGATGTGGAATCTCTGCAGGACTTCGAGGCTGCCTAGCTTTGAAGGTTAGAATGTTTTTGGTATAGGCTTCATAGGCACAATTAACAGCCAAAGACCAATTTTTCAGCACCTGTTTGACGGGTGCTTATCATTGCAATTTTTTACAGCAAGGCCAATTCTTGCTTTCATCAAGAGTACCTCTATAGGGTTACAGTAGGAAGGCACCACCGACACCCAAAGACCAATTTTTCTGCACCTATTTGACAGGTGCATATCTTTGCAATTTTTTAAAGCAGGGCCAATTCTTGCTTTCATCAAGAGTACCTCTATAGGGTTATGGTGGGAAGGCACCAGCAACACCCAACAACCAATTTTTACGCACCCGTTACTTCTATCCTAATGCCGCGTACACACGGTCGGACTTTTCGTCTACAAAAGTCCAACGGACGCTGACGGACTAAAGCTGGCTGGTAATTCGATCGTGTGTGGGCTTCTCCGAACTTTCAACGTACTTTTTTAGCCTCAAATCCGACGTACTTTAGATTTGAAACATGCTTCAAATCTTTACGTCGTAACTATGACGGACCCCGAAATCCGCTCGTCTGTGTGCTAGTCCGACGGACAAAAAGCCACGCTAGGGCACCTATTGGCTACTGGCTATGAACTTCCTTATTTTAGTCCGGTGTACGTCATCACGTACGAATCCGTCGGACTTTTGTGTGGTCGTGTGTAGGCAAGTCCGTTCGTTAGAAAGTATGCCGCAAGTCCGCCGCAAGTCCGCCGAAAGTCTGCCGGAAGTCTGTCGGACAGGCTGTCTGACTTTTGTAGACGAAAAGTCCGACCGTGTGTACGCGGCATTAGTCAAAGTGACATCAGAATGTATCCACTGGCTCCAAAGCAGTTTCTGAGCAAAATAAAGGCAGCTTGCGTGGAAAATTTCATTTTTTTTGGCTTCATAAATTCAATTATTGCTGCAGCAGGTTCTAGACATGGTAAAGATCTGCCACTTTACAGGTAGACTAACGGGACCCCCCAGACACTATATTGGAAGGAATTTTTCATTTTTATGCTTTCACTTTAAAAATAAAAAAAATCACTGCTCATTTAAAAATGACGTTTTTCACAAACTTTTTTTTTATTGATCCATGTCCCCCAGGGCAGGACCCAGACCCCTATAACCTTTGTATGTCCAAATGCTTGCATATAAGCCTTCAAAATGGGCACTTTTGATTTTTGATGTTTGGGTCCCATTGACTTTAATGGGGTTTGTTATTCGGGTCTGAAATTTTGCGGTGTTCGAAAGTTCTAGTGTGAACCGAACAGGGGTCAGGCACTGATGTGGACAAGAAGGCCTGGCTCACAATATCCCCTCTAGGTCATCCCAAAGGTGTTCTACTGGTTTGAGGTCAGGACTCTGTGCAGGCCAGTCAAGTTCCTCCACCCCAAACTCGCTCATCCATGTCTTTATGGACCTGGTTTGTGCATTGGTGCACATTCATGTTGGAACAGAGAAGGGGCCAACCCCAAACTGTTCCCATAAAGTTGGGAGCATGAAATTGTCCAAAATGTCTTGGTATGCTGACACCTTAAGAGTTCCCTTTACTGGAACAAGGGGCCAAGCCCAACCCATGAAAAATAAACCCACACCACAATCCCCCCGCCACCAAATGATTTGGACCAGTGCACAAAGCAAGGTCCGTAAAGGCATGGATGAGCAAATTTGGGGTGGGGGAACTTGACTGGGCTGCACAGAGTCCTGACCTCAACCCGATAGAACACCTTTGAGATGTATTAGAGTGGAGACTGTGAGCCAGGCCTTCTTGTCCAACATCAGTGCCTGACCTCACAAATGTGCTTCTGGAAGAATGATCAAACATTCTCATAGACATTCCCATAAACACACTCCTAAACCATGTGGATAGCCTTCCCAGAAGAGTTGAAGCTGTTATAGCTGCAAAGGGTGAGCCACCTCAATATTGAACCCTACGGACAAAGACTGGGATGCCATTAAAGTTCATGTGCGTGCAAAGGCAGGCGTCCTGATACTTTTGGTAATATAGTGTATATTAAAATACTTTCAAAAAGTGCCCCTGGATCAAAACGGCTATAGCTAGCTCCTCTGTCATCATTAATTATACAGATCCCCATTTCAACACAACAATGTTGATGCAGGGATCTATCCCCCCTCCTCCCGGGCAGAATACACCAATCGGTGCTTGCAGTTTTGTTTTGTTTTTCAGTTTGTGTCCTATTGAAGAAATTTCACTATACTTCCTCTCCTGTAGACACATCATAAAGTGTTAGACAGCTGTCACTGGAACAAGTGTTCCCATTAGAATACTTCCACACTTTTTCTGACTTGGTGACAGCTCAACATTTTGGATCATCCCTCATTTTCAGTCCCTGTGATAATGGTAAATAAATAACAAAAATACTGCATGTGCAAATATTCCTACAATCTCTACCATAAAAATATAAAAGCTAGCAAGCACCAAAATGTGTTTCACACCAATCTTAAGAGAACAAAAGCAAGAATATAGTCTGGCGCTAATAAAATAAATATCACAGAGGACTCCCACAAAAAATTTAAAACTCAAAAATAAATAATAGATAATACATATCCTTCAATTCAAAAAAGTTCAAATTTACAGTCCAAACTTCATAAAAAAGTGTAATCCCAATCTTCAGTGATAAATAATTTAAGCACTCCAACAAAGTTTTACATTGAACACCATGTGTACCTATTCTGCTCCCTTTTATATACAGGCAGTCCCCGAGTTACATACATCCGACTTACATATGACTCATAGTTACAAACAGAGGGAGACAACAGGAAGTGAGAGGAAATCTATTCCTAGGAAGGGAAATTCACTCCTGCAAGAGTTATCATGGGAAAAAGGGGTCTCCACTGAAGCTTTATCATCAATCCTTGTTTCCACAACAACCCAGAATTTTCAAAATCAAATTGTCACATAGCAGGGTTAAGGAAGCTGAATAGCAAGTTTCCAAATAAAATATTTTCTATCTATATACACAGATAAAAGTCATTAAAATATATTACCTTTCTGTTACATTTTTGATGAAGGGACTAAATTCTTTTCCATTGCTTTCTTGATTATTGTGTGCCTTGTCCCCCTGCAAGTTTTCCATGACCTGTAGAGTCCTTTCTTCTGGGCGGCGTATATGGAGCAGGGTCAGAGGGGTCTCATGGCTCAAGGGGCCCACACGCCTACAGTGGAGAAGACGTTGGTAGGCTGTACGGAAGTCTCTATTCAAAGCAGCATACAGAATTGGATTGAGAGCAGAGTTTGCATAGCCTAACCACAGAACTATTAGGAAAGCGGTTTCATCTACTTCAATATCATTTACTCCTTCATAAGTGAAAACAGTGAAATAAGGAAACCAGCAGATGATGAATGCACCCATCACAGCTGCAAGTGTCACAGTAGCTTTATGTTCTCGAACTGTAGGTAGTGTAGGACTCACGGCATTGCAGCAGCTGGCATGGTTAATTCGTTTAGCTTGCTCTCTGGCAATCTTGAAGATTCTATAGTACATAAGACACATGATAACCAAAGGTAGGTAGAAAGTCAGTACACCATCCACCAATACATATTCCTTATTCAACTCCAATTTGCATTCTTTGCTATCATCACCTCTAGAGTTTTGGATGGTTTTATCTTTTGTATTCCATCCAAGATGTATAGGAAGGAATGAGACCATCAAGGAAACTACCCATATCAGACCCATAGCTATGGCAACACGACATGGGGTGACAAGCATGGAGTAGCGCAGAGGTGCTGTGACCCCATAGTAGCGGTCCAAACTAATCATAAAGAGGTTTAGAATGGAAGCTGTACACAACATGACATCCAAACTGGTATAAATGTTGCAAAAGGTAGATCCAAAAGGCCATTCTTCATGTAACAAGTTCAAGGCTGAAAACGGTAGCACCAAAATACCCAACAAGAGGTCTGTTATAGCCAGGGAGACAATAAAGCAGTTTGTCAAACTACGGAGTCTTCGGTCAAATCCCACAGCCAAACAAACCACCACGTTTCCACATATAGTGATGATGATGATTAGAACAAGAACTACTCCAATCAGAACATTGTATAGTACTGTCTTCCAGCATGTAGCAACTGAATCATTAAGGTCGTCACCCATGACAGAACACATCGCTTTGGTACAGTTTCTTTTTACATTTAGCTGGTATGTTTTATTTTCGAGGCTTCTTTGAAATATCAGTTCTTAACCATTCTAATTATTGAAGTTGTATGTACATGGGGTCCAGCAGTGCAATAGTGTGCTCTGCATTGCTGGACCCCTGAATCCAGGAACAATTTCCTAGATTTTTAATACTACAGGTCTTTATTGGTGTTTGCCTGTGTTTTGGCACTTTAGTCTTGCTTTCTCTCTAAAGTGTAATTTAAAAGGCTTTGTTTTGTCATGAGGTTTCTCTGTTATATACAGATAAAGTATTGCTGACTATTTGTATTGTCATTCCAGCACTAGGCTCTGTCTTTCAATATATTATCCGTAGCTTGCGGTAACAGCTCTGTCTTGTGCCATAAGGTATCTTGGATTGCAGCACACTTCTTCATTTGCAATGCAGGTTTTCAGTGCCTTTCGCAACCTGAAAAATGGTAAGAATGAATATTAGAAGTGTGAAACAATATATCAATCTATCTTATTCATCTGCCTTTGTCCATTTTTTTCTCCAAAGAAATTAAAATTCAATGTCCCTGCTACAGTTGCACAGACACATGCACACTATTTTTAACTGTAAGCAGATTTTTTTAAATATGTTTTTGGATTGTGCAAGAAAACAAAGTAACCAGATGAAACTCACATAAACACTGGAAAAACCTACATACTATAGAGCAGTGGTTATCAACCCTGTCCTCAGGGCCCACTAACAGGCCAGGTTTGCAAGATAACTGAAGTACATCACAGGTGATATCATTTGCTGCTCAGTGATTGCAGTATTCTAGTCTGCATCTCACCAAGGTAATACATAAAACCTGGCCTGTTAGTGGACCCTGAGGACAGGGTTGATGACCACTGTTATAGAGGTCTAACAGGGTCTTAAAGCAAAACTTACATTGAAATTACCTACTTCCCATATGATGTACCTGTACGTCATTGGGTTGAAGTGATTTTACCGCAGCTACAAGCATCATACTGGTCATCAGCCAATGATTCCTTTAATTTAAAAGCCATCCTAGTGGCTAATTAGCCTCCGGATTACTTTTACAGTCAGCGGGAGGTGTCTCCCCCCCTCTCGCTGCCCTCCATTGCCTCTTCGGGCTCTCCCGTGTCATTGGGGAGCCCGGCACTGAAGCCAGTAGTTGCTCTTCGCTTACCATAGAGGTTTTCATAGACCAGATTGTCTCTAAACACATCTTAGAAATTGGGAACCAGAAGCGATCTGTATTTTGCCACCGACTGCCGACCGTCCAACCTAGAGCAGGCGGGGGGGGGGTTCCACCAGGTAGGGGGGGTGGTTGTTTGCCGCCTCCCCCCCAAAAAAAAACATTAGCCACCACTGATAGCAAACCTTCTTTTTGAGGCTACAAATTTTATATATTCAGTTTTATACAATACAGGGCTACTATCTAGTGCGAATTATATGCATATGCTGTTGATGCTCCTAATAATGACTGTCAGAAGAGGTAAGCTATGAGATGGAATAAATTTAAATCATTTTAAAAAAGGAGCCGCTTTACGTTGGACCCCCTGATCGCCTATGTTGAAGTTGGAATTAGGGCGAACATTCATTCATGACTGCTCGTAATTTATGTATGCTATGAACTTTTGTTGACAGTATGTGTAGTATGGGACCTATTGTGCCTTATACATCCCTACCCCTGTGGTCTAGCTCCTGCACTGAACCATACTTTCCTGGGAAGGATCGGAAGAGGCCCCTCCTGTCCACAGAATGTTCCCATTAGGGGTGGACAGGTAGAGCGAGACCTCTTTTGCCATGCCTTAGGATCACACAAGTTTGATCTCAAGGTTTCCCTTTCCTCCCTATTTCGCACAGAATTCCCTACAACACATTAGCCATTACAGGTACAGCACTTGATTCCAACTGAATGTGTATATTTGCTGTAATTAATCACACCAATGCTGTTGTTCTCACATTGAGTACAGTATGTCTGATGTTTTGTTTTTCTATGAAACTTCAATAAAAACTTTAAACACACAAAAAAAAAGGAGCCGCTTTAACCATAAGCATGTACTGTATTGTGACTAGCACAACATCATTCTCTTTCAGCCAGTGGAAATTGAATCAATGTTAAAACAGAGAGAAGAAAAGGAATTGAACTGTAATTAGATTATTTTCAAACACTTCACGAATGAAACTGAACTCCTTAATCATGTGTGTCTGGAACACAATGTCATTCTTAGCAACAATGATGTAGACTGAGATCATGCCAAACACCTTATTTTGGAAGCCTTGGGAGTTCTGCTTTGGCCAAATCACAATTCCATCAGCATATGTCTATTAGCATAGAGGTTAAGGTCTGCCTCATTTTATTTCTCATATTAGTTCAACACTCTAAAAAAGCACATACTTATGGCACTAGAAATGAAAATAATCAAAATGTTCCTCTACTTTTGGAACATAATTCAATTGAATTGATTTCATGGGTAATAAACCTTTAAGTCCAATTGCAGTTTAGTTGTAAACCTAATTCTCTGAAGGAGGCAAGTACAGGAAGTAGACGTCATCCTTGGTTCTTTTATTTGTGACCGTTAAGTGACAGTTAAGTGTATCTTTGAAGTGCTACATTTCAAACTACTAGTCAAGCGTGCCTTCATGTTTTTTTTTATTTATTTTACCATGTCAGCAGAAGTAAAATCAAGGGAAACCTTCATGCTATTATTCTCAAACCATATAGTTTGCTTTTAGGATTTTAGGATTTAATATTTTAAGATTAAGAAACCTGTCAAAAATGTAAAGATAAGAAGCAACATACAGTACTGTCTTGAAAACAGCCACTCTAAGGTCCCTTTATATAACTTTTGTCCTCTAAATTATTTGCCAGCTGTCAAGTCTGTAAAGTATTCAGCATGCAAAAGCCTTAAAGAGTAACTCCCCTTTCATGTGAAAAAGTAGCAAATAAAAAAATAATAATATAGCGTATACAATTGCGATTCAAGTTATAGTAGTCATATGTCTCTGTTTACAGCCTCTCACTTGTGCAAGTGATCAAGACACTAAGGAAATAGTTTCTCCTGCCTCCAGCAAACTGGAGATATAATAACAGCACTTGCAAAGTCACCAGACCAGATTCATTTAGAGTAGGCAAATGTTTGTGTGCCATCAATTTAGAGGCTTAACAGAGACAGAAGGGCTGATTTACTAGATGCAAATACATTGGAGTTGATTTACTAAAACTGGAGAGTGCAAAATCTGATGCAGCTCTGCAAAGAAACCAATCAGATTGCAGCTCTTTTTGTGAACACTTAATTGAACAAGCTGAAGTTAGAAGCTGATTGTCCATCATGCACAGCTGCACCAGATTTTGCACTCTCTAGTTTTAGTAAATCAACCCCAATGTGTGAAAGTTCCCTTAAAGCAGAACTGTGGGATTTGCAAAAAATCCCCCATTAGTACACTTTTGTTACTACACAAAACACCAAACAGTTATTACATTTGTGAAATTCCTTACCATTGAAGAGAAAAGTCTGATTGAACTTTCAGGAAGTCACCTCTGTAATTCAAAAAAATGCTGCATGTATTCTGCCAGGAAGGATTTGTTAGAACAGTGATTGCATCATATCCTCCCCTCTCTCTCTATACTGTAATAATCCCTTCATGCTTTGCAAATTGTAATGAATGTGGGAGGGACACTAGGCCTGTACATGTAAATGGGAACAAGCCCACTTCAACATAAATCACGGCCCTCATTCTGCGGGCAGCAAGTCACACTACTCAGTAACACACAGTAGGATAGTTAGGTTACAGCCTTACAATGCAAAACTTGTTTGTGTTCTCTCCCCCCCCCCAGACACAACAGGAGATAAACATATTACCCTTTCATGCTTTATGTAATCATTACTGAACTGTAGACACATCCCATAACTACTGTATATACTCGAGTATAAGTCGAATTTTTCAGCACATTTTTTTGTGTTGAAAGTGCCCCCCTCGACTTATACTCGAGTCAAGCACTTTTCTGCAGCAAAAAATTTCATTTTCCAAACCGACTTTGGGGCCCCGTATCTCAGGGCCACTTGGTGCTAGGAACCCCAAATTTGGTGTGCAAACCCATTAGAACTGTTACCACAACATATCCAAAGCTGAAGTTCCTAGCACTAAGTGACCCCGAGATACGGGGCCCCAAAATCGGTTCGGAAAATGTCATTCTCTGCTGCAGAAAAGTGCTTGACATTTTCTGAACCGACTTTGGGGCCCCATATCTCAGGGCCACTTGGTGCTAGGAACCCCAAATTTGGTGTGCAAACCCAGTAGAACTGGTTCCATAACATATCCAAAGACATTTTCTAAACTGAGATTTGGGGCCCTGTATCTTGGGGCCACTTGGTGCTAAAAGCCCCAGCTTTGGAAATTTTATGGTGCTAGTTCCACTGGGTTTGCACACCAAATTTGGGGTTCCTAGCATTAAGTGGCCCCAAGATACGGGGCCCCAAATTCGGTCAACTGTGTCCATCTGCAGCAATGTCATTTCGGGACCCTTTGGGTTCAGAGACCCCAAATTTTGGCTGCAGCTAGGGGGCATCTAGGAACCCTTAACTACCGAGTTTGAAGTTCAGGGGACCTATGGCTGCAAAAGGGGACAGTGATGCTGCAAGTGGGCATTGTTGACCCTCTTTTCCACTTACAGTAGCTGTGCATTTCTCATCCTCGTCTTATACTCGGGTCAATACGTTTTTCCCATTTTTTTGTGGTAAATTAGGGCCTCGACTTATACTTATATATATTATACACATTGTACTCTGCTGTAATTCTGTATTAGAAATATTCCTTCTCATACAGCCTTGAGAATTTTATAACAGCCACACCACAGAAAGAGCCATGCCATGCTGCTTTACATCAGCATGTGGCATAAGTAAATGTCGGCATGAGAAAAAAAAACAAATCTGTGCCATAAATGTAGTCTCATCTGTGCCCATAAGTGCAGCTTATCAGTGCCCACCAGTGCGGTCTCATCTATGCCCATTAGTGCAGTCTCATCTATGCCCACCAGTGCGGTCTCATCTATGCCCACCAGTGCAGTCTCATCTATGCCCATCAGTGCAGCTTATCAGTGCCCATCAGTGCGGTCACACGAGTGCCCACCAGTGCAGCTTATTAGTGCACTCTCACCAGTGCAGCTTATCAGTGCAGTCACACCAGTGCCCACCAGTGCAGCTTATCAGTGCAGTCTCACCAGTGCAGCTTATCAGTGCCGATCAGTGCGGTCACACCAGTGCAGCTTATCAGTGCCCAATAGTGCGGTCACACCAGGGCCCACCAGTGCAGCTTATCAGTGCAGTCACACCAGTGCAGCTTATGAGTGCGGTCACACTAGTGTCCACCAGTGCAGCTTATCAGTGCGGTCTCACCAGTGCAGCTTATCAGTGCCCATCATTGCGGTCACACCAGTGCAGCTTATTAGTGCCCATCAGTGCGGTCACACCAGTGCAGCTTATTAGTGCCCATCAGTGCGGTCACACCAGTGCAGCTTATTAGTGCCCATCAGTGCGGACACACTAGTATCCAGCAGTAAAATTTAACTGTGCCCATCAGTGCGGTCACACCAGTGCCCACCAGTGCGGTCACACCAGTGCCCACCAGTGCAGCTTATCACTGCAGTTTCACCAGTGCAGCTTATCAGTGCACATCAATGCGGTCACACCAGTGCAGCTTATCATTGCTCATCAGTGCGGTCACACCAGTAACCCTCCAGTACAGCTTATCTGTGTCCATCAATGTGGTCACACCAGTGCCCACCAGTGCAGCTTATCAGTGCGGTCTCATCAGTGCCCACCAGTGTAGCTTATCTGTGCCCATTAGTGCGGTCACACCAGTGCCCACCAGTGCAGCTTATCTGTGCCCATTAGTGCAGTCACACCAGTGCCCACCAGTGCAGCTTATCAGTGCTTATCAATGCGGTCACACCAGTGCAGCTTATCATTGCTCATCAGTGCGGTCACACCAGTAACCCTCCAGTACAGCTTATCTGTGTCCATCAATGTGGTCACACCAGTGCCCACCAGTGCAGCTTATCAGTGCGGTCTCATCAGTGCCCACCAGTGTAGCTTATCTGTGCCCATTAGTGCGGTCACACCAGTGCCCACCAGTGCAGTTTATCGGTGCCCATCAGTGCGGTCACACCAGTGCAGCTTATTAGTGCCCATCAGTGTGGTCACACCAGTGCCCACAAGTGCAGTCTCACCAGTGCCCATCAGTGCAGCTTATCAGTGTCCATCAGTGTGGTCACACCAGTGCCCACCAGTGCAACTTATCAGTGCGGACTCACCAGTGCAGCTTATCAGTGCCCATCAGTGTGGTGACACCAGTGCCCACAAGTGCAGCTTATCTATGCCCATCAGTGCGGTCACACCGGTGTCCACCAGTGCAGCTTATCAGTGCAGTCCCACCAGTGCAGCTTATCTGTGCCCATCAGTGCGGTCACACTAGTGCTCACCAGTGCATCTTATCAATGCAGTCTCACCAGTGCCCACTAGTGCAGCTTATCAGTGTCCATCAGTGAGGTTACACCAGTGCAGCATATCAGTGTCCATCAGTAAAGAGCAGAGATCCACATGACCGAGCAGGGATCTTGAGCTGACAGATCTTGTATGTGAAAACACCACTCACAGTAATGTCCTGCCTCCCGAGTCCCGGACCAGCATTGTGATAGACAGCGCACTGTTCCAATGCCGGTACGGGAGGCGGGACATTACAGCGATCAGTGTTTTCACATACAAGACCTGTCAGCTTGAGCTCTCTACTCTGTCATGTGGATGATCTCTGGTAACTCTCTCTGCTCTGCACTAAGAGAGATGGGAGGCCAGCTGTGGCAGCGGTGGGGGGAAAAGGGAACAGGGGTGGAATGAGGGGCGGTGCTGGCAGGGAGGAGGAGGGAGCAGAGGAGGAGGACTCCATCTCTATGGGGGGCACAGACCAGGGGCTGTGAGACCCCCTCCACCCACTACAGCGAGCAGGAAGGCAGAAATAGAAATCCCTGCTCAACTTTAGAACTGCTGGTGGGCAGTGACAACCCCGCTGGCTGGGGATACAGGAGGAATAGCAGCCAGCGGTCTTACAAACAGGAAATCACTGGGCAGTAATGGCTTTTCTGCAAAATCATCAGGCTTCTACAAAGGAACTACAGAGCTCAGAAAAACATGGATGGCATAGTTGGTGAAGATAGGAGATCAGCAACAAGGACATGAAAAAAAGTTTTTTCCTGGAGTTCTGCTTAACAATCATTTAAAAAGTAAATTCTTGTTTACTTTGAATACACATTCACCTGCAGATGAAATTTGTAAAAATGAATTTTTATTTTTACATGATTAGATAATTCAAGTGAACACTTACATGATTTGAGTGACGACTTCCCAAACCTTTAGTAAATCAGCCTCAGTCTTTCCATTAAGATTATGCTGCCTTTGGATAGACTGCAGTACCTCTTGTGTAGGTGGCCATCCAATATATTCCTATTTTTTCATTTGAAATTGCTTTTCAACTGTGAAAGCTATGTTACTCAAATCTGACTTGTGTCTCATCTCTTCTGGTTTGCTTATATCATCTCTGTAAGAAAGTCTCCACCCCCCCCCCCCCCCCTATGGAAATTGTCACATTTGAGTATACAAGTAGCAGAGGTAACGAGTGTTCTATTAGACAAAGAAAGGCCTGGAGCTAAAGTCAATGTATAAGGCCAGCATGACTGGGGCTTACTGGGGAGGCTGGAACACACATAGTGTAAATAGCTAATAGATTGTGTAGTAAGTAGGGAAGCAGCTTACCTAATTGGAAGATAGGGGTTGCCAAAGGAGGGTTTTTGGATGCTTGCAGCAAGGAAGGGTCCTGTTTGCAATTAGGAATCACCTTCATTCTTGGGCCAATCGTAAGTTTGACCCAAACTCAGCTAATTCACAGTTCAGTGTATGGGTGAACTATATGGCCAGATTTGGCAAGTTCACCCACCCACTTCTGTCATTAATCTTTCAACAAAGATGTAGATTAAAATACAGTCTCATATAGTGTCCACTCTTCACTATACAAGCTGTGCATATTTCAATCTACGAGGTGACTCCTCCACCCAGCTGTTCAGAAAACTCACAAGCATGTAAGACCCTAAATTAAAATGGATCATTAGCATTTATTTATATCTAACTCCAGGAAACACATTAATTACTGAAGGATGTGAACGACATTGGATTTACAACTACTCAATCATAGAGAGGGAGGGGGCCATCTGTTTCTAAAAGGGGCTTTTAGATTCTGAGTTTCCCACACTCAGATCCCCCACATTCACCAGAATGAGGCCCTTGTCCTTATCCTCATAGGGACAGGGTGCATTGCCAGGGGTACAATATACCCCTTGCTCATTCACATAGGATGGGGGCTACATATCTAGGGTCCTCTTATTCTAAAGAAAAAATAAGTGGTTATAGGTCTGGAATGGATTTTGGGGGGTACTCCATGCAGCTTTTTACAAACAGAATAAATTCTGTCAAACAGCAGTAACTTTTTTATTACACTTTTGCATATTTACCTTGTACTGGTGCACAACATCACATGCAGGTTTAAGATATCCCATGAGCATGTTACTTAAAGCGTTTTCGTATTTTCATTGTTTCCCTTAGAGCTGCATTACTAGACCTTCTCCCAGCTAAAACATTTTTCTTTTTTGGATGTGTACACCCCTATAGCAGTACCCAGTTACTTGTTTCCCTTTTTTTAACAATAACTTGCAAATTAGCTTTGAAAAAGGCCAAACAAATACAAGATTCAGCTCTTATAGACTTGGTATCTCAGGGTCTTTGAAGAAACATGTATTGGCAAATCTGAAAAATGACTTCAGGTTTGAGTGTCCTTTTCTAAAATGGGTTACAATGTGGCAGTCTAGTAATGGTTATAAACCTGTAGGTGTCTATAAAGACTTTAGATCTATAAATAAGTCCATTTGTAATCTGTTTTATATTGTTCTCTGCTATTTATATTGTTTATTTCAATTTGTATTTTTGATAATAAAAAAGGCTGCTATGCTATTTGACTCCAAAAAGAACAAAGTCATATTTTCATGCCAAAGATGATAAAGGTCAATGTCAGGTGAATTTGGGAGGTTAATGGTATAGAAAGCTATATATTTTATATTATATTATGGTATATTTTATGGTATATTTTAGTCAAATGTTTCATTTCACATGATGGTCACAAACACTATATGTCTCAACAAAGATAATGTTGTTTTAATCTGTTTCTATTATCTGCATGACTCAAGCAGGGAATAGACTGCAACCATACACATCCAGAATGACTGGATAAATACAGTCTACAAGCCTTTGATTCTTCTGCTAGTTCTCTATTCACTGATTCATCATGGATGTAAAGGATTCACTATTTGAAAAATATCCTGTTGTTGCAGATGTAACTAAGGCTTATAGAAAGAATGCACTGTTGCTGAATCTAGCTGAAAAAAAAGTGTATAACATTTAGAACCCTTTCACAGTACCTGCTGACACATACATTAATGTGAAGTAAAACTCACAGCTTTTGTCTACCCTAAAAAGAGTGCGCAATATGAAATCTACATATCTAGACAACATAGAGATCAAAATCTAGACTTTTAAGGTACTGGAAAGAGTCATAAACTTCATACAGTATAATAACAATTATATGTTTTTATTCAGACAATCATAAAATAGTACATACTCAAATACAATAGCAAGGCTCACACATAGTAAAACACTACACCAACATACTCATATTCCCTATGCTACCTATCTATTTTTCTAAACAATGAGAACACTGTCTTCTAAAGATCCATTTATAGCATAATCACAACATTATTGGAGAAAAATGAGCAATTGACTCAACACGTTTCATTGGTTTACAACTTCTTCAGGTGTTATTGGTTGATAATGGTGACAAGACATTTGTACTTAGTCTGTATTTTTGTAGATATTATTGTCAACTAAAGTCTCTTTTTGTATTGTATATTTTGAATTGTTTACCAACAATTACTCACCATTAACTCTTGGAGTTGGAAATCAACCATGTTGTGATTATGCTATACATGGATCTTTAGAAGACAGTGTTCTCACTATCTAGACAGACAGCACAGTAAACTTACAGCACTCCATTTTTACAATGTATTTTACTTCAGATAAGCTTACTGGTCAAGAACTGTGAATCTTTAAAACAGGAAAGTTACTAACATGCTGTAGCTCCATTAATTTAGGAGAAATGCATTCAAACATTCTGAGTTCATCTAAAGCAGTGCACTAAAGCAGTGTTTCTAAACTTCAATCCTCAAGGCACCCCAACAGGTTATGTTTTCAGGCTTTCCATTATTTTGCACAGGTGATTTGATCAGTTTCACTGCCTTAGTAATTACCACAACCATATCATCTGAGGGAAATCCTGAAAACATGACCTGTTGGGGTGCCTTGAGGACTGGAGTTGAGAAACACCGCACTAGGGCTCTATAAACTTTGGCACCAAAGTACTAGGATGGAATGATGTTGCAGTTGTGGGTGGGGCTTAGGCACCCTAGTGCGGCACACTAAGAACTATGCTTGCTAATTGCCTGAGTTTTTGGTTATGTAAAATCAACATTAAAGCACAACTCCAGACTTAGAAGCAAGCCACAATGAACAACTTAACTCTCTAGCAACCCAAAGCTAACTTGCTGTACTGTTAAGCACTTCAGACACCACTGCAGTTAGAGGACAGGATCTTCCAGGTGAGCAGAATTAAGAAACTGGTGCCACAGAGCCTGCACAGTGTATCAATTATGATACACTGTTGAACTGGAGGGTGATCCAAGAGTCCTGACCTGAAGTGGAGATTGTGGGTGGCTCTGTGGTGGAAGCCTGGCCATATAACAAGCTTGTTTTGACTGCTCTGTAATAGGGGGTCAAAGCGTTCTGTAGGCAAGAGCCATTTAGTGTTTGGTTGAGGTACACATTAGTGTATAAATATATGGACGCTTGCAGAAGATTTCACTTTCTTCACAATTGGCACTTTAATGGATTTTTTTCACTTTGACTGGACTTTATGTATTGATATAATTTAATTCTTTAGTTTTGTTTGTTATATATAATTTGCACTATATTGTATATATGCTCAGCACTTTTGTACATTAGTTGTTGTGACCAATTTATATCTGTTGGTGTGCTTGCTGCTATATTCTTGTTACGTTTTCACGTTTAGAGCAGTTGCAAGGTTTTCTCTAATCTGCTCCTATCGCTTACACCAAATTACATCTCCTCAGGCCCCACCACTAAAAGTAAAAAAGGGGCGGGGTGTTCTTTTGGTTGATGTCATTGATCAAGTATGGTCAGGATCATATTTGGTCATAGATGTCTTTTTGGTGGAGATAGGTCATCAGGGGCCCCAAAAATCTAATTATACAATTCAACAATCAGACAGAGTAAATTGAACAGATACTGCAAACGTTTTAGTCTATTCTCTCAGGTGATCAAACTATTAAACATACTATTGATAGGAAACCATGTATCACCTTAAAAAAGAACCTCATCCGTATGCAACATACTGGCTCCTAGTCATTTTGAGACCTCAGGATGAAGTGACCCTTGTCCACCTTCGCCTCAAGATACATTCAAATGTGGAAAATGCACATTTGTAGGTACACAAAAAAACTTTGATTCTACCTAATGGGCAGAGGCTCATATCCAGACATTTTGTGAATTGTTAAACCTCCAGAGTCGGTTTTCTACTTAGGTGTGACTAAGGCCTTTTACATAGGCAAAAAGAAACATTTGTTTTGGAATTGTAAGTATGATCACGTGTATGATATGTTTGTGTATTGGGAATTTTTTGAGTCCAATAGCCTTGCGTTTTTCACCATTTTACAAATATCAAACCAAGAGTCTTTCATTCTTAGCTTTTTTTTTGTATCAGGAAGAAACTATTTTGAGAAATAAGCAAGTTTCCAGAGTATTCAAAATCACATGTTAAAGTATACAAAAACAATAGTCATGTCAAAATCTGTGTAGTGCAAAGTCTTTTATGTACAAAAAGGGACAATTTTAATAATATTCATAGTAGCAATGCTTGTTATGCCCCGTACACACGGTCGGATTTTCCGATGGAAAATGTCCGATCGGAGCGCGTGTGGGCTCCATCGGACATTTTCCATTGGATTTTCCGACACACAAAGTTTGAGAGCAGGATATAAAATTTTCCGGCAACGAAATCCGTTGTCGAAAATTCCGATCGTGTGTACACAAATCCGACGGACAAAGTGCCACGCATGCTCAGAATAAATAAAGAGATGAAAGCTATTGGCTACTGCCCCGTTTATAGTCCCAACGTACGTGTTTTACGTCACCGCGTTCAGAACGATCGGATTTTCCGACAACTTTGTGTGACCATTTGTATGCAAGACAAGTTTGAGCCAACATCCGTCGGAAAAAATCCTAGGATTTTGTTGTCGGAATGTCCGAACAAAGTCCGACCGTGTGTACGGGGCATATGTCTTTAAAAGAAGATACAGTGCTCATAGCCAAGTAGTTCCACAACCCCATCGACCTGTAAGTCATTATAGAAGTCTAGCAATCACTAACTACATGGGGCTCAGGCTCGGTGTATCCAACCAGTTTGCCCATAATTTTTCAAAAAAATAAAAACCAATCACCTTTGCACAATTTCTTTAACTATAGGTACAATTACTAAATGAGAATGAGATTATGACCTGTCAGTTTAACTTGATGATTAATATAGTTGGGCTGAACATCCCCCGTTCGGTTCACTCTGCAACATCCCAAAAGTTCGGACCCAAACTCCGAAAACTGTCTATAGGACCCAAACAGTAAAAACTAAAAGTGCCCATTTTAAAGGCTTATATGCAAGGTATTGGCCATAAAAAGTGTATGGGGGCTCGGGTACTGCCTTGGGGGACATGTATCAATGCAAAAAAAAAATGTTTTAAAGATTTTTTTAAAGGAGTAGTAATTTTAATGATGTTTAAAGTGAAACAATAAAAATGAAAAATTCCTTTAAATATAGTGCCTGGGGTGTCCCCTTAGTCTGTCTGTAAAGTGGCACATCTGTACCATGTATAGAACCTGCTGTAGCAAAACTGACATATATAAAGAAAAAAAAATACATTTAAAAAGATTTTCCCTGCAAGCTTTCTTTGTTTTGTAAACAACGGCTTGGGGAGCCAGTCTATATGATAGG
The DNA here is from genome assembly GCA_037952835.1 of Lithobates septentrionalis. Taxonomy (NCBI): domain Eukaryota; kingdom Metazoa; phylum Chordata; class Amphibia; order Anura; family Ranidae; genus Lithobates; species Lithobates septentrionalis. The sequence continues at coordinate 697,514 of JBBDGP010000596.1, forward strand.
GCCACAATTTAGTGTGCTCAGAACAAGATTAGAGATTTTTTGGATAAATTCTCTTTGGTAGACTTTGGATGGAAATAACAAAGTTTTGCACCACAGTAAGCAAGCCTTATGTAAAGAAGCCAAATTATAGTACATTCAGGCCAAGATTACCAATTTTTTTTAAGATAAAGTCGGGTGTCTCTTTTGCAGACTTTGGATAGAAGTAACAGGTGCAGAAAAATTGGGCTTTGGACGTTGGCGGTGCCTTCACGCCATAACCGTATAGCAGTACTCTTGATGAAAGCAAGAATTGGCCTTGCTGTACAAAAATTTAATTTTATACACCTCTCAAACAGGTGCGGAAAAATTGGCCCCCTAATTGTACACATGAAACCTATACCAAAAAATACCAAAAATTACTTCAATAATTGATAACATCAACACCCACAAAGCTAGGCAAACTAGACTTCAAATCCCACAAACATTTAATTAGGGACATCGGCATCAGAGGCTTGATAGCTGCTGCTAATCCAGGACTGATTCATTTTGACAAATGTCAGCCGGTCAACGGAGTCTGGGATAGACACTCTCTTATCCGTCACGAAACCTCCGGCAGCACTAAATGGCCATTCAGAAAGCACGCTGGATGCAGGGCAGCCCAGCAGCTCAATTGCATACTGGGCAAGTTCTGGCCAGTGGACTATTCTCTTGACCAAGTAACCAAGTGGATCATCTACTGGAAAGCTCTCCATATTTGTTTTTGCCCCTAGATAATCTTCCACCATATGATGCAGACGCTGCCAATGTGATGTTGAAGCTGACACCCCAGGCACGGAGGACTAAAAATCTTTTTAAATGCATCACTTAGGCAGCCCCCTTCTCCACCGCTCCTCCATTGACCAACAGAAGCTGTAAAAATACCTTTTACATGAGACTGTAACCTACCACAGTCAGGAAAGGTGTTACATAAACTCCTATTTAAGTTGTCCTCAAGATATTTCCTCCTGTGCTCCCTCTGCGAAGGCTGGATGAGTTCTGAGACTTTCACCTTGTAACGGTGGTCAAGGAGGGTTGTCAACCAATAAGGATCCTTTTACCTTGATGCCAAGAATTCTCGGGTCCTTTTGCAGGCTTTGAAGAATCAGGGAGCCCATGCACCACAAGTTTGTGGAGGCTAAAGAAGCATAGTTCTCAGGGTCACTGAGGATTACACTCTCTAAAACTGCCTCATCCCGACCACGTACTACTGCCAAGGTTTCTGGGGACTAAAAAACCATCTCTTAAGGTTTGACATATGTCTTCCTCTGCTTAAATGCCTCCAAAACTGCCAGAATCCTCCTCCTCCTCCTTCTCTTCTTGTGTGTTCTGTGGTGTCAGCATAAAACAGGCCTTGAGAGGAAGGGAAGTCCTTTTCCTCCAACTGCTCTGCCTCGAGTGCCCTGTCCATAATGCTACGCAGAGTATGCTCCAGCAGGAACACAAGAGGGATAGTGTCACTGATGCATGCATTGTCACGGCTCACCATCCCTGTCATCTCCTCAAATGGTGACAGTACGGTGCATGCATCCTTTATAAGCAGCCATTGGCATGGGGAAAAAAAGCCGAACTCCCCTGAGCCTGTCCTTGTGCCATACTCATACAGGTACTTGTTGATGGCCCTCTGCTGCATGTGCAGCCACTGCAGCAAGTTGAATTCCACCTGAATTCCACAAATCAGGTGGTTTATGGGCAGGTGGAATTCCCACTGAATTTCAGCCAGCTGAACACTGGCTGTGTATGAATGCCTGAAATGGCTTCAGACAATTCTGGCCTGCTTTAGCTGATCTTCCAACTCTGGGTACCTACTAAAGAAATGCTGCACTACCATATTGAGGGCATGTGCCAGGCATGGCACATGTGTCAACTTTCCCTGTCTAAGGGCGGACAGGAGGTTTGTGCCACCATTCCTGGCTCCAGCTGGCATGGCGTGAACCACCTCTGGGCCTGCCCGTGCAGAGCTGCAAGAATCTCTGCTCTGGTGTAGCTCATGTTCCTTAGACAGACCACTGCATGGCACCTTTCAGCCTGACTCATTGAATAGTCCCTTGCAGCTGACGGCCTTGCCCAAAAATGCCACATTGTCTTCCATGTGATGGTACAGAGCTGGAATGGCCTTACGTGAAAAGAAATGGTGACTGGGAACCTGCCATTGTGTTACAGCACATTCTGCAAAATCACAGAAGGGGCCAGAATCCACCAGATGGAAAGGCAGGAGTTGTAAAGCAAGCAGCTTTGACAGGCTTGAATTTAAACACTGGGCATATGGGTGGCAGTGACTGTGGGGTTTTTTTCGCTGCAGCAGATGGGGGAGAGGAATTTGTCTGCTGTAGTCTACAGGGGTGGTGTGCTACTGGCAGACATGCTGCAAGGACCTGAAATACCCTGCCGCTATGCCATCATCCCTGTCAGTGGAGGCTCCTGAGAGGTCATGAGGTATAGCGGGGGTAGACCAGAAAGGTGAGGAGTGAGGAGGAGCAGAATTGCTTCCACTTTGTGTGGCTTTCAGGTGCTCTTGCCAACGGGCTGAGTGATGGGAGGTGAAATGCCTTGTCAAGCATGTGGTAGCCAAATGGCCAAATGGCTGGTGTTTTTGCCACGCTTGATGTGCTTGAGGTAAAATTTGCAAATTGCAACAGCGCAATCGGCTGCACATGTGCTAAAAAAGGCCCAAACAGCTGAGCTGTGGAAAGTGGGCTGGGAGATATGAGCTCCACAATCTGGTAGAATAGGGTGGCTGCTCTCTACTCTTCCATGATGGATGCCTCATTGGGGTTGTGCCTCACCCTCACTTTCCTCTGCTCTATCTGGCACCCAAGTTGCGTCAGTGACCTCATCATCATCATCCCCTCCATCCTCATTATCACTGGAGACAACTTGGCAATACGCTGTGGCTGGGGGAAGATGACTGCCAATTTGTTGTTTACCAGTGTTCTCCCCTCTCTGTAGGCTCATGTCCCTACCTTCCTCAACCAGAGGAGCTGTGAACAAGGAGGCAGAATAAGGCACTCTGGCAGCTGCAGTGGACTGGACTTCACACTAGTGTTTGCTTGGGTGACGGAAGATGAGGAGGATGAGGATGGTTTAGTAAGTCAGTCCACCACCTCCTACATGATGTGGCTGGATAGCACGTACAACATCACTAAACAGAGGAAATGATGCCCTGCTTGAGGACGGACCACGTTCACCTTTGCTCGTGGAAACATATGCTGCTGGCCCCCTCACAGTGCCATGGGAACGTCTGCCTCTCTGTTGGCCTCCTAGACATTATGGGGGGGTGGCGCTTATTAGAAAAATGTAATAAAGATGTGGGAATGTGTACATGGATGTGGGAATGTGTACATGGATGCACTTTAATCAATGGAGAGTGGTGAGTACTCACTACACAGAGATACTCCACTGACACACTACAATATACTGCAGTAAAACTGCTCTGACTCACTGCAATATACTATGGTAAACGTGCACTAATGCACTGAAATATACTGCACTGAACTATACTGAGTTAAACGTGCAGTAATACACTGAATTATACTGCGTAAAAAGCGTAGTTAACGCACTGAAATATACAGCGTTAAACGTGCAGTAACGCAGTGAGATCTACTTAGTTAAACGTGCACTAACACACTGAACTATACTACGTTAAACGTGCAGTAATGCACTGAACTATGCTGCGCTAAATGTGCAGTAACACACTAAAATATACAGCGTTAAACGTGCAGTAACGCACTGAAATATTCTTTGTTAAAAGTGCACTAAAACACTGAACTATACTGCGTTAAACGTGCAGTAACGCACTGAAATATAAGCATATTTGGCAAATACAGAATCACAGTATATATAAAATAATATGCAAAGTAGTTGAAGGGAAGCTTCGGAATGGCAAAGATGTTTTTATTACAAATTAAGTGAGCAGACTGCAGTTCTGATTAAAGACTTTCAAGTGAAACCACATATTGATCTAGCTGTGAATGCAGTTATGCAAATGCATAATAGAATTTTGTTTCGCCAAAGGCTAAATATTTCTGCAGAATTGAAACATCTTGAAGCGCAAAATACAGTTGTATACGTGTTTAGCCTACTTCATTGGTATGCCCTATTGTCTTCACTGAAAGACTTGGATAATGTAAGCATAGATAGGCAAAAGTCATCTAGTGTCAGGAAGCCGTATTTCACACCAAATATTATTTATGCCCTTAGTCAGCAAAATATATGTTTTAATGTTTAATGACCTGAAAGCAAGTTATAATCATGGATTCAAAGTTTCTTTCAACTGAACTGTGACAAGGCTAAAGTCATGCTAATTGGCTCCCATTAACTTTTTAAAGCCAGTCCTTTAACTTTACCCCTTGACTGTACTATACTTGAGTTTAAATCTACATTGAAAAATATGGGAGTGATTTTTGATGCTAGCAATATTTGATTCACATGTATCACCAGAAAATCTGTTTTCCACTTGAGAACTGCACCCTATGTTATTATACTTTGGCTGAAAAAGGATATTGATTATTATATTTGTATTCTCTGAATTTGACTACTTGAATGTTGTACTTGTGGTACCTAGTTCCTCACTAAATACATCACAGTATGCCAGAATCCTGACTAGGTCCAGTGTAAGTGAACATATTCTAGCTACATGTTAGGTTTCACATTAACTTTAAAACTCTCATGCTTATGATCTATAAGACGCTGCACCCCATTATCTGCCTGAACTTATATCACCCGTCGCATCCTTTGCGCCTTTAATTCTGGTCTTCCATGTGTCCCTCAAAGTCATCTACACTCTATTAGGGCGTACACACGGTCGGACTTTGTTCGGACATTCCGACAACAAAATCCTAGGATTTTTTCCGACAGATGTTGGCTCAAACTTGTTTTGCCTACACACGGTCGCACAAAGTTGTCGGAATTTACGATCGACAACCACGCGGTCACGTACACTATGTACGACGAGACTAGAAAAGGCCGGTTCAGAACCAAGCGCGGCACCCTTTGGGCTCCTTTTGTTAATCTCGTGTTAGTAAAAGTTTGGTGAGAGATGATTCGCGCTTTTTCAGACTCGTAGCTTTCAGATCGTTTTCTGCCGTTCAGTTTGTGCTTGTGGGTTTGTATCTGCTCTTCAGTGCGTGCAGCAAGTTCCGCGTGACTTTAGGTAGTCATTGTATTCTTGTTCGTTCGTTACTGCTTTTCAGGTCGCTCTTCACAGGCCTTGCTGTTCTTCAGTGCGTTCTGTTACTTCGTTCTGAGCAGCCGACCGTTTTCTAGCCATGTTTCGTATGCGTACTCCTCGTAGAGTTCGTGCTGTGCGGGGGCTTGGTGTTGGGGTCCTGACCTTGACACAAGTCCAGTCCATGAACAGGGTGGGGAGGAGTTCATGGACCAAGAATTGGTTGCTTCAGCGTGACCAGTTCTGTCATATGCCTTTGCTCCGTGAGATCTGTGAGAATAATCCTGATGATTTCAGGAACTTTCTCAGGATGACGGACCCCGTGTTTCACCGTTTGTTGGCTTCGCTGACCCCTTTTATTAGCAGGCAGGATACCTGCATGAGGCAAGCCATCACTCCGGAGCAGAGGCTGGTCGCTACCCTGCGGTATTTGGCCACAGGGAGAAGCCTGCAGGACTTGAAGTTCTCGACAGGCATCTCCCCCCAGGCTCTTCTTTGTGGACATTTACTGCTTGTGTTTGTTTGAGCTGACCCTGACAGAAATGTGTGGAGTCCAGAAAATGGCGTGATTGTGTAACCTTATACAAAGCACTGTTGTCTGTTATTTACTAAATGCAAAGACACTTTTCACTACAAGTGCACTTGCAACTGCACTGAAACTGCACTTGTAGTGCAAAGTGGATTTGCCCTTAGGAAATAACCCCCATTTTCTCATAAAACAACAATTACATCACCCCAAAAATGTTGTAGCATTGAGACAATAATCCACACATTCTTGATGAACAATCTTTTTAATACCAGCACAATCACATGTGCATTTACCAAAGGTTTTTCTGACAAACCGACATGTTTGTTGTATACCAATTTTTGTGGTGTCATTATCCAAAATCAAAATGTTCATTTTATAGAAAACAGGCCTGTGTAAAACCAACAAGAAAGACACAAATCTTGATCTTACAAAGTTCACATTTGGTAGAACCTGAAGGCAATATCAGACATGAGTATTTAGGAACTGTGTTTGATATAGCGTTCAGATGGGGGGAAATCACCCCAGGAAAAGCCAAATTTGGAAGATGCACACAAATTTCACAATGTCAACATGTGCTATCTGCCATCACGGGGGATCAAGGGATGTGTTTTGGGGGAGAAAGCCCTTCCTCACCGCTACTTTATTATTGAGGAAGGGGTTGCACCCCCAAAACGCGTCCATTGATCTCCCGTGATGGCAGATAGCACATGTTGGCACACTGTGTGCATCCTCCAAATTTGGCTTTGGGAAAAATCACGAAAACATTTAGCACATTGTAGCACACAAAAGAAGAAAGTGATTTGGTGGGGCTTTAAACTCGCCCCAAAACATCAATGATGTTTTTATATTTTGGAATAACATCATTGATGTTTTGATTGATGATTTCCAATTGTAAATTACACCCCATGATCTCCCCGATTAGGATCTGGGCACTTTCGGATGTGAAAGGATCTGGATCCACAACCTCACGATCACCTAAAAAGAGAGGAAACACAAAATAAATTTGGTTTAAAAAAAATGCCGCCATCCATCTCTTATGTGAGCCTGTGGTTGCAGACACTCAACTGTTGTGGTGACTAGTTCCACCACATCTTCTTCCTCTTGCTCAGCTTGTCTTTGGGGTATTTCACCTTCTTCCAGAGGGGGGGGGGGCTCTGGTCTCCTCGGATGAGGGGTGTCCTCCGAGTCTTTTCTCCCCTATGTAAAACCAAAATGGTATAATTAGCACACAGATATTTGATGGCAGAACTATAAAGATGAAACATTGCTTGGAAGTGGGGTACAATTATCTATTTTAGCAGAGTTCCAACATGTAATTTTATTAGTGTCCTTTGTCAAGCTGCAATACTTTACCTGTTTGGTACAAGCTTCACAGATGGAGTCACCCCTATAGTATACACTGGAGCACCTGTGTGGCCCCCCTAATAAAAATGGTGTTCTTGTGTCCCACACTATAGTGCTCCAGTGTCCAGATGTGAAAACAGCTGCTCAGTGTCCTCTCCTTACACAGAATCTAGTTTGCATTTCATTCTAGTAACAAAGCCATCTACACAACCCAATTCTTTGAAGACAAGTATAGGGCCTCAAAATGGTGGCCAAATGCATATGGGCTAAACAATGGTATTTTAGAGTCTGAAAGAAAAATGTGTGATCCGAACGAATAATGTGCCCATGAACATGAAAGTTGCCATTTTAAACTGTACAACAGTTCCTAAAAGCACATGGAGCAGCACGAACGTAATAAACATAAAGAATAGGAACACAGCACAACTACTTACTTTTTTGCAGCACTCTCCGGATCTTTCTGTACTGCTCATGTTCTCGTAATTTGAGGTCCGACCACCGCTTCCTGAGCTGATCTTTCGATCGTCGTACCCCAAAATTCCGGTGCAGACTCCTGACCACTTTCGCCATGATCTTGGCCTTTCGGACATTGGGGTTGGGGTAAGGCCCATACTTCCCGTCATAGTCGGCCTTCTTCAGGATGTCCGCCATCTCCAACATCTCCCCAAAGGACATATTTGAGTCCTTAAATCTCCTTCTGGATCGGGACGTTTCAGGCTCCAGCCTTTCCTCCCCCTCCTCCCCGTTGCTGTAATTAGCACGCACCTGCTGTCTATCCGCCATGTGCTCTTCCCCCACTGCACCAAACGAAAAGGGGTGGGGAATAGACTAGAAAGAACTTCAGGGGCGGGCGGAGTTATACGCATGCGCAGTGTGTATAAAGCGTAACACGCGCGCGTCTTACGTACGATCTGTGAGCGGAGGAAGGAGCATCGGAGACACCGATCATGCTAACGAAGGTAAGATCTAAACTTGGGCCTATACTGCTTCGAAATGGAAGCCTATATTGTAACAAGATTAGGGGAGTTTGGCCTGACATTAGGGTTTGTCTTGTGTTGTGTCTTGCAGAGAAAATGGATGGGTTCAACGACCACAATTTCCTGCCCCTGTTTATTGACAAGTACAGGGAGCTGCCCTGTCTGTGGCAGGTCAGACACCCCCATTATAACCACAAACAGAAGAGGCAGGCAGCGCTGGAGAAACTGCTGGAGTTGGTGAAGCCGGTGGTCCCCACAGCAACCATCCCTTATTTAAAAGCTAAAATTGGTGGCCTGAGGAGCACTTATCTTAGGGAGCGCAAGAAGGTCACAGATTCCCAGAGGTCCGGAGCTGTAGCAGATGACGCTTATGTCCCCAGGCTGTGGTACTACGAGAGACTGCGATTTCTGTCAGACCACACTGAGGTCAGGGAATCCCTCTCTACTCTTCCTTCCACGCTTCCTTCCATCCCAGCTGAGGCTTCCGATGTCCAACCTGGGCCTTCCTGCCAGGAAGAAGTGGAGGAGCCCAGCTGGAGTCAGGTATAGCATTCTTCTACAGATTTCTGGGCAATAAAGAAATGATGTTTATTAGATGTTATTATTGATCACTAATTGCTGATTAAAAAAAGTGTTTTACATATCAATAGACAGTAGTGGGCACCCAAAATTGGGACAAGAATGAAAACTGCTAGGCTCACAATGATAGTCTGTTATATTTGTTAACATTCAATTTGCAGCAGTGAGGAGGTGAAAATTGTGTGTGGTTGATGTAAAAAATACTAAAACTATGTCCCTTTTTCATACACAGGAAGACCTCAGCCAGGAGGAGGCTGTGGAATGTGGCAGTCAGGAGGAGGCGGGGATTAGTGGCAGCCAGGAGGAGGCGGGGCTAAGTGTCAGCCAAGAGAAGCCTGGGACCAGTCGCAGCCTGACTGAGTCTCAGGTTCCTCCCCTCCGCCTGCCACATAAACGAGCCAGGAAGATGACTCCCAGTCCTGTGCAGGATTCAGCATACAGGCTGATCCAGGAGGCTTCTGTGTCCCTCAGAGCCTTCCCCAGTCCTGAAGAGGCCTTTGCCTGCATGGCTGCCACAAAATTGCAGGGCATGCAGGAGGGCCAACGCAGGCTCTGTGAGGACCTGTTTTATAAAGTCCTTCGTAAGGGGGAGAGTGGGGAACTGACACCCAAGACGGATGTCATTGAGATGGACGATCCTCCTCCTCCTCCTGCTGCCACAACTCCACCACCACAGCCAAAGCCTGTAAGGAAGCGTGGAAGGAAGACCAAAGAGTGATTGCCCTGGGTTCAGTCTGGTCTGACAGAAGATGCAGTCTCTCGTATGACCACAGCCTGGGGACACAGATGTCATCTGCTGCTTTCCGGATCTCTGGGACTTCTGGACCAGACTGCCCTCCCTAAGATATGGACTCCTCAGGCCACCAATTTTGCTTTTAAATAATTGATGTCTGCCCTGGGGGTCCAAGGCTTCGCCAATTTCTGCAGTTTCTCCAGCGTTGCCTCCCTCTTTGTTTTTTTATAGTTGTGACCCCGTAATAACATTTTTTTGAGAAATTCTACTCCCCTGTGTGTGTTTTCATCCAAAAAAGACAGTTTGTTGGTGAGTATTCAGGTACATTTCTAAAGTACAATGTGAAATTAACAAGGGACAACAACACCAAACAATCTCCTACAGATTAAATAGAACAACATATTAATGGTGTTGTGGGAACTTGTCACAAAAAACACACAAACATTTTCAGGAGTACAAATCAAAATCACCAAAAAAAAAAAAAAGAAGAGAAACACAAAAAAAGATTCTACATTAAAGCCACAAAATAAAAAAAATATACAAAAATATGTTGTCAGATGTGAGAAATCAAAATATATTGAGGGAATCCCGATAAATAGTAACGAAATAAGTTTGTGAGAAGTGTGTGTGAATATGAGCAGCAAAACTACTATATTCTTGTCACATTATAAAGAAGAAGAGAGTGCGCTGTATTAAACCATTTTGAACATTGCAGCGTGACAAAAGTGCTGTATCCATTGCGAACGCTAAGTTTACCAGAACGAGCTGTCCTGTGTCGGAATTTCTTCTGAGCATGCGTGGCACTTTGTGCGTCGGAACAGGCCACACACGGTCGGAATTGACGCGATCGGATTTTGTTGTCGGAAAATTTTATCTCCTGCTGTCCAACTTTGTGTGTCGGAAAATCCGATGGAAAATGTCCGATGGAGCCCACACACGGTCGGAATTTCCAACAACACGCTCCGATCGGACATTGTCCATCGGAAAATCCGACCGTGTGTACGGGGCATTAGAGGAACAGGGTATTCTTCTGATATGCCCCAAAGCTCTGGGATTCTCTTCCAATAACATCAGAGAGTCACCTTTTTTAAACTCTTTCAAATCAAAACTGAAAATATTCTTCTTTAGAAAAGCCTTTACCTAACTGCTTCTTTTTTGTTATTTTCTTGTGCACCACTTGTTCTTGTTTCTTTTGTAAAGTGCTTTGAGAAGGTACCTTTAAAGGTGCTATATAAAATAAAGTGTATTATTATTATTATTATTATAGTAATTATTATCATTATTTATACTATTATTTACTACTTCCAGAAAGCAAATACAGTTGATTTTCCCATAATGGAATACAATGTAACAATTCTAGACTGAACAGCTGTCAGGCTCGATTCACACCTATGCATGTTGCTTTTGAGCGTTTTTGGAGGTTTCTTTTTCATGCTTGCCACATTTTTGAGCAGCGTTTTTGCCGTGTTTTTGCCGCGATTTGCGTTTTGCGTTTTTTTTTTACAGTTTTTTTTTACAGTCTTAAAAAAAATAATAAAAAAAAAAAAACGGCAAAAATGCATCAAAAACGCACCAAAAACGCATCAAAAACGCTGCAAAAACGGTGCACTTGCATTTTTGATGCTTGTCCATTGAATTCTATTACATGCAAAATGCTGCATTTTGCATGAAAAAAAGTCCCTGACCCTTTCCAAAAATGCAGAGAAACAAAAAGGCATTGATGTGAACATGTTCCATAGGAACCCATGTTAAAAAATTCCCGTGCATTTCTGCAAAATGCAAAATGCATCAAAAAACGCGCTAGTGTGAATGGAGCCTTAAAGCTGGTCAGTTTATAAAAACAAGGATGCTCCTCAGCCATGTATAGTAGGAGACTAAATTTTGTTTCGTCAATGGGGCATGAAAGGTTAGCCATACATGCTTTCTTTTTCTTCCATTCAGGATGGAGTCGGAACGAGAAAAAACACTTAATTTTTTACCCTGCCAATTGTATTCAACTGCTGCAGCTGACTGATCAGCATAGTGATGGCATCTGAGAGGATGCAGTCACTGTTTGGCTGAGAATTTCCCATTATCATGCCAGTCCAAAAGTCCTTCATTTATATTTGTATGCCAGCTTTTTTGTCACAGATCGAACAACAACAATAAGACTGTGATACAGTAAAAAAGAGTCCTGCTGAATAAGTGTCATACAGTCTTATAGTAGATAGAGGCCCCAAAAAACGATACTGCAAAGTGTCACCACAGTAAAATCGAATAAAGCAACCTGGAACTGAATACCGTGGCACCTCAGTAACATTTTATTTAGAAGATAGCTCATCTGTAAGATGGCACCTAATTAATATTTTATTTAGCACCTTAGCGCTACAAGCAGGCTATGGGTAATGCGATATCTCTGTAAACTCAATTACATATTTATAGCAACCTGACATCGTTGTAACACAGCATCTGATTAACATGCTGTATGGCAACCTGAAACTCTAGGGTGTATCTATAAAAAAAAAAAATCGCAAAAATTAGCCGTTTCTTCCATCAAAACTGCATATGAATTCATTCTGTGCTAATGGTGTGAAACTGCATTATGGTCAGTGGATAAAGCTGAGGAGCATACTTGTTTCTTATGACACTCAACACCATCCAGTGGCCATAATGCGGTATTTTATGCATTCAGTTGTTCTATGAATGACATTCATCTGCAGTGACTATAGTCTGAGAACTATTGATTTTGCATCTGTACAGAATGAATTTACTTTCCGTTTTGGAGGATGAGCAACATTTTTAGGAATACAGTACATCCATGGAACTTCACTAACTGCAGTATGGCAATCTATAATTGTATTTATTTTATATTTTAAGCTATCATTTACCTTTAAGCAGAGTATTTTGAAGCCACACTGACAACAAGGCTATGCAGAAAGTAGCAGTTTCAATGATTACATTTTTTACCATGCTAAAAATTATTTATTGCACTCAGTAGAAGTATTGTTTAGCTAATTTCATAGACAAAACAAAACAAAAAAAATATATAAGGATCAATTGAGAAAAGGAATAAGAATAAAAGGTTTCAATACAACAAACACAATTGAATCTTTGCTTGATGTAGATAATAATATTTTCCATTTGAATGGACTTTATCATTGATTTTCTGTTTGAAACCTGTTCTTTCCTGCTTTTACAATAATGATTTATACTGAGCGGTATTAGACGAATACGCAGTCCCGTCCAACTAATAACCTAGCGCACCATAAAACTCCAGGTTTATCACAGTAATCTAGAAAAAAAATGTTTTGCTGAAGGCATGTTACCAAAGAAATTTAGCAAGGAATGATGGAGCACAGACAGGTGTCTATTTCTGCTTCCCCATGCACCTAGACAATATTATCTCTGAAACAGAATCTGGAAGGTATATCAGACACTTCATAAAGTTGCTGCTGGTATGTGTCATTTTCTATAGATAGTATAAAATGCATTGAAAGGGCTATTTTTAGGTATCATTGCATAGTATGTTCCCTATAGTGAAATGTAAAAAAAAAGAAGTACATCCCTATAGAGATGGATAGATAAGTGCATTCCAATCTCCATGATGCAAGAAGAAAAACAGAAGCATAAAGTAGAACTATAGCTTCTCACGAAAAAATTATGTGCTGAAGAAAACAAAAATTTATTATATTGCAGCTTATCAATTTTTAAATGTGGTGGCTGCATTAGTTTTCTTGTAGCTTTCCACTTTTTTTCTTTGTTTTCACCTGGTGATCCAGCCAGTAACACACTTCCTGTTCTAGGTTGTCTTGAACAACAGAGACACTTCTGGACAGCAGTCCAATGATGAGGAAACACCACTCAAGGTGTGAGTGTCCCAACTAGTGTTGCTTCCAAAGTAGAGCTGCCCTCCTGGCTTCCCATGAGGAAGTCAGGTATGACGAAACATGTCGGGGCGTGGCTGTACGGCATCGATCATTAGTGGTCAGTGACGGACGGGACGTTGCTGTGTATCTCCGTGCACCGGCGGGAGCTTTTGAAGGCGAAAGAGGAGCTGCTTCTTGGGCGTGTGTGCGAGCAGGAGATCCACATCAGCAGAGCGTCAGCGAGCGGGGTGAGAACCTATCCAACGCTATTCTTTGGGGTCCGCCGCGACCCTCATTTCCACAGTGGTGCTGGGCGTTTCACAGAGGAGGATTGAGTTTGATGTGATTTGCAGTGTCATTTTTGGCTTGATTCAAGAGGTTTTTATGTGAGTGTAATGATTGAGGATTTGAAGTTGAATAAATTTTATATGCTTTTACGGTATCACACTATTTTGAGTTTTCTTATGCATTGAGGTGACACTGGGATAAATAAGGAATTCGGAGCTTTCACCTTCATTTGACCAACTTTATGCCCATGCCTTACTGCCAAAACACGAGAGTGTGAGGCATATTGAGCTGGTGAGTGTTGAATTCAAGGGGAGAGGAATCACTGACACTGAGTGAATTGGTGGACTGTTTCCAGATACTGCACATTTCCTTCACGGTGTTCTGTCTATGGACTTTTTATGGACTAAAATACCTAATCTCACTTTTGATACAATCTGCGATTGAAATTGCTCTGTGTATGGTATACCTTTATAGGCACTGTCACGATTTTTTATATTGATTAGATTTTATGATTGTTTCACCTATGATACATTATACTTTTCTGTTAAAGCACTAGATCACTTTAGCATATAGAGCCTTTTGAACATTAGATAGTTTAAATTACTGTCATTTAGCGCCGCTTATATTGATTTGCAGGAGTAGCTTTTGGGCTCTTGGAAACAATAGGAAGATCTGTTTAGTTTATACTTTTAAAGTGGCAGCTTTGGATTAATTTCATTAGGACCCTTTTTTTTCTCACACATTTTGCAGGGGGCTAGCACCCCTTGGCCTGGCATTGAGCGCAGTGGTGAGGACTCAAGAAGGGCGCATTGTTTTGAGTTTTCACATTTGCCCTCCTGGCTTGCCTTTGAGATCAACAGGGAAAAAATGGATGAATGGCTGCACACTCCAGAATACCTTGCATTCTTTGATAAAAATGCAAGTGGTGTTTTGCTCATGTTGGCTATGCCTGCTTGTTCTACTGGGGGATGAAAAAATAATTGCAGGGGGAGTTGCTGTTAGCATGGTCATTGCTAGATTACAAGCCTGTAGCTTGTCAAAAAGCATCTACCCACACCTAGTCCTGCCCACTGCTTTCCGAATTGAAAGTGCTGCCTTTGTTGCTGAAACCCTCCATCTGTAATCTGCAGTGCTTGGGAAGAACAATGTGTGAGACACAAATAAATGAGGATTTGGCTAAGTCAAGGAAGCTTAAAGAAGTTTTGTGTTTACTTTATGAGGTGCACAACATAGTATATGGATTTGGGACTTCTTTTGACTGTCATATTGGGGCCTTTATATTTACTTTAATTACCCAGATGTGAAGGTGTTTACAGGAGGCTAATACCAAGGCAATACCATGTTGTATGTAAAATTTTTTGAATAACCCATTCTTTCAATTCAGCTTTAATCAAGCTGCACGCCAAAACAAAGATGATATATGATAATATGCATATCTAGTTGCAATATTATTATATTATATACATAGCAGCACTAATTGTAATAAATGAGTCCTTCTTAGTTAAAAGCAGACACACTACTGCAAAGTCCCGAAGCAAATAGTCTCCTGAAAGACACGGTTCAAACACTGAAAAATTAAATGACTTGCATCCCTAATGATAAAAGCAGCTTACCAGATAGTAAGACCTTATTCAAAATAAGAGGTCCTGTAGCACAAGTAAGCAAATTAGGAAAGTTGGATATCACCCTGCTTTCCTACTCTGATTGAGATCACCCTCTTATTGTTAAGGTGAGCCAAAGATCTCCACAATTGACAGAAATTCTCCCATCAGATGGTATTTACAATACAATAAAATAATTACAATAGTGTCAATTGCCCTGAGATTTATTGAAAAAATAAAAATACATACAATTATGAAAGACAATTCTAGAATACATTGCCTTGAAAGAGTATTCATACCTGAAATTTTCCACATTTTGTCATGTTACACCCAAAAACATAAATGTATTTTATTTGGATTTTATTTAATAGGCCAACACAAAGTGGCTCATCATTTGGAAGTGGAAGGAAAATGATAAATGGTTTTCAACATTTTTTACAAAACAAATATGTGAAAAGTGTGGCGTGCAACTAATAAGGAAATGGAGTCCACCTGTGTGTAATTTGAAGTGACACTAAACCTTTTTTTTTTTTTTTTTTAAATAACAAACATATCATACTTACCTCAACTGTGCAGTTAGTTTTGCACAGTGTGGCCCCCAACAGCCTCCTCTGGGGTCCCCTGGCGGCTCTCGCAGCTCCTCCTAGCATCGGTAAACCCCCTAGAAGAAGGGCTCTCCTGGGGGATTACCTTGCCGGCGTGCTCCCGAGTCCAGCATTTGCGTGCATAGTCACAGAATGCCAGACTCGGCCCTGTCCCCCCGGTGCCCGCGTCATTGGATTTGATAGACAGCAGCGGGAGCCAATGGCTGCGCTGCTATAAATCTATCCAATCAAGATCCAAGAACCCTGGGCAGAGAGGTATAACGCGCCTCCGCCGAGGGAACGAAGGGCCCAGGTGAGTAAAACAGGGGGGGGCTGGGGGTCCAGTCACTGTCAGAGGTTTTTTCACCTTGATGCATACAATGCATTAAGGTGAAAAAAACACGAGGGTTTACAACCCCTTTAATCTCAGTAAAAATACAGCTGTTCTGTGAAGCCCTCAGAGGTTTTTTAGAGGACCTTCATGAACAAACCGCATCATGAAGGCCAAGGAACACACCAGACAAGTCAGGGATAAAGTTGTGGAGAAGTTTAAAGCAGGGTTAGGTTATAAAAAAATATGCCAAGCTTTGAACATTTTACAGAGCACTTTTCAATCCATCATCCAAAAATGAAGAGTATGGCATAACTGCAAACCTACCAAGACATGGCTGTCCACTTAAACTGACAGGCTGGGCAAGGAGAGCATTAATCAGAGAAGCAGTCAAGAGGCCCATGGTAACTCTGGAGGAGCCGCAGAGATCCACAGCTCAGGGGGAGAAAATGTGTACAAGACAGCTATTAGTCGTGCACTCCACAAATCTGGCCTTTATGGTAAAGTGGCAAAAAGAAAGCCATTGCTGAAAGAAAGCCATAAGAAGCTATAAGAAGTCCCATTTGCAGTTTGCAAGAAGCCATGTGGGGGACACAGCAAACATGGGGGTGCTCTGGTCAGATGAGACCAAAATTTAACTTTTTGACCTAAAAGCAAAATGTTATGGGTGGCGGAAAACTAACACTGCACATCACCCTAAACACACCATCCCCACTGTGAAACATGGTGGTGGCAGCATCATGTAGTGGGGATGCTTTTCTTCAGCAGGGATAGGGAAGCTGGTCAGAGTTGATGGGAAGATGTATGGAGCCAAATACAGGGCAATCTTAGAAAAAAGCCTGTTAGAGTCTGCAAAAGACTTGAGACTGGGGCAGACGTTCGCCTTACAGCAGGACAACAACCCTAAACATACAGCCAGAGCTACAATGGAATGGTTTAGATCAAAGTATATTCATGTGTTAGAATTAGGGATGGTCCGAACAACCCCCGCTTCGGTCCACACCAGAACATGCGAACAGGCAAAAAAAATGTATGTGAACACGTGAACATTAAGGGACGCGAACATGAAAAATCAAAAGTGCACATTTTAAAGGCTTATATGCAAGTTATTGCCCCAGGGGACATGTATCAATGCAAAAAAAAGATTTTAACGACTGCTTTTTCAGGAGCAGTGATTTTAAGAGTGCTTAAAGTGAAGCAATAAAAATGAAATATTCCTTTAAATATCATGCCTGGGGGGTCCCCTTAGTCTGCCTGTAAAGTGGCACATCTGTGTGATGTGTTTTACAGACCCACAGCAAAATTACATTTCTAAAGGACAAAATGTCATTTAAAATTGCTTGCAGTTGTAATGTATTTCTGGCTCCCGGCAATATAGATAAAAATCAAGGAAAAAAGACGGTGTGGGTCCCCCCCCCCCGTCCATACCAGGCCCCTTGGGTCTGGTATGGATATTAAGAGGAACTCCATGACAAAATGTAAAAAAAAAAAAAACAGCGTGGGGTCCCCCCAAAATCCATACCAGGCCCTTTGGGTCTGGTATGGATTTTAAGGAAAAATCCACACCAAAATGTAAAAAAAAATAGCCGTGGGGTCCCCTCAAAATCCATACCAGACCCTTATCCGAGCATGCAGCCTGGAGGACAGGATCGGGGGGGCGAGCAAGCTAACAAGGGGGCCCCCAGATCCCACCCCCCTATGTGAATGGGTATGGGGTACATTGTACCCCTACCTATTCATCAAAAAAGTGTCAAAAAGTAAAAAACACAAAAGACTGTTTTTAACAATTCCTTTATTAAAAAAGAAAAGAAAAAAATGTCCTGCAAAGTCCATCCATATTCAATCACGCCGCCTGATAGACCTGAAAAACAGAAAAAAAAGAAGCTCCGTCTCGATGGGAGGCCTTCCATCAAGGCGGAGCTTCTTTTTTTTCTGTTTTTCAGGTCCATCAGGCGGTGTGATTGAATAAGGATGGACATCGCGGGACTTTTTTTTCTTTTTTAATAGAGGAATTGTCAAAAACTGTCTTATGTAGTTTTTACTTTTTCACACTTTTTATGGTGAATGGGTAGGGGTACAATGTACCCCTACCCATTTACATGGGGGGGCCAGGATCTGGGGGCCCCCTTTAAGATTCTGATAAGCCCCCCACCCGCAGACCCCCACAATCACTGAGCAAGGGTTGTGGGGATGAGGCCCTTGTCCCCATCAACACGAGGACAAGGTGCTTTGGGGGGGACCCCAAAGCACCCTCCAAATGTTGATGGCAAGCAGCCTGGTATGGTTCAGGAGGGAGGGGACGGGGGGGCGCTCGCTCGTCCCCTCCATCCTGGCCCGCCAGGCTGCTTGCTCGGATAAGGGTCTGGTATGGATTTTGGGGGGACCCCAGGCCAATTTAAAAAAAAAAAATTGGTGTGAAGTTCCCCTTAAAATCGTGCCAGACCCAAAGGGCCTTATTTGGATTTTGTGGGGGACCCCTTGCCTTTTTTTTAATTTTGGCATGGAGTTCCCCTTAAAATCTATACCAGTCCCAAAGGGCCTGGTATGGACTTCACTGAATGCAGAATATATTCTTTATTTATATATATATATATATATATATATATATATATATATATATATATATATATATATATATACACATACACAATATATATATATATATATATATATATATATATATATATATATATATATATATAAATATATATACACATACTTATTAATACACTGCCTGCACAGCAGAGCACGCTGTGATTGGCCAAAGCATGCAGGTCAGGTGCATGCTTTGGCCAATCATCAGACATTAATGCACTGTGATCTTGCAGTGCATTATGGGGCGTTCCTCGGCATGCAAATTTCGCGCAAACGCCCCATAATGTTCGGAATTCGGTGAACAGGCGAACACCTGATGTTTGAGTCGACTTTACATTTGACTCGAACCGCGGGACCATCCCTAGTTAGAATGGCCCAGTCAAAGCCCAGACCGAAATCCAATTGAGAATCTGTGGCAAGACGTGAAAATTGCTGTTCAAAGACGCTCTGCATCCAATCTGACAGAGCTTGAGCTGTTTTGCAAAAATGTCACTCTCTAGATGTGCAAAGCTGGTAGAGACATCCCAAAAAGGACTTTCAGCTGTAATTGCAGCCAAAGGTGGTTCTACAAAATATTGACTCAGAGGGGCTAAATACAAGTGCACACCACACTTTTCACATATTTATTTGTAAAAAAAAATTGAAAACCATTTATCATTTTCCTTTCTCCTTTCTCCCCACAATTATGTGCCACTTTGTGTTGGTCTATCACATAAAATCTCAATAAAATCCATTTATGGATTTGGTTTTAACATGAAAAGAATGTCGAAAATTGTATTTTTCAAGGCACTGTAAGCAGTTCAGAAAACAGTATACCAATGGCGTATGACATCACCATTTTTTTCTCCTCCTTATGTGTTAATAAGGGCTTTATCAAGGGCTAACAGTGTGATGTTCTAAAAGTAATTAAACATCAAAACATTTAATCTATCCCAAAGAAGATGCCCATCTTCCCACAATGGTGTCATTTCAGAAAGGGAATGAAAGAAAAGCAGTACATTTTCCTCAATCTCATCAGCCATATATCAAAGTAACTTTATTGCAATTCATATGCTCAATGTATTTTAAAATAAATACAAAAATTAAAATAAAATATTGCAAACACAAACTTCAAACTAAAATATTGGCAATAAAGCAATTAACATTCATCCATATCCATGCCCTTTCCTCAAGAAGGTTGTCCCTATTCACATTCTTTTCCAATTCCATGTCTGGGTCCAATCTATCTCTATCAAAACTTTTTTTCTTTAAAACCTTCCATAATTATCTAAGGCTGGGTTCACACCATTGTGAATTGGATGCGGGATCTCCGCATCCAATTCACAATAGCAGGAGATTTTGACCGGCTCTCTATGGAGCTGACTCACATATCTCTGCAGCAGGTCTGTTGCAATTTGCAGAAAAATGCTGTGTGTCTTTTGGTTTGTTTCAGGTCCGAATGCAGCCCAAAATTCGGGCTGAAATTGGACCTGAAACAGTGGACCAGCATGCACTGGACTACTGCTGTCAGCCGCATGAGGCTCATATGTGAACTAAGCCTAAGGGTATTCTATTTTTTCTAAAACAATTATGACTATCCATATACAGTACATACTAAAGTTTTACAAACTGCTTCTGAGCATATTATAATCCTTTATCTAAAACTTCCAGTTTGATCATTAAGTTGAACAAACTGATATAATTATACCTTTTCCTACAAATCTTTCCTCCATTTTGGGTTCCTCTTACCCCCTGTGGTTACTTGTTTGTTCCACCCAAACATCTTCCTGAATTCCTGAAAATCATTATCGTATTGCTTCTTGTCTAGCTGGTTAATAACCCACATTTAAAAGTGATTCCCCATTGTTTGCTTCAATATTCACCATCATAATCATTTTATTATGGTCTTCCAACCAAGGGTAAAAACTTAGTATAAGTTTTAAATGGGGTTACTGACTTCTCTATCCAATGTTGATTAGATTGTCCTTTCTTAACAAAATGATTTATGTTAGGACCTACCTTCTGATTAAAGAATTATTATTATAAACCCTTCTTCAATTATCCTTCATATTATTTGGTCCACTATTCATATGTAAATCAGAAGTTTTTTTTATCCTTTTTCTTCCAATTTCCTGTGATTTCTGTAATATAATATTGATTATTCGATACATACATGGACACCTTTTGCCATTTAAAAACGTTTAATTTATCTAAGCACTCTTTATTGTCCCTAAGCTCTTTAAAAGGAAGACATTTTTTTCCAACAACATTAATTTTATTATCAAGCAAATTAAATTTTCCATAAAAAATACAATTTGTAAGACTTAATCCACATTGAACAAATCATAATTCCAATCAGCTCCTGTATGTGCCTCTTGTGTCATTATGTCCCATCCCTTTATTAATGTAATATAGCGTCTATATAAAATCAATTTATGATGTTTTCAATTTATCCATATCTGGACTAATTTATTTTTTAATATTTGCTTGAAGTTCAGCTTTAACCAGTGATTCAAAGTTGTGCAGTTGTCCTGCAATTCAGCATCTACACTTTTTCAGCTATTTGCTAACTTTATATTACAGGAGTTCAGAGATAGTTTTGATTCACAAAAACACTAAAATGTAATAGTTATACATTTGTAAAGGTTAAACATGTCCAAATATTACTAAAATCAAACCACATTCCTCTCTCACTAAAGAATACACAATGAATCCAGAGATAGCCGTTGCCATAATTGCTTCACACAGAAACCATTATCATGTTTCAAAATCGAGGAAAATGGATTTTTGAGTGGACAAAACTAAACCTTTAAGCTTCAAAGTTTAAAGTACAGTCTGAGTTTAAATATATCTCTGAAATAAATGTGACAATAAGGTGCATAATTTATTCATTTGTTTTATTAGTTTGATCTTTCCATAAAGCAGGATAGTAAAACTTCACATAGCATGCACATACATTATCAGTGCATGTTACATAAACTTAGCAATATGTATTTGAAACTGAATAAAGAGAATAATAAAGGTAAACCAAGTAAAAATGTTCAGCCATTAAAAAAAATGTGTCCACTGATGTTTCAAGGTTAACCATTGAAATTGTTTCTACCACATACACTGCTCATGCATTCAAAGCTATCAAACAAAATAGCATGAGTTGTGAAAGGATTTAAATGAATGTATAGACCCCCTAAAGTGTAAAGTCAAAATATTTTTTTCTGGGGGCGTGGCTACCGCGCTAGAGAACAGACGCATGACCTGTTAGCTCTGCACTGACGGCAGGATTTAAAACAATTCGAGGCGATCCAGACTGCTCCTTCTGGCAGCAGCACCTATCTAAAGACCCGCAGCACCCTCCGAGATGACAAGGAAGAGACAGAACTCCTCACAACCGAAGAAATTAAACGATTTCTTCCCCCCTAAGAACCACAGCGGGATCCAAGATGGCGCCGCCGGCTGCTCTCCGGTCACATCAATCGAATCTCACTCGGCCACACCAAGCCCGAGCTCCGGACGAAACCCACACTCCTGCTCCCCAGATGCCTCCACTCCGCTCTCAGGCAGCCCTGCCAAATCGAAACCCCGCATGTCGAATGATTCGACCAACCACAAGGTCAGTACGGGACATAACTCTCTAGAATACACGAGAGAGATGGCTGATTCCATTAACTCTTTCCCCACTGTAAACCAGCCCCTCTCAGACACAACCCTTAGAGACATGTTAGTCTCATTACGCAGCTCACTGCACGCAGACATGATGGAATGCATGCGGAACTTAAAAACAGAGGTGAAGGAGCTGGGGGGCAGAGTGGATCACGTGGAGAAAAAAATGGGGGATTATGCTGCATCATATAATACCCTGGTAGATGCTCATAATGACCAATCAGATGAGGTAACATGGCTTAAAGAAAAAGTCGCAGACCTCGAGGACAGGTCACGCAGAAATAATTTGAAAATGCGCGGGGTCCCTGAAAGTGTCCTACCATCACAACTCCGCCAATATGTCCAGGAATTCATGTCAGCATACCTACCATCTACCCCTTCTTCGGAGTTAATCATTGACAGAATCCACAGACTTCCTAAACCTGCACACCTATCAGACAACATTCCTAGAGACGTTCTGATGCGGGTGCACTTTTTCTACACGCTGGTTAATCTTTATGCGCCAAACACGCGCCAACTCAGTTTTTTGAAAAAGATGTTTCGTAAGATCAACTCAATCAAAAAAGGAGCAGTTATAATGTGTGGAGATTATAATGTCACAGTGGATTACAAAATGGACACCACCTCCAAATCAAGACGCCCTCTTCCCTCAATCCAAAACATACTACATAAAGAAGAGATGTACGACGCTTGGAGGTGTCAACACTCTAATGAACGGGACTACTCCTTTCACTCCTCTAGACATAACTCGTATTCACGCATAGACCTAATCTTGGTGGACAGAACTCTACTTCAGAAAGTGTCCTCCTCTGCCGTGCATGACATTACGTGGTCTGACCACGCCCCTGTGTCCCTCACGATAGAGGAGAGATACACATCAGCACCATCCTACATTTGGAGGGCCAACCCTCAAATCTTCCAACAACCATCTCAGGTTGCTCTTGTAAACAAACATCTAAAAGATTATTTTGAAGTTAATGCTAAATCTGTTAACAGTCCATTTACTATGTGGTGTGCCCATAAGGCATATATTAGAGGCATATTGTTACAGATCAGCTCGCGGATGAAGAGGCAGAGGACACTGAAATTAGACTCCCTTCTCAAAGATATAAAACTCCTGGAGGCTCAGAATAAAATCGTACCTGACCCAAGCATAGCAAACAAACTAAACCAACTGCGATCGGATCTCAGACTCATGTTGCTAGAACAATATGACAAACATATTAGATACCTAAAACAAAATCATTACTCTTCAGGTAACAGAGCTGGCAAACATTTGGCCCAGAGACTGAGAGACCGTAGGACACAAATGAGGATCCCTCACCTAATTCGTAGCTCAGATAACAGTAAAATTTTCAACCCTACTGACATAGCAAATAATTTTGCTGAATACTACTCCTCTCTTTATAATTTAAAAGACGATACAAATACACAACAGCCTTCAGATGACGCCATTCAATCATTTTTGGCAGATCTCACACTACCCTCCCTTTCAGCATCACAATTAGAACAACTTAATCTACCCATAACGGAGACTGAGATCCGCAAAGCAGTTAAAACGCTGCCCACTGGTAAATCTCCAGGACCAGATGGACTACCAAACAGTTACTACAAAGTGTTTTGCGAAATCTTGTCCCCCTCACTCAAAGAAATTTACCTGGAAGCAATGTCCTCTGCCTCATTCCCTGCCGAGATGCTCAAAGCGTATGCTGTTACCATTCCAAAACCTGGGAAAGACCCTATTACACCTGCTAACTTTAGACCTATTTCCCTACTAAATACAGATGTTAAACTGTACGCCAAGATCCTAGCACATAGACTTATAAATCTCCTACCACTTCTGATCAACCCAGATCAAACGGGCTTTACCAAAGGTAGACAAGCATCTGACGCCACAAGGAGGATTGTTAATTTGGTCCATCGCGCTGGGTCCTGTCGGGTGCCTTCTCTGCTGCTCTCTTTGGATGCGGAGAAGGCATTCGACAGGGTCCATTGGGGATATATGGCACAAACACTTAAGAAATTTGGGTTCGCAGGCCCCATCCTCTCGGCTATCTTGGCCCTGTAGTCTTCACCATGTGCGCAGGTCTACACTTCAGGTACCCTTTCCCTTCCCTTTCCAATTACCAATGGCACTAGACAGGGATGCCCCCTGTCCCCTTCTATATTCAATCTCCTTATAGAACCTCTAGCCGAAAAAATTAGAACACACCCAGATGCACCCGGATTCTCCCTGCTAGGCAAATCACACAATATTAACTTATTCGCAGATGACATCATCCTTCTTTTGACCTCACCAACCAAGTCCCTAAAATGTGCCCATGACATTCTGACGAATTTTAGCCAAGTGTCATACTACAAAGTGAATTTCTCAAAATCTCTAATCTTAGGTCTAAATATCCCTCCATCCCTCCAAGTAGATCTACAAAAACGATTCCCCTATACATGGAACTCATCCAGTATCCCTTATCTGGGACTACAAATAACAGCTGACCCCTCCAAACTAGCAGATGCCAATTATGACCCGCTGATTGACAAAATAGCGAAAGAAATAAAAAGACTCAACAAAGTAGAATTATCATGGTCAGGACGATTAGCATCCTTCAAAATGCTCCTACTCCCCCAAATTCTATATGTTTTCCGCACTCTACCAATTCAACTCAAGAACACCCATCTCCAATCACTAAACTACCTTCTTAGAAATTACATATGGGGATCCAAAAGACCCAGATGTTCTAGAAATGTTCTAATTAAACATAGGTTGGCGGGAGGTATGGGCCTGATAGACAGCAAGGACTATCATCGAGCATCCTTGCTTACCCAACTCAGACAATGGTTGTCACCATCCCCAGATGTCCTCTGGCACAACATAGAACAAGCCCTCAGCCCAACCCAAGATCTCCGACTACTATTACTAATTGACACATGGAAACCATATCCCTTAAGATCATTCCCACTAACTATTCAGGCCTCTCTACTTGCGTGGAGAGAACTACACAAGTCTTCCCCACCCCCAACCAAAAGTATAAACATCCCAATTCCAATCACAATCTTGAACCACACCATACCATACTCCAATTTTACAAATTGGTCTACAAGAGGTATATCTCTAATTGCCGATCTATATATTAACAACATGCTTAAACCATTCACTACACTAGTGGAGGAATACTCACTACCCTTAGCAGACCACTTTAAATATAGACAACTGACTCATTTTCTAAAATCTTTAAAATCAATCCACATACCTATACATGAATCAATATGGCAATTCTACACAAATACCCCTACTACACCTAAAGGTATTTCTTTATTTTATAATTTCCTCCAAAATAAATCTTCCTTTACAAAACTCCCACCATTCCTAAAGTGGGAGTTGGAACTGGGAGAATCCTACACTAACAATCAATGGGAAAATGCACTCAAAACCACATATAAAGCTACTAGATGTGTAAATCATTGGGAACTTTCCTTAAAAATAGCTCAAAGATGGTACCTTACGCCTTATAGATTATCCAAATTCTCCTTCTCCAACTCACCATTGTGCTGGAGAACATGTGGGGAGGTGGGTAACATTTTGCATGTATTCTGGTCATGTAAACACCTCACCAGCTTTTGGAACAATATATTTAAATATATATCTCGTATCACAGGAATACTAAAACCACCAAATCCAGGTTTGGCACTGTTAAACTTGGGCATTGAAAGCTTCCCTCCTTGCTTTCGTACAGTGGTCACACATGTACTTCTAGCTGCCAGATCACTGATTACTAAAAATTGGAAAACAAATATTTTACCTAACGCTTCAGAAGCCCTTGTTATAACACGAACCAATTACGTCTTTGAATCACTAATAGCAGCACGAACCGAACAAAAACCTGTCTTTGACAAACATTGGAAAATATGGACGGATTGGTTCAAAGAAAACTAGTGGTTTCTGAATTGAAATATATATACAACCCTTGATATTTCTTAGTTAAGCTTGCATAGTTAATGAAAAATATACATACCTACATCACTCCGTCACCTCTCCCTTCCCTTCCCCTTACCCCCTCCAACCCCCTTCCCCACCCTTTCTTCACCCCCCCCCTCCCTTCCCCCCTTTCTTCATCCCCCCCCCCCTCCCTTCCCCCCCCCCTTCTATCTTTTGCTACACTTTCATTTTATTGTCTCATGAAAATACATTATGTTAAATAAACTATTATTACATCATATATAATAAATAAGATAATAACATTGTAAAAATTACTTACCCTCTACAATGTAAATTCTGAACCTATCTTTGATTAATGTATGTTTTCATGATGTGTTCGTTAATGAACAAGAAAAAAAAAAAATCTGTGCTATGTTTTGTGCTTGAAAATCTTTAATAAAAAATAATTTGAAAAAAAAAAAAAATTTTTTTTCTATTGTTTGGGACAGAGTATGAAAGAATAGAATATTTGCAACGCATGTGTCCCCAATGGGGATATTTACCTTCACTACTGGTGCTGAGGACCATTGTCTCTGGTTCATAAATTCATGGAAAATCCAAGATTTTTGAGTTATCACATAAACAGGAAAAGAGGGGATTTTTTTTTTCAATAGGGACACTTGTCCTAGTGACAACTATTTAAGGTGAAATATAATCTCGCTTTGAAGTGATCTCCTTTTACTTCCTACTGTGGTACTGGGACAGCTGTCTTTATGGGACACAGATGGCAAAACATTTGATTGGTTCTTAATTATTCCCTGTTCTATCCAAAATAAGTGAATAAATTGTTTAGGATCTTGATAATACTTTCCTTCAATTCCTGTTTCAGAGCCATTACAGGGACTAAAGGCTCATACGCACAATCGGATTTTCTGCAGACAAAACCTCAGACTTTTGTCCGAGGGCGTGTGCCTGGATTTTGTCTTGCATACAAACTGCAAGGAATTGTCGGCAAACAAACACGAATGTAGTGACATACTACATGGTTTTTCAGCTCTTTAGTGCCACCCTTTGGGCTCCTTCTGCTAATTTCGTGTTAGTAGAAGTTTGGTGAGTGTTAATTTACGCTTTTCATTTAGCGCTTTTCATTTAGCGCTTTTCATTTAGGGCTTTTCAGTTAGTTTCTGAACGGCCGTTCGTCAAAAAGACATGTTGCAGAATCAGAGGAGATAGTGTTATTTATTATTGACCTTGGAGTTATTGCTTTGACACAAGTCCAGTCCAGGAACAGGAGGAGGAGGAGTTCATGGACCAAAAATTGGTTTATTAATCGTGACCAATTATGTCATATACCTTTGCTGCGGGAGCTCCAGGAGAATAATCCAGATGTTTTTCAGAATTATCTCCGGGTGACAGACCCCTGCTTTCACCAACTCTTGGCATTGTTGACCCCCTATATTAACCACTTCAGCCCCGGACCATTATGCTGCCTAAGGACCAGAGGACTTTTTCCAGTTTGGCACTGCGTCGCTTTAACTGCTAATTGCGCAGTCATGCAATGCTGTACCCAAAGGAAATTTGCGTCCTTTTCTTCCCACAAATAAAGCTTTCTTTTGATGGTATTTGATCACCTCTGCCGTTTTTATTTTTTGCGCTATAAACGGAAAAAGACCGAAAATTTTGAAAAAAATGATATTTTCTACTGTTTGTTATAAAAAAAATCCAATAAACTCAATTTTAGTCATACATTTAGGCCAAAATGTATTCGGCCACATGTCTTTGGTAAAAAAAAATCAATAATTGTATATTTATTGGTTTGCGCAAAAGTTATAGCGTCTACAAACTAGGGTACATTTTCTGGAATTTACACAGCTTTTAGTTTATGACTGCCTATGTCATTTCTTGAAGTGCTAAAATGGCAGGGCAGTACAACCCCCCCCCCAAATGACCCCATTTTGGACTGTAGACACCACAAGGAAATTGCTGAGAGGCATGTTGAACCCATTGAATATTTTTTTTTTTTGTCCCAAGTAATTGAATAATGACAAAAAAAAAAAAATATTTACAAAAAGTTATCACTAAATGATATATTACTCACACAGGCCATGGGCCTATGTGGAATTGCACCCCAAAATACATTCAGCTGCTTCTCCTGAGTATGGAGATACCACATATGTGGGACTTTTGGGGAGCCTAGCCGCGTAGGGGGCCCCGAAAACCAATCACCGCCTTCAGGATTTCTAAGGGCGTACATTTTTGATTTCACTCCTCACTACCTATCACAGTTTTGAAGGCCATAAAATGCCCAGATGGCACAAAACCCCCCCAAATGACCCAATTTTGGAAAGTAGACACCCCAAGCTATTTGCTGAGAGGCATGTTGAGTCCATGGAATATTTTATATTTTGACACAAGTTGCGGGAAAGTGACAATTTTTTTTTTTGCACAAAGTTGTCACTAAATGATATATTGCTCACACAGGCCATGGGCATATGTGGAATTGCACCCCAAAATACATTTAGCTGCTTCTCCTGAGTATGGGGATACCACATGTGTGGGACTTTTTGGGAGCCTAGCCGCGTACGGGGCCCCGAAAACCAATCACCGCCTTCAGGATTTCTAAGGGCGTAAAATTTTGATTTCACTCTTCACTGCCTATCACAGTTTCAGAGGCCATGGAATGCCCAGGTGGCACAAACCCCCCCAAATGACCCCATTTTGGAAAGTAGACACCCAAAGCTATTTGCTGAGAGGCATGGTGAGTATTTTGCAGCTCTCATTTGTTTTTGAAAATGAAGAAAGACAAGAAAAAACATTTTTTTTTCTTTTTTCAAAACTTTGTGACAAAAAGTGAGGTCTGCAAAATACTCATTATACCGCTCAGCAAATAGCTTGGGGTGTATACTTTCCAAAATGGGGTCATTTGGGGGGGGTTTGTGCCACCTGGGCATTCCATGGCCTCCGAAAAATGTGATAGGCAGTGAAGAGTGAAATCAAAAATTTACGCCCTTAGAAAGCCTGAAGGCGGTGCTTGGTTTTCGGGGTCCCATACGCGGCTAGGCTCCCAAAAAGTCTCACATGTGGTATCCCCGTACTCAGGAGAAGCAACAGAATGTATTTTGGGGTGTAATTTCACATATTCACATGGCATGTTTGAGAAATATATCATTTAGTGACAACTGTGCAAAAAAAAAAAAAAAAATTGTCTCTTTCCCGCAACTTGTGTCACAATATAAAATATTCCATGGACTCGACATGACTCTTAGCAAATAGCTTGGGGTGTCTACTTTCCAAAATGGGGTCATTTGGGGGGGTTTTGAACTGTCCTGGCATTTTATGCACAACATTTAGAAGCTTATGTCACACATCACCCACTCTTCTAACCACTTGAAGACAAAGCCCCTTCTGACACTTTTTGTTTACATGAAAAAATTATTTTTTTTTGCAAGAAAATTACTTTGAACCCCCAAACATTATATATTTTTTTAAAGCAAATGCCATACAGATTAAAATGGTGGGTGTTTCATTTTTTTTTCACACAGTATTTGCGCAGCGATTTTTCAAACGCATTTTTTGGGGAAAAAACACACTTTTTTAAATTGTAATGCACTAAAACACACTATATTGCCCAAATGTTTGATGAAATAAAAAAGATGATCTTAGGCCGAGTACATGGATACCAAACATGACATGCTTTAAAATTGCGCACAAACGTTCAGTGGCGACAAACTAAATACCGTTTTAAAAGCCTTCAAAAGCCTTTACAGGTTACCACTTAAGATTTACAGAGGAGGTCTATTGCTAAAATTACTGCCCTTGATCTGACGTTCGCGGTGACACCTCACATGCATGGTGCAATTGCTGTTTACATTCGACGCCAGACCGACGCTTGCGTTCGACTTTGCGCGAGAGCAGGGGGGGACAGGGGCGCTTTTTTTTTTTTTTTTTTTTCTTTATAATTTTTTTGCTTTTTTATCTTATTTTTAAACTTTTCCTTTCATTTTTTTTTAATCATTTTTATTGTTATCTCAGGGAATGTAAATATCCCCTATGATCGCTATAGGTAATGACAGGTTCTCTTTTTTCAAAAAATTGGAGTCTATTAGACCCTAGATCTCTCCTCTGCCCTCAAAGCATCTGACCACACCAAGATCGGTGTGATAAAATGCTTTACCAATTTCCCAATGGCTCTGTTTACGACTGGCGAAATCTAAGTCATGAATTGCTCGTAGCTTCCGGTTTCTTAGGCCATAGAGATGTTTGGAGCCACTCTGGTCTCTGATCAGCTCTATGGTCAGCTGGCTGAATCACCGGCTGCATTCTCAGGTTCCCTGTTGAGACAGGAGAGCCAGAGAAAAACACGGAAGACGGTGGGGGGGGCATTCCCTCCCACTGCTTGTAAAAGCAGTCTAGAGGCTAATTAGCCGCTAGGATTGCTTTTATATGAAATCTGACCGCTGGCTGAAAAGAATGATACCAAGATGATACCTAAACCTGCAGGCATCATTCTGGTATAACCACTCAAAGTCGTGAATGGCGTACCTGAAGACAAAAAAATGGTTAACAAAACACAGTAAACGGTAAAGTATAAAAAATTGCATACCTGAAAAGCAAACATGATAAAACATAATAACAATAAAACATTGCAGAATAGAATACAGTAAAAAAGAGCAGAACAATAGAGAGAGAATAGAGAGAGAGAGAACAATAAAACAACAACTATTTATTTTTATTTTATATATATATTTTTTTTTTTACACTTTTTTTTGTAACTAACTTTTCCAGGTTCGGGTCTCTCAAAATGCGATGGCATCTTGGGAGGCCCTGGGAAAGTGTGCCTAGTCTGTGCAATGCTGTACCCTACGCTAATACTCAACTAGTGTATGGTAGCGTTCAAAACATTCACCAATGCAAAGACCAGGATTGTCAGGACAGGAGGGACAATAATAGCGGGTGTCACGCCTATATCCATGCTTGCTGCAGACACAACATCTTTTTTGGGGGGGTTCGTTGGGTAGGGGTACTCGGGAGGACATAAAGAAAATGCCTCTCATGCAGCTGACTGCATTTGGTTGGGGATGTGAATGGGGGAATTACGGGTGCTGCAGAAGTGGTGGGTGTCACGAATTCCACACCCCACGGCGACTAACTAACCGCGACGTGTGTTCCGTGACCGGGGTATATGAGGAACTAAGGGAATAAGGGGGAACTTATACTGCGCATGTAAGACTGGCTGCGGTACTTTCACAGCCTACACTACCTTTGGCCACCACTAGAGGGAGACTCCACTCCAATCCAGCTAGCTGACCACGCACAGGCAGATACGAATCTTACATACAATCTGGTGCACTCTAAGGGTTGGGGAGCAATCTAGCAATTACTACACACTTCTAGGATTCCTCCAGCTATCCTGCAAGCTTGAACCCCGGTGTTAATCACTCCTCCCACTGTCCCCACACCCACACACCAGACACAATAAATGATAGCCTGCCACCACCCAACAGTTTGTCCGCAGACTGGTCTGCTGAGCCACCACACACACAGATCTCTGTCTGGCAGATCTGTCAGCTTAAAATCTGCATGCAATCTGCCAACACACAGTGCAATTGCATACCGATTGGCATGTAACTTAAACCGAGTACTTAGGCACTAAAATACAACAACCTCTCCAGAGATATGAGTCCTAGCTTAGTACACAGAAGTCACTTATTAATTTTATCATTTAATATCCCGAAAGTGGGCAGTGCATATAAGATATACAAAGAAAAAAGGATTTACCAAAAAAGATACAAAAAATGCAGAAAGACACACAATTGGCAATTTGCTATGAAAATAAAATGGGATAAAAACAGAAATAAACTTTACCAAGTAAATCTATCCGTTAGTAGAAGCATACTGGAACATGTGGGAACTCCCCAGTTTCGAACTGGCTTCGTGGAAGAACAATGTCCATATCTCAGGCTACCCAATTTATTGAAATATGGATGCGGGCTGGACTTTAGCCCTTGGCCAATCAACCCTGGGGGGGTGTTCCTGTCTCAGCCCACAAATGTTTTGTGTTCTGAAATGACCAGAGTCCTATTGGCCCAGAACGGCGCTGATTGCTGGGTCATGGATAGGATTTCCAATACCAGCGCATCATGCCGATCGCAACAGTACCAATCACTGCCTGCCTGCCGCAATCAGGCGCCATATAGCGGTTTTGTGTGGTTCTCCAGGATTCCACACCTGCTAAACATACAGAGTCACATGTAAACGTAACCCATCAGGTGTACGATCACAAGGAATTATTTTCATCTCTCTGCCGTTAATATTTTAGCTTTTATGAGAGATAGAAATGGTTCCTTAGATCTCGGGTAATAATCAAAGCTTACAGACTGTCCGGAGCCTTGTGAATGCCCCCTGCAGATCCGTGTGGCCAAGATGACTAGCAGATTTCTTTGAGCCTCAGGAAGCTGGCAATCTATGTTTACTCTAATGGGAGCTTTTATTGGCATCTAGGTGTCACATTGATCCTAGAAAAAATCTCTGTCCTTTTCAAATGCTAATGACAGAACATATGTGCATGACTGACATAGAATACTATATTTCTAATAACCCAGAATTAAACTACATCTACAATTACACTACTACAGATCACACCACATCTAGTTAAGGCAAAACTATCCTACGCTTATATTTTCGTCACATCTCCCCCTTCCAGATGACGCACAGCTGAGCCTAAACGGGTCAGCTAACGCGTCTGCATGGAAGACTCCCTAGGTTGGGGTGAAGGTTCCCCCAACTGAAGCTTGGCACCACTGACATTTCAGCCTGTCCCTTTGCAGATAGGAGAGGGCGACCGCACCCCTCTCTGACTGATCCTAACGGGTCTGGATCAGGATTGGCCAGTAGATTGCCCTGCGGATCCACTTCATCCACTGGCCACTGACTACCTACTGAAAGGGTACAGGCAAATTTGTCATTGTGTGTTGTCAGCATTCTCAGCCATTGGCCCTGGCCATCTGGTGGTACTCTATGATCTACCACACCCAGATGTTTGAGCCTGGCATAAGGCCGTCCCTGGGTGATCTGGGCCTGGTTCCATGACCTGAGTACCAGGGCCTCCACTCTTTGGCCTGTCTCCCACACTTTTTCTCGGTCTGCCTCAACAGAAGGCCTGCCAGCACAACCCCTGAATTCCTCTACGCTGACACCAAACATATCAGCCTGTAGGAACTCAGTGCCATCAGCTGCAGCCTCTGAGAGAGCAGATTCAGATGGGGTCAGTTTTCCCCCATAATCCTGTGGTTCTTCCCCTGTTATGCACAGCAACGAATCCTCAATTATGATACTCATAGCTGTGGGGACAGAGGATAAAGCCACAAAACACTTTATTCTGCCAGGGGTCATGCTCTGACCCGTGTCATACTCTCCTACTCTGTCCTCCTCAGCAGAAGGCCTGCCAGCACAACACCTCAGTTCCTCTGGGCTAACATCAGACTTATCAGCCAGAAAGTACCCGGTGTTGTCAGCTGCAGCTGCTGAGATGGTAGGCCCTGATGGGGCCAAATTTGCCCTGTCACCCTGTAATATTCCCTCAGTGACACACAGCAATGAATCCGCAATAGCAGTACTCGCAACTGTGGTGACAGAGGAGAAGATCACAGAAGACTGAATTCCACCGGGGGTTGTCCTTTGACCCACATCCCATACTCCTACTCCATCCTCAGCAGAGCATCTGTTGGCACAACGCCTGAGTTCCTCTGGGCTGGCAACAAATGTATCACCCCCTAAGAACTCAGTGCTGTCAGCTGCAACTGCCAAGGGAGTAGAGTCAGATTGGATCAGATTTGCCCCCTCACCCTGTGGTCTTTCCTCTGTGATGCACAGCCCAGAATCCACAATGGAAGTACTGGTAGCTGTGATGGCAGAGGAGCAGACTACAGAAGACTTTGCCTCACATAAGGTTACAAGCACACCTTGCTTGTCCTTACCAGGATCTACTAAAACACAATTTGCCTTTTCAGCAGGTACTTCAAAACATTCCTTTTCTTTACAAGTGGTTACAGAGTCACAGTCCTGTTCTCCGTACACCCTCACCCCGCCATCCCCAACTGACCGCCCGTCAGCCAGACCTCTGTGCTCCTCCAGGCTGATGTCAATTTTAACAGCCTCAGGGGACTCAGAGTGATCTGCCACAGACGCCAGGGAGACAACAGTGTGAGGGGACCACAGGCCTGCTTGGCCAAGTTCACAAGGGTCCGACCCAGTTGGATTGGGCCCTTTCACAGACAGTCCCTCTGTAGCAGTGGGCAATAACCAGTTCGGGGCAGCCCGGTGGGCCCCGGGAGTCACCACAGCAGCAGAGGGAATGTCTGCACAGCACAGATCATGACTTTTTACATCACACAAAACATTATCAATTTCAGAGTTCATTCTGACTTTAGTTTCCTCTCTGGGCCTTGGCTCCAGAAACCCATTAGGGCCTGGACCTGGCACACAGTCACTAGTCCCCTGACCCTCCCCAGAGTTCCCAATGTGCACTGAGTCACCCAACAGTACTTTACGTGAATCCGGGGCTTCAGGTGGAGATGCAGGTTCCAGGGGGGCTGATTTTAGCTCATAGCGGGCTGCCAACTGCACCTGGTCAGTACCCGATAGTACATTACTGGCATCTGCTATGCCTACTTCTCTCACTTTGCTTTTTGATCCTCTGAGCAAAGCAACACAAGCTGTTGGTAACACAGGGATGACTCCTCCAACACCTGTGATAACTGTGGCTTTCTTTGGGACCACATCCTCATGGCTCCTCGATCCTGAAAGAGCTAGGACATCCGTGGATCCCGTATCTCGGAGTCTGACTGAAACATTATTACCTGCGGTAACCAGCTGCAGGGTATCCGCACGGCCTCCTACATTTGTGGGATCTGCTCTGCCCACTTCTTTCACTTGGCTTTCAGATTCCTGGTTCAACGAAACACAAGCCATAAGCATGACAGGGATGGCTCCTCCACCTCCTGTGACAACCGTGGCTTCCCCTGGGATCACATCCTCACAGCTCCTCAATCCTGGAAGAGCTAGGACATCCATGGATCCCATAGCTTGGAGTCCAACTGTAACACTGTTACCTGCGGTAACCAGCTGCAGGCTATCCGCATGGCCTCCTACATACGTGGGATCTGCTCTGCCCACTTCTTTCATTTGGCTTTCAGAGTCCAGGTTCAACGAAACACAAGCCATAGGCATGGCAGGGATGGCTCCTCCACCTCCTGTGACAACCGTGGCTTCCCCTGGGATCACATCCTCACAGCTCCTCAATCCTGGAAGAGCTAGGACATCCATGGATCCCATAGCTTGGAGTCCAACTGTAACACTGTTACCTGCGGTAACCAGCTGCAGGTTCTCCACTCGGTCTCCTACATTTTCCCCAACAAGCAATACAGTAGGGGGAGCACTTTTCACACTTGCTGGTGGGCTAGGCCTCCTCCTCTTTGGACAAAGGCTTGAGTAATGTCCACCTTGGTTACAGACAAAACACTTCAAGGTTTCCACAGATGTAGGTCTAGTTCTTGTAGTTCTTGATGTAGATAGAGGTGATGTTGCATTTCCAGGCTGGATTTGGGGACTGTTCAGTTTGTGCTCTCTCTCTCTTTGCTTTATTTCACTCTGGTGGTCATCTCTTTCTATTTGCTTCATCTGCTGTAGTGATTTCTTCCGCTGAGAGGGTTTGAGAACAGAATCATGCTGTCTCACACAGTCATCTGGAATGGCACAGTCTCTGGGTTTAGATGCCATGGTGAACTGTTCATGGTCATCCTCTATCAACGCACATAAAAGTTGGGTCCTCGTCTTGCCGACTGTACTGATGCCTCTTAGCTCACAGAGGTCAATCGCGGTCTCTTCGGATTGCCTCTTGTACCAGCATATCATCTCGTGGGTTACCATCTCCAAGTTTTTTGCCCAAATAAAAGATAGAAAAGAAAAAACAAGAGGGGGAGGGGAGCAAATAGCCAAGTATGTCTTCTACAAAACAAAAATTATGCACTGAGTGAGCTTCTGTAGGTCAGTTGCTTCTAACAAGCTTCCAACCTTTAGTACATAGGTTAAATGAATAAACCATGTACTAATGTACTAAGCAAATCCCGCTCGCTGCCGCCAATCTGTCACGAATTCCACACCCCACGGCGACTAACTAACCGCGACGTGTGTTCCGTGACCGGGGTATATGAGGAACTAAGGGAATAAGGGGGAACTTATACTGCGCATGTAAGACTGGCTGCGGTACTTTCACAGCCTACACTACCTTTGGCCACCACTAGAGGGAGACTCCACTCCAATCCAGCTAGCTGACCACGCACAGGCAGATACGAATCTTACATACAATCTGGTGCACTCTAAGGGTTGGGGAGCAATCTAGCAATTACTACACACTTCTAGGATTCCTCCAGCTATCCTGCAAGCTTGAACCCCGGTGTTAATCACTCCTCCCACTGTCCCCACACCCACACACCAGACACAATAAATGATAGCCTGCCACCACCCAACAGTTTGTCCGCAGACTGGTCTGCTGAGCCACCACACACACAGATCTCTGTCTGGCAGATCTGTCAGCTTAAAATCTGCATGCAATCTGCCAACACACAGTGCAATTGCATACCGATTGGCATGTAACTTAAACCGAGTACTTAGGCACTAAAATACAACAACCTCTCCAGAGATATGAGTCCTAGCTTAGTACACAGAAGTCACTTATTAATTTTATCATTTAATATCCCGAAAGTGGGCAGTGCATATAAGATATACAAAGAAAAAAGGATTTACCAAAAAAGATACAAAAAATGCAGAAAGACACACAATTGGCAATTTGCTATGAAAATAAAATGGGATAAAAACAGAAATAAACTTTACCAAGTAAATCTATCCGTTAGTAGAAGCATACTGGAACATGTGGGAACTCCCCAGTTTCGAACTGGCTTCGTGGAAGAACAATGTCCATATCTCAGGCTACCCAATTTATTGAAATATGGATGCGGGCTGGACTTTAGCCCTTGGCCAATCAACCCTGGGGGGGTGTTCCTGTCTCAGCCCACAAATGTTTTGTGTTCTGAAATGACCAGAGTCCTATTGGCCCAGAACGGCGCTGATTGCTGGGTCATGGATAGGATTTCCAATACCAGCGCATCATGCCGATCGCAACAGTACCAATCACTGCCTGCCTGCCGCAATCAGGCGCCATATAGCGGTTTTGTGTGGTTCTCCAGGATTCCACACCTGCTAAACATACAGAGTCACATGTAAACGTAACCCATCAGGTGTACGATCACAAGGAATTATTTTCATCTCTCTGCCGTTAATATTTTAGCTTTTATGAGAGATAGAAATGGTTCCTTAGATCTCGGGTAATAATCAAAGCTTACAGACTGTCCGGAGCCTTGTGAATGCCCCCTGCAGATCCGTGTGGCCAAGATGACTAGCAGATTTCTTTGAGCCTCAGGAAGCTGGCAATCTATGTTTACTCTAATGGGAGCTTTTATTGGCATCTAGGTGTCACATTGATCCTAGAAAAAATCTCTGTCCTTTTCAAATGCTAATGACAGAACATATGTGCATGACTGACATAGAATACTATATTTCTAATAACCCAGAATTAAACTACATCTACAATTACACTACTACAGATCACACCACATCTAGTTAAGGCAAAACTATCCTACGCTTATATTTTCGTCACAGTGGGTTCCCAATTAGGATTGGTGAATGCAGCAGGAAGGGCATGATGGGCATGACGGGCCTGTTTGTCTTCTTCTTGGTGGCAGCGGGACACTACTTGTGCTTGCCACCTCACCAGCTTGAACTGCACTTATGGGACTCACCACATCACCAAGTGTTACTGCAGTGCTGGTTTGACTACGACCGGGGTGTACTAGGCTGCTGGTGCTTGCCAGTTCACCAAAACGCTACCAAAAAAACTGTTAGCGATCGCAGGGATCAGGCCTGACTCTGCGAATGCTGCAGTTATGCATTTAGTGTTTTGTAAGTGACAGTGATCGATTGATACTGCAGTGGGTGGGCTGGGCTGGGCCGCGCGGAGGGGAAAAACACAGGTGCTAGCAGGTATCTGGGCTGATCCCGCTAACACTGCGTTTTTGGGAACCCTAAACTGCTGGGGACGCTAGTATAGATCTGATCGGATCAGATATTGATCCGTTCAGATACTATACCACTAAGGGAGGTGTACGGTGCGTGCGTGGGTGTTAGCGGTACTGGCACTAACCCGACGCTGCCTGGGGCTGGCGCTTGCCAGTTCACCAAAATGCTACCAAAAAAACTGTTAGCGATCGCAGGGATCAGGCCTGACTCTGCGAACGCTGCAGTTATGTGTTTAGTGTTTTGTAAGTGACAGTGATCGATCAATCCTGCACTTGGGTGGGCTGGGCTGGGCCGGGCGGAGGGGCAAAACGCAGGTGCTAGCAGGTATCTGGGCTGATCCCGCTAACGCTGCATTTTTGGGAACCCTAAACTGCTGAGGACGCTAGTATAGATCTGATCGGATCAGATATTGATCCATTCAGATACTATACCACTAAGGGAGGCGTATGCTGCGTGCGTGGGTGTTAGCGGTACTGGCGCTAATCTGACGCTGCCTGGGGCAACGCATATCACCGCCGGGCGATCAGGGGCTAAACCTTTATTCGGTAATAAACGGCGGGTGCCCTGACACTATTAAAAATAAACGAACTAACCAGCGTCACCCGTAACGGTTATACGGTGATCAGTGGTGAAAGGGTCAACTAGGAGGCAATCAAGGGGTTAAAACATTTATTAGATAGTATATGGGGGTCCCTGTCGCTATAAAACGCTGATGGCGAACCTAAATATTTACGTCCCTAACTAGCGTCACCAGTGACACTATTACAGCGATCAGAAAAATGATCGCTTAGTGACACTGGCGACAGGGGGTGATCAAGGGGTTAAAACTTTATTAGGGGGGTTAGGGGGGTACCCTAGACCTAAAGGGGGCTAACCCTAACTGCCCTAACACACTAACTGTCACAAACTGACACCATGCAGTAATCAAAAAAAAAAACTGCTTGGTGTCAGTGTGACAGGGGGGGAGGGGTGATCGGGGGGTGATTGGGGGGATCGGGGGGTGTAATGTGTGCCTGACATGTTCTACTGTGTGTGTGTTTGGTGCACTCACATTACAGTCTTCTCTCCTCGGCGCCGGAACGGAAAATACCAAGCCGAGGAGAGGTGACATCACTTCCTCCGCTTCTGTTTACATTACAGAAGCCGAGGAAGTCTGTCATTGGCCAGGAGCGATCGCGAGGGGGGAGCCACGAATGAGTGGCCTCCCCCTCACCTTTGATCGCCCCTGACCTGAATCCGACCGCCGCTGGCACCGGGGGGGGTCCGGTCGGACCCCCCACCCGCGGGAAGGCAAGGACGTAAATGTACGCCCTTTTGCCTGCCCATGCCACTCTGCCGACCTACATCGTCGTGCGGCGGTCGGCAAGTGGTTAAGGAGCAGGACACATGCATGAGGCTTTTATTTATTTTTTGGTTGAATAATGATTTGATTTGTTCTATTTTCTATAGTTTTAGATGCATAGAATTCTCTTTTTGGTTAAGTTCTATTGGCAGATAGCATGTCTAATTTTATTTGTTTTCTTTTTTTAATGCACAATAATAAAAATTGTGGAGAATATGTGTTTTACTTCAAATGACAGTTTGGGAGTAGGCAGTTACATTTAAAAAAAATACAATGTAAAATTGACAAGGGACACCAACATAGTTGTATCTTTGATCTTAAAAAGTACAGGATAATGGTGCTGTGGTAACTTGCCCAAAGAAAAAAAAGAAAAAAAAGCATAATAATATTATTCTTGATATCACTAGAAAAAAAAAGCCTTTGAAAATTTGTTTGCAATAACTCCATCAGTATCACCAAAGCAGCTTCATTATTATCCCATTAAAGAAGAAGAGAATGTGCGCTGCATTTTGAGATTTCATATTTGCCACATCACAAATGTTAATTCTCCATTACAAATGCTAGTTTACAAGACCGACCGCTTCTGGCTCGTCCTTGCTTCCGAGCATGCATGCTTGTACTTTGGACTTTTGTCCAACGGAAAATCCGACAACGGACATTTGTCCATGGAAAATTTTAAAGCCTGCAATCCAACATTTGTCTGCGGAAAATCTGACAATTGTCCCATGGAGCGTACAAACGGTCGGATTTTCCGTCAACAGCCTGTCATCACACATTTCCCATTGGAAAATCAGATCGTGTATATGAGGCTTAAGAAGAAATCTTTGCAGAGTTAGGGTATATTCCCTTACCTCCTGTTTTTTTTCCACAATTCTCAAATTTGACATTTCCTATCACTTCTGTTTTGTTACAGTGGCAGGAACAAAGGAAAAATCCCTTAACGGGAGCATAAACAACAAAGAAAACTGAAAGAGGTTCAAAATGTTCCTTCCTCTATCCAACAGCATAAAAAACAGTATTAGCTACTACTAACATATAAATAGTTCAGGTAAAAGCTGTAAATGCTATATATTTTATTCATCTGTAATGTGTAAACTTTATACACATATATGGTAATGTACATTGTACTGTAAATTTAGACACAATACACATGAGGATAAGGGATTCACCAAGATGTCCCGCTGCCAATGCACCACGCATCAGAACAAGTGCTTTTAAACAAAATTGCAGAATTCAAAGGTGAATCCTTCCAGTGTTTTCTTTGTAGTGTTCAATTTAGGTTCTAGGTGTTAAAAATTACTGTTAAGATCATAATGTTTGTTTTCTAGGTCAGTGCATTTCAAGTACTAAGGGGACTTTTACACCTCTGGGCTTTAGTGTGGTAGGTAGGTAGATAAATAAAGTACTTTATGATGCAGCTTTGGGGTGGTCTGAAGTAAAAAAATCCTTCTCTAATTCCTTAGTGATACATTGTAATACTCAGAAAATACATTGCACATGAATAATGCAGATACAGTATCTCAGAAAAGTGAGTACACCCCTCACATTTTTGTAAATATTTTATTATATCTTTTCGCGTGACAACACTGAAGAAATGAAACGTTGCTACAATGTAAAGTAGTGAGTGTACAGCTTGTATAACAGTGTAAATTTGCTGTCCCCTCAAAATAACTCAACACACAGCCATTATTGTCTAAACCACTGGCAACAAAAGTGATTACACCCCAAAGTGAAAATGTCCAAATTGGGCCTAATTAGCCATTTTCCCTCCTTGGTGTCATGTGATTTGTTAGTGTTACAATGTCTCAGGTGTGAATGGGGAGCAGGTGTGTTAAATTTGGTGTTATCGCTCTCACTCTCTCATACTGGTCACTGGAAGTTCAACATGGCACCTCATGGCAAAGAACTCTGTGATGATCTGAAAAAAAAATTGCTGCTCAACATAATGATGGCCTAGGCTATAAGAAGATTGCCAAGACCCTGAAACTGAGCTGCAGCATGGTGGCCAAGACCATACAGCAGTTTAACAGGACAGGTTCCACTCAAGAGCAGGCCTCCCCATGGACGACCAAAGAAGTTGAGTTCTTGTGCTCAGCATCATATCCAGAGGTTGTCTTTGGGAAATAGACGTCTAAAAGCTGCCAGCATTGCTGCAGAGGTTGAAGGGGTGGGGGGTCAGCCTGTCAGTGCTCAGACCATACGCTGCACACTGCATCAAATTGGTCTACATGGCTGTCGTCCCACAAGGAAGCCTCTTCTAAAGATAATGCACAAGGAAGCCTGCAAACAGTTTGCTGAAGACAAGCAGACTAAGCACATAGATTACTGGAACCATGTCCTCTGGTCTGATGAGACCAAAATAAACTTTTTGGTTCAGATGGTGTCAAGCGTGTGTGGTAGCAACCAGGTGAGGAGTACAAAGACAAGTGTGTGTTGCCTACAGACAAGCATGGTGGTGGGAGTGTCATGGTCTGGGGCTGCATGAGTGCTGCCAGCACTGGGAATCTACAGTTCATTGAGGGAACCATGAATGCCAACATGTACTGTGACATACTGAAGCAGAGCATGATCCCCTCCCTTCGGAGACTGGGCCACGGGGCAGTTTTCCAACATGATAACAACCCCAAACACACCTCCAAGACTACCACTGCCTTGCTAAAGAAGCTGAGGGTAAAGGTGATGGACTGGCCAAGCATGTCTCCAGGCCTAAACCCTATTGAGCATCTGTGGGGCATCCTCAAATGGAAGGTGGAGGAGCGCAAGGTCTCTAACATCCACCAGCTCTGCGATGTAGTCACGGAGGAGTGGAAGAGGGCTCCAGTGGCAACCTGTCAAGCTCTGGTGAACTCCATGCCCAAGAGGGTTAAGGCAGTGCTGGAAAATAATGGTGGCCACACAAAATATTGACTCGCTGGGCCTAAGTTGGACATTTTCACTTAGGTACTCACTTTTGCTGCCAGTGGTTTAGACATTAATGGCTGTACGTTGAGTTATTTTGAGGGGGCAGCAAATTTACACTGTTATACAAGCTGTACACTCACTACTTTACATTGTAGCAAAGTGTCATTTCTTCAGTGCTGTCACATGAAAAGATATAATAAAATATTTACAAAAATGTAAGGGGTGTACTCACTTTTGTGAGATATTGTACATGAATGTAGTCTAAATAAAGAAAGTGACTTTTACCAAAAAAGTATTTATAGTGGATTCTAAATTAAATATCACAACCTAATAATAGACCTCCTGAGGTCCCATCCTAACGTAATTATGTAAAGCAAGGGGAAAACACCCAATCAAGGGTGCAAATAGGACACTGGACTTTAAATGCACCTCTTGGGAGGATATTATTCTCGAACAGTTTATATAATCCATAAAAAGTATTTTTTTATGATTTTTATAAATAAATAAATAAATAAAAAAAACGTTGAAAAGGTAAAAGCCACATTCAAGTCACTAAAACAAATGTTCATGAAGACTTCATACATAACATTAGCCCCAAATCTATTACATTTTAATTACATGAGCATTTTGGAGCTCATGAGCAGATGGATCTCTAGAGTCTCCTATTCACATATTTGGCCATTTTAGCTTTGAGCTTTGTTGGAAGAAACCTCTAGTTTAAACAACTCAATTCAGTCTTTAAAGCAGTGACCCATTCCTTTATTAGATAACACAGTCCAAATTTTCATTCAGACAAAATCAGTCAAAAATCAAGTTTCATATGCTGTGCATCACTCCTTACATAAGCCATAGTACTTTAGGTATCCTTTGTCATGTATTCAATGTTAATTTGTAAAATAAATATTGTATATATACAAGAAAAACAAAAATATACAAAATAACTGTTTACAAACATATAAACATTTAAAAAACAACTTAAATTAAATCGCCTCAAGCCATAATAGATGCCCTTTAAAAATGAATGCACAAGTAGAATGGTAGCTTTTGAAATTGGTCACAAAATTTATGATTCCAGTCTCATATAATGACTTTTACAAATATAATTTATTTAGGTTGTTCCATCATTCCTGGTATTGTTTAATAAAATGTTGTCATTTTCTATCATCAAAATGAGCATAGCATTCACAAGCAAAAAATGAAAAAAAGGTTGTGTCAGGACATAGGTAGAAAAAGAAACACAATCAGTCTAAATGGCACACATGTTCAATATGCTTGCGAGGTTACAGGACTTTGATAAATTAGCTATGAGCTCTCATGCTCTAAGGGTGGTTTGTGTTGATTTATGCTGTGGTTAAGAGAGACAGTGATCTTTATGTCAAGTGCATTGCACCTCAACTTGAACACAGACTGATTGTCAATTAGGATCTAACTAGGTGTTACAATTCTGTTCATTATTAAATGCCACTTATAATTGTGAGAATCAGGTCCATTGTGTCCCATAGGCATCATCAAAGGGGATCAACGCATAAGAAAGAACACAGGGCTGAAGAGGTGAAAAGAAGTATGATGTAGAAAGTGACTGTGTGCATTTTAAAAGCAGATACTCACAATATTACCTTACAGCATTTTTGGTCTACTCCAATTTATATACTGTTTTTATGGCTACCAGTTTTCCTAGGACACTTAAAGCTGAGTTCTGGGTTAAGTTAAAAAAAAAAAAAAGTAACAAGTGTTAAGCGTTAAATACTTATTTAATCTAGGGGTAGAGGAATAAGCAGCCATACTTACCTTATTCCTTAAACCCACAAGTTTCCTCCTTGCTGCAAGACCAGTCCCTGAAAGTTGCTTAACTTTTGCCACTCGGCCAGACACAGGCATCAAGTACAACACAGGACTAGCAGTTCTTCATTGCAC
Organism: Lithobates septentrionalis; assembly: GCA_037952835.1. Classification (NCBI taxonomy): domain Eukaryota; kingdom Metazoa; phylum Chordata; class Amphibia; order Anura; family Ranidae; genus Lithobates; species Lithobates septentrionalis. The sequence goes on from JBBDGP010000596.1 coordinate 741,940, forward strand.
TTGAGGATGTTAAGGACCCACCCACATCCCAGAACATTGGAGAGTGGAGGAGAGTGCCAGCTGCTGTGAAAGTGATGAATAAGGCAAACATTACTGCTTATTTCTCTATCCCTAGACTAAATAGGTGTTTACCCTTGCAATGTGGTGGGAGGGCATTGGACATGAAAAGTGGGTTAATAAGAACCTTTCATGTTGCCCAAAGAAACCAAAAGGCTAGTTTAGGTTTCAAACCATGAATTGTAAGAATGACAGTTGGGAGCTCAATAGTTGCAAGGGGTGTAACTACAAATCATGGGGGCCCCATAGAAAAATTCACATGGATCACCCATCCCCCCTTAGACAGCTGTGTTTGAAGTGATGAGTAAGCTGTGTGCAAAATGCCTGCCACATGGAGAACTTTCCTGGAAAGCTGACTTGCAGAAACTGCCATAGAAAAAGGGAGATACACTGAGGGGTATATTTATAAAACGTTTGCATATCAATTCATCCAGTGAAACTTTTGAGGGAAAAAACAAATATTGTTAGGCTATTTCCTGTAACAAATTCCTATGGTACTTAGTGCTATCTAGTGGCCATATGCAGTGTTTTCGTTTTAAACCAATGAAAAGCCTTCAACCAGCACAGAAAATAGTCTAACATTATTTTTGCTCCAGTCACACAGAACAAATGTATATGTACTTTTTGCTGGGGTGTGTGATTAATTTTTATAAATTCAACCCTGATGCCGCGTACACACGATCGGAAATGCCTCCAGCAAAACTCCGATGAGAGCTTTTTTGTCGGAAAATGCGACCGTGTGCATGCTTCATCAGTCTTTAGCTGGCGGAATTCCAGCCAGCAAAAGATTGAGAGCATGTTTTCTATTTTTCGGTCGGGAAAAGTTCCTATCCGAAAATGCGTTCGTCTGTATGCAATTCGGACGTGCAAAAAATCAGGCATGCTCGGAAACAATTCGACGCATGCTCGGAAGCATTGAACTTCATTTTCTCGGCTCGTTGTAGTGTTGTACCTCACTGCATTCTTGACAGTCGAAAGTTCAGACTGTCTGCCTACCACTGCTGTCAGTCAAATCCTGTGATGAGGAAGCGGTAGGCATGCTGAGCCATGATGTCTGTGTCTATGGACGTGGGAAACACGACTCGGGATTGAACCTTCAGGTGTGCCATAATGAGAAGCAGCTTCCAATGGCACACCAAGAAGAGGAGGAGCCAGGAGTGCCAGCAGGGGACTTGAGAAGAGATGGATGGGGGTTGCTTTGTGCATTTCCACGGCACCGAATGGGTAAGTATACCATGTTTGTTATTGTATAGTTTGGTCATTTTTTTATGCAGCAGTATTTCTGTAGTATAGCCATACTGCTGCGTTATCTATGACCCTGATAATGTTCCTTTTCAGCTACTGCTGTCCCAGTACACTGGCTGCATAGTAACAAAATCCAGATCATCCTGTATCTACAGCAGGGGTCTCAAACTGGAGGCCCTCCAGCTGTTGCAAAACTACAAGTCCCATGAGGCATTGCAAGGCTGACAGTTACAAGCATGACTCCCACAGGCAGAGGCATGATAGGACTTGTAGGTTGCAACAGCTGGATGGCCGCCAGTTTGAGACCCCTGATTTACAGTATGTTACTTACTAAACTTTTTTTAACAAGCGTGTGTTAAGTGGTCAAATCTACACACTGCTGCACTCTACAAATCATTTAGAGCAAGAGGAATCAGATTCCCTCGCCCCTCAGATCAGTTCAGTTCAATGCTATAGTTGTCTCAGTGTTGCCAGTTCTTTTTAAGATTTTCAGCAGTGTCCTAAGACTGCATGACATAAGGCCCCTAATGATGAATATGTCATCTTATATGAACAAAATGTCAACATTTGTTTCTTAAAGTGGTTGTAAGCCCCATTCATGAAATTTGAACTAAGCACATGTACAGTATCTGTAATGTATCTGTAGTGTTTACTTGTCTAAGTTGTTGTTTCTCTCTGGTGAGAAGTTCTCTGACACATGAGATAACATGAGCTAAAAATTTGTGTCAGGGAGGGGAGCTAAGCACTGTTCCTTCATTCCTCTGCCTATGTGGAAAGGGGGTGTCCCTTTCCCCCAATCAGCTCTCACACAGTGTAAATGCAGTCTCTCTGCCCTTCCCTATGTACTGCTGGCAGATGAAGAAAGATTTTCAACACAATCTGCACTTTGGAAGCGGTGTAGAGAGAAGAAGACTGCAGATATACATGTAAAACGTATGTAGGGAGATTTGTTTTTATCTCTGTGTATCATCTGAGGCTATTCACTTCACTGGGTATATGTGAGGGTTTACACCCACTTTAACAGCTATAATACTTAATGTTGTTAAAAACATCTTCTAACCTCCTGGATATTTTAAAGACATTTTTGAATGAAGATTTGCAAAATGTATCATCTGTGGGAGTACTGAAGACTTGGCTTTATCTTTGCATAGTAATGTTGTTTTTTCTTTTTGCCATTCCTTGAGTGACAGTGCCATGCATATCAGAATTATGAGCTTAAAAAGACTACATTTCAGATGTATGCTAGGCAGCAAGTGACTCTAAACCACATGCTGTCTTTTCTGATGAATTGCAGCAAAAGGACGTCCATCAAGTCCCATCATATTATATTTGAGGCTAAAGCTAAAACCTAGTATGTGTCTAGTGAGTAGCAGAAACAGGCTAGATGTGAAAATCTTTCTATTAGTAATGTGTAATTTAGGTCAGGTGGATGCCCGCTAAGCAAACAGGTGTGCTAATCCCACCTCTCCAATAGCACATACTAATCTTTCCTTCACTAACTTGCCTTTTTTTTTCCTGCAAGAAAAAACAAAACAAGAAAAAAAATCCAGTCTGTTAAATGTACAATTGGAAGCATTTTGCTAAATCTTTTTGAAAACTGTTGGTTTTGGCAGAAATCTTGGGAGCTTGTAGCTTCCTTTGCTCTTTGACTGTGCACAAGAGAGGGTATGGAGATGAAGAGGAAAGGGTGATGAGGAGAGGTCTGTGTTCTTTGCATTCATCAGTAGGCAGGGTTGATGTGTTTAGGAATTCAAAGCTTTGTTGTCATGTCAAGGAGGACAGATGGAACACCCAGCATATCTGGTACTCACAGCTGATTTTTTTTTTTTTAGAGTGCAGTGGTCGGGAGTATGAAATGTACAAGGGTTCTTCAAAAAGTTTCTGCCCTTTTTTTAACTCTATTAAAGTGCAGAAACTTTGAAGACCCCTTGTACAATATGGTATCTATGGTGCAGTGTTTAGGAATGGGTAGTGCATAGAGTGCAGGGCTCAGAAGTGTGTAAAACAAATGCCCCGTACACACGGTCAGATTTTCCGACGGAAAATGTGTGATAGGACCATGTTGTCAGAAATTCCGACCGTGTGTAGGCTCCATCACACATTTTCCATCGGATTTTCCGACACACAAAGTTTGAGAGCAGGCTATAAAATTTTCCGACAACAAAATCCGTTGTCGGAAATTCCGATCGTGTGTACACAAATCCGACGGACAAAGTGCCACGCATGCTCAGAATAAATAAAGAGATGAAAGCTATTGGCCACTGTCCCGTTTATAGTCCCGACGTACGTGTTTTACGTCGCCGCGTTCAGAATGATCGGATTTTCCGACAACTTTGTGTGACCGTGTGTATGCAAGACAAGTTTTCAGCCAACTTCCGTCGGAAAAAATCCTAGGATTTTGTTGTCGGAGTGTCCAAACAAAGTCCGACCATGTGTACGGGGCAAAAGAGTGTAGAGGGCCAGGAGAGTTACTTACTTGATGCAGTGGCATTTTGGAGTTAGGGGAACCCACCCCCTTGGCTGTGTCATGTGTCTGGCAAAGAAAAGGGGCCTCACTCTGCTTTGAACTGTAGCTGTCAGACGAGGACGCATGGGACTGTAGTGCTAATACTGTACTAACATCCAGCTCACTGCCAGCCACTTGGATTTATTTTCCACCAACTGTCCTTCTTTACTAAAATTAATACCAACTTGCTTTTAAAATAGTCATCTATACTGACTTCATGGGTTGGGAAAATAAATATAATAAAGATGGCCATACTTCCTAAATTCCTGTACCCTTTCAGAGTTCTTCCAATACACATCCCGGCCTATTTCCTTAGAATAATTAAACAAAAATTTATAGAATTTATTTGGGGGAAGCTCAAACCATGAATATCTAGAGAAACCTTATTCCTTCCCAAAGTTCATGTGGGTCTAGGATTTCCAAACATTTCATTATATTATAAAGCCGCTCAACTAACGCAATCCATAAAATATCACTCCAAAACCTAAATTCCCCTGTGGATTACCATTGAAGCAATAGATTGTGACCCTCTCTCCATACACAATATTTTATGGTTACGTCCTATAGATTGTAAAACTTTAAAAAAAAACAATCACTAAACATTCTCTAGCTATCTGGGATAGACTGAAAATCTCTCATGGTCTGCAATCCAATTAATCCACTTCTATCTTTTCTCAAAAACCCAGCTTTCTATCCAGCATGGACTTATCCCAGATCTTTTCGGGCTTGGTCCAAAGCAGGTATAACATGTTTACATCACATGATCCTAAATACAACAATCCGTCCCTTCCTAGACTTATGCAAGTCTTTTGGGCTCCCCCAATCAGAAATATTCTGTTACCTTCAAATTAAGAACTTTTGTATTCCTTTCCTAAGCATTAATGACTCTGTAGATGATTTTACTAAGTTTGAAAATATATGCATGAAAGACCCTCATGCCAGAGGTCTCATAACAATATACTCCACATTGCTTGTTAAATCAGATGTTAAATTATCATCTTATGTGGTGAAATGGGAAAAAAATCTTGATCGAACTATAGATAAACAGAATGGTCTGAAATCTGGTCCAATATCAAATCTTTTTCTCCTAATCTGACTAATCTGATAGATATTGAAACCACCTACAAGGTACTCTCACACTGGTATTTGGTTCCTGCTATAATAGCTAAATTTGCGCCTGATTACTCAGGTCTCTGCTTTTGCGGTTGTTCAGAACAAGGAACATATATACACATGTGGTGGAATTGTTCTATTATAAAAACATTCTGGAAAAAGGTTTTTTACTCACTTCAGAAATGTTTGAAATAGCAATAATACCAGATCCAGAAATTGCCCTTTTAAATATATAACCTGATTACATGACTCGTAAACAGTTCAAGCTATTCATACAACTTATGACGGCCGTGAAACAGACAATAACTAAAGCATGGAAAACTCCCTTACTAAACATAGCAGAAACCAAGCACAGAATGAATCGGTCATTGTTGCATGCAAAAATGGAAGCCCTAGATAAAGAGAATCTGAAAGGATATGAAGGTCTATGGAAACCATGGATCACACTTTGTTTACCTATAAACTGTGACCACCAGGTACTCCAGTCATGGTAACTAACATTTTTATATGCAACAATGACAAAACTATAAGAATAGATTATGCCTCCGGAACATGCCATGCCCTCTGTCCCCCCCACATTTCCTTAACCTTATTTTCTTTCTTTTTTCTTCTCTTCCTTATTTCTCTCTTATTATCATTTCATAAAGTACCTAACAGCGACAGGTGATATGGAATATATTTAAAATATCACACTCAGTAGTTTGATACATATACTTTATTTAAATGTTTAACACACATAAGAACTCAGACACAAATAGACCTAATTTTCTTTCATTAACTGATAATGATCCTCTAAATATTAATGTAAGCTAATATTTAAACAGTCTGAAAACTCTGTATCATTTTGATAAATAGGGAACTTATCTAACATTAATTTTACCATCTGTGTGTTATATTATTACAATTCCGTAACCTGCTTCTTTATTTTCCATGTAACTACTAAAATACCTTTAATTGATACATTATAATTGTTATCATATGTTGATCTTTCAATAAAAACCTTTGAACGAGAAAATACTGTGCGAACACAGAAGTGTCATGAAATAAAAGTCTCAAGCCCTCTAGAATGTTTGTCCCTGGTGCAGACTGTACCCCCTACACCCCCCTAAGTATGCCAATGGGTAGGAGCACATTATATTTCTGGTACATCAACAGTTATTTTTCTGTTCTCATAATTTGATTAAAGGAATAACACGTGGGGAAATGTACATTTATTTCAGAGGCGTACTAAATATATATTTTTTTTGCCTTGGCAAATGCTTTAAAATGAATCTGTTGTTATGCCTATGTAGGTTCACTTTAAGAAGCATAACTGTTTTATTGGAATTGAACATACCACTTCACAACTTGAAGCAACACCAACCAACACCAACCCCTCTCTGGCAGGAGTATTGCAAAGATGTTTGTAGGCAATATACTGTATTCTCCACACTCTCTCCCTGAGGTTAGTTAGACAGTTTTTTCGGAAGGAAAGAGAACTTATGATGATGCCCAAAATAATAACCCCAACTACAAATGGACATCCTTTAATGTGTTATCTAAACCTACAACAATAAACTCAGTCTGTATATGCAGTAAAGAATGCTTGTTATACTCACTGCGAAAGGGGTTAATACTCTGCATTGTGTAAAAAGGTTTTTTGATCCTGTCTTCTCTGATCCTCCCCTTCTTCCACTGTCCCCAATATATCGCATGATAGAACAGAGCCTTGGGTGCAAGCTGCACATGCTCAGTTTGGTGTGTATTGCTAGAGAGTTTTTATTTTTCTTGGGAGAGTGCATGTGATCAGCACAGGGCCAATAAGCACTGTCCAGACAGAGGGTCAGAGGTCCTGCAGCCTCATAGAACAGTCAGAGGAGAATGAAAACTCCTCCTGCGAGCTATAACTAGACCCTTATAGAAGTCACAAGACTGCTATATACTGCTGAACATATTTAGTCGTCTATATTAACCAAAAGGATTGCAGGGTCCTGGGTTTAGTAACATTTTAACCTCCCTGGCGGTATTCCCGAGTATGGCTAGGGGTGAATTTTCAGTACCAAAAGCAGTAACCCCGAGCCACACTCGGGGTCGCATCGCAGGATCCAGGCAAAGATACTTACCTTGTCCCCAGGATCCTGCGATGTCTCCCCGCTGTGTGTGTGTGAGCCGTCCTCCACTCGATCTATTACAGTGCCGAGCTCCGTTCCCTGCAAGCTTTGCGATGCACTGGGATGGAGCATGGCGCCAAATTCAAAAATTAAAATGGCCATATACTCGGACTGTGGGGGCGTGACTGGATGTTGCAGTGAGAGGTGGAGTTAGCGATCTCTCCCTGGCCCGATGCCTCCGTGACCATCCCCACTAGCCGGTGGATCAAGCCCAGCTAGATGCGCTTTCTCCCGCTGTAAAGTCTGTGGATTGCTCGGCTGCCTGGCTCCCTTCAACCCCGCCTACACTGGCGTGTGCCGCCGGAACATCGACACTGCGGCTTAGACAGCGGCGCCAGCGACCCCCCTCCCTTGGAACGGTGAGGAGGAGCGTGGGGACCGGCCGTGCTTGAGAGGGTTGCCAGGGCAACGGCTCCGACGCTAGCGGCGGGGACGGACAGCAGAAGGAGTGAGCAATGGGAACGTCCCTGCACTGCCCAGGTAGACCGGCAGCATTAAGGTACTAATCACTTTGGCCATCTGAGAGGTGGACTGTTTTCCCTCTCCCTCTGGAGGCTGAACTGCTGCCTGAAGTGGAGGGGCTGAGGTTCAGGCAGCCTAAACTTGTGATTGAACGGAGGCTTATCCCTGTGGGGGAGAGGGACATCTTGCTTGTTGGAGGTGGGATGTGTAACCAAAGTAGATGCTGATTTATGGCAAAGAATACAACAACCTAATAAAGTTGAACTACCTGTCACATCAGGCTGGGTGTTAGCCCTAGTAGCAGCTGAACACCAGAAAGACATTATTGGGACAGTGTTAATAATTGACCTGAGAAAAGGAAGGAAAAGGTAAACTCGACGAGCTGTTAAATCCCTATAAGTGTTCCCCCCGGATCATATAATAAGCCATGACTAGAAAGAAGGGAGAGGAGCTGCAGCAGCAGGAGAACATTAGTTCTCAAATGACATCTAAAGAAAAGGGGAACCAGGCAGCAGCAGCAGCGGCTAAGCTGGAAAAATTTGCGCACCCCTCTACCTCATCACCATCTAGAAGCATCCCTCAGCAGCAGGAGAAATCCCATGTGGGGAGCTCTGGGGATAGGAAGAGTTTAGGAAAGGGGCCGACGGCAACACACATAACAAAAACTGCGAGCAGTAAAAGCCCTGTGGGTGAGCCCTCAGGAATGGCAACTAGTAATGTCGCCGAGCACAATACATCACTAACAGCGGAACCTACACTGAAAGATGTTCTATGCGCTGTTAATTCCTGTAAAGCCTCCCTAAGCGATTTGTGCGACCAGCTGAAGGGGTTAAAGGAGGAGCTAATCACAGTAAGCCAAGAACTGCAAAGGACTGTTTTTAGAACAACCACATTAGAGGAGAGGCTGAGTCAGGTTGAGGACGATTTGACCCCATGGAAGCAAGAGCTACCGGAGGGCCTACCGGAGCGGAGTGAGGGTCCCCACCCCGAAGAGTTCATGGAGAAATGGCTTAAGGGAATATTTGGGACGGAAACCTTTTCTCACCTCTTCTCTATTGAAAGGGCCCATAGAGTGCCAACTAGATCCCGCCATCAGGGGGGTACCCCCGATCAATAATTATTAAATTCGTTAATTACAGAGACAAGGTAACATTGATGCGCAGGGCTAGAGAGAAGGGGGAAATTCTGCATAACGGGGCAAAAATATTATTTTTCCCCGACTACTCTCCAGACCTGCAGAAACAAAGGGCCGAATTCAGGGACATTAAGCGCAAACTACGAGACTATAAAATTGAATATGCCCTGCTGTATCCAGCACGTTTGCGCATCACTGCCCTAGGGGCTACTCATTTCTTTGATACAGCGACAGGGGCAACAAAATGGCTCGAAGACAACAAAGTGAACCTGCAGAGCTAGGGGTTGTATAAGGCTGGTTGAATTATTATGTTCTTTTTTTTTCTTTTTTTTTTTCTTTTTCTCTTTTGTAGTATATAGCGGATGGCACGGGGGAAGGGGGGTAGGGGGTGTGTGTCGGATGGAAGCACGGATGAAGGATGTGGCCTCACTAGGTATATATGCTTTAAGTATTGTTTCGGTGTTTTGGAGTTGGGCCGTGGGAGGGGGGAGGGGGGAGGAGTTTGGAAGTACGTCACAAAGTATTTGGTCAGTACATGAGTAGGGAGTCTTTTCTTGAATGGTTGGGAGGGAGGAAAAAGGTCACAAGCACAGCCCGTAGGGCTAGCCTAGATAGGCAGAAGGGGGGGACACAAAAAAAAGTGCAGAGAAAAGGGGGACAGGTCAGGTAAAAGTTGGGGGGGAGGGGGAAGGGGGTTGGTCAAATAGAGGGTGGGGGGGAGGGATGTTCGCAGTGAATTATAGGGTTAGATACTGGGGAAAAAGAAAGGCACACGTATTTAGGAGGAGGGGGTTCATAAAAATAAAGCATATTTGCACATATTGTTTAGGGTCGCAGTTAAATAACACTAGGGGAGGGGGTGGAGTGGTCCCTGGACGCGGGGGCCCTCGCCCCTTTACCCTTATTGTTTATCTATTTTATTTCTTTCTTATTATCACAACCACAGAGATGATGGCAAGTTCTGCAGATACAATTGCACAAATGAAATGCCCCTACTTTTTGGGTGTGTTTTTTTTTTCTTGTGTTTCTGTTTTTCTTTTTTTCTTTTTTCTTTTTTTAGATGCCTTTAAAACTCTAAAAATAGGCTCTTGGAACATAAGGGGTATGGGTGTCCCTGCTAAGAGGGCAGCTGTGTTTTTGGTGATGGAAGACTATGGTGTTGAACTGGCTTGTCTGCAGGAAACCCACCTCACCAATGAAACTAAACTAAATGTTCGGAGTAATAAATTTCAAGAACAGTACCACTCAGTTCATACCTCTTATTCAATAGGGGTGAGTATCTTGGTCAGGAGAGGTAATTCATTTTCCTGCAGAGAAGCCAGGATAGACACATTGGGAAGGTATGTCTTCCTGAGCTGCGTTGTGGAGAATAGACCTCTGGTGATAGCAAATGTTTATATCCCTCCTCCGTTCAAAACAGAGATCATGCTGGATCTATTGGAGTTTGTGGATAGTATGGTGGATACTCCTATAATAGTAGTGGGGGACTTTAATGCAGTCCTAGATAACAGCATGGATCGGTTCCCGTCCGTAATCCGCGCGGAAAGGGTACCAGAGGGGCGACTAGGCCAACTTCTCGAAGAGATTGGATGGTGCGATTAGTGGAGATCTCACAATCCAAACACTCGGCAGTATTCCTGCTACTCAGGGTCATATTCTACTCTCTCGCGTATAGATATGGCAGTGGGTAACAGTGAAGCCCTGCGATTAATAGGAAACATAGAGTATAGACCGAGGGGAATATCGGACCACTCACCCCTGACCTTGACCTTAAATTTAAGCATCAGATCTAGCCAGAAATGGTGGACAATAAATCCACTATGGTTGGACCTGATTAGCAGCCCAGCAGAAGTAGCCTCCAAGCTAAAAGAGTTTGTAACATTCAATTCAGGTACAGCACCAGTAGGGGTAGTGTGGGATACCCTAAAAGCATACCTTAGGGGGCTACTACACCAGCAGGTTGCTATAGTAAAGAAAACATCAAGGGACAGGGAGGTGAGGGCCAGTAGGGAAGCCATGGAAGTGGAAGCACAATATGTGTTAGATCCAACCCCGGAAAAACAGAAGACTTGGCTCAATAAACAACAAGAGCACAAAGAAGTAATCAATAGAAGAGTAGAGAACAAGAGACTTTTTCAGAAACAAAACTATTTTGGTGAGGGAGAGAGAGTAGGCCGGACGCTTGCTCTCTTAACTAGGTCTAACTTATTCTCACCGACCATATCCTCAATCAAGACATCGGCTGGAAAGATTACATCTGATCCCGCCGAGGTCCTAGAAACTTTCTCTATATTCTATAGAGACCTGTACAGATCGCGCTGGGGTCTGAACCAGCGCGAGATGGACAAGTTCTTAGAAGGGGTAGATTTGCCCGTACTCTCGGAGAGAGATAGGAGCGAGGTGGATTCTCCTCTGGCTTTGGAGGAGCTACAAAAGGCAGTCGCAGAGTTGTCAGGCCAGAAATCTCCGGGCCCGGATGGGCTGCCACTGGAGATTTATAGGAAATACGGGGAGGTCCTGCTCCCGGAGCTCCTAAAAGTGCTAGAGCAGATGACCAGGAATGGAAGGCTGCCCCTATCAATGTCAGAGGCCGATATAGTAGTGATCCCAAAGGAGGGGAAAGATCAATCGGAAGTCTCTTCATACAGACCGATATCACTGCTGTGTACAGATGTCAAGATCATTGCAAGGGTGCTGGCATCCAGACTAAACAAATGTATTGCGAAACTTGTGCACCCGGACCAATCGGGGTTTATCCCCTGGTCGGTCCACTAGCATAAATATCAGAAGGGCCTATCTGAACCTTCAGGTACCAACAGATAATGCGGGATCCAGAGCTATATTGTCCTTGGATGCTGCCAAGGCCTTCGATCGCCTGGAGTGGGAATATCTCTGGAGGGTGCTAGAGAAGTTTGGATTTGGCCCCGTATTTATCAGCTGGTTAAAAATCCTATACAACCACCCAAGGGCAAGGCTCAAGATAAACGGCGAATACTCGGAAAGTTTCCCCCTCGAAAGAGGGACAAGACAGGGGTGCCCCTTATCTCCTTTGCTGTTTGTCTTGGCTATGGAACCATTGGCGGGAGCAGTGAGATCATCAACTGAAATACAGGGATTTCAAAGTAAAGGGAGGGAAGAGAGAATAGCGCTTTTTGCAGATGATGTTATATTTTTCCTGGGGGACACGACCTCCTCGCTGGAGAAAGTGATGCACTTAGTGGAGGACTTCGGAAAGTTCTCGGGATTAACTATTAATTGGGAGAAGTCATCGCTCCTACCGGTTGACCTATTGGTTAACCCTACCCCGATGTGTCTGCCTCATCTGAAGGTTACGGGGAAAATGAAATATCTTGGCGTTGTGTTGTCCAAGGACCCTGGTGCGTTTATTGAGGACAACCTGCTCCCTCTCTTATCAAAATTTAAGAGAAAATGTGATATTTGGAGTAAACTCCCTCTGTCTGTGGCGGGCCGAGCCAATCTGATAAAAATGGTTTGGATGCCGCAGTTGTTATACCTACTCCACAACTCACCAGTTTGGATCGGAGAGAAGTGGTTTCAAAAGATTCAATCCCTTTTTAGGGAATTAATATGAAAAAAGGACAGGCCAGGATTGGCCTACAAAAACTGCAGCGCCCCGACACGGAGGGGGGACTGGGGGTTCCGTTTATCTACTATCTGGCAGCCCAGCTACAACAATTGGGTGGATGTGCCACTGAGAGAGGGGGAAGTAATAACGTCAAAACTGTTCTACAGGGGAATCCACACCGTTCATTAGACTCATTGCAAGGGGAAATCCCGACATTTAAATTGATCACCAGGGTTTGGCAGGCAGCTAAGAAAATAATGGGGTATAAAGGAATCTCAGAATACGCGCCAATCTGGAACAACAAGCAATTGCAGGAACTATTAACAGTCGATAGGAACAGGATGTGGGAAAGTTTTGGGGTAAGCCGGCTGATACAATTATATGAAGGGGACACTCTGAAATCTTTTGAGGATCTGAGGCACGAGTATGGGATACCAAATCAGGTATTCTATAGTTATTTACAGATTAGGCATGCCTTAAGCAAGCAATTTAGCAGACAACCCCCAATATGGTGTAGAACCCCACTACTACAAACAATAATCAAATCAGAGACCACCAAGGGTTTAATCTCAGAGATATATACCCAACTAACAAAGAGAGGAAATACGAAGGCAAGCCTATCAGGGGTAAGGGGCAGATGGGCGACCGATGTGGGGGAGATAACGGACGAACAATGGGAGAGGATTCTTGAATTTGGATCAGAGGTGTCGGTTTCTCCCTCACAAAAAGCCTCCCACTTGATGTTGCTGCACAGATCCTACTATACACCAAAAAAGTTGTTTATGTTTGGCCATAGAACCAACGATGAATGCCCTAGGTGTAGAGGAACAGGCGACCTAATCCACATGGTTTGGAGGTGTCCAAAATTAGTCAGGTATTGGACCGAGATTCTAAAGAAAATAAATGCCACGTTTAGAGTTAACCTAGAGCTTGATCCTAAGATTTGTGTGCTGGGCTACGTTAACAACGGGCTGAGGGATAGGAGTACAGCCGTAGCAATAGTAAGATGCTTGTTTCAAGCTAGAAAACTAATAGCACAAGCCTGGCAATCAAGAACACCCCCAACCCCGGAAGCTTGGGTTGGAACGGTTAACTCCACAATATGGAGTGAAAGGACATTCTATACAAGTCTAGGCAATTATAACACGTTCGTGAAACTTTGGAACCCGTGGGTCCAAGCAATGCCACGCCCCTTACCAGTGTTACTTTAGCGCCGAGGGCAACTGTCTTTCTACCAGGGCAGAGATGATGTACTAAGCACAGTCTAGAGTTTTATATAAACAAAAAGTGTAGCGCTATGATGTGTCAGTCAGCAACACTAGAATGTGTTGAATAACAAACAGTGTATATCAAAAGTTAGGTCATGCTAGACCTCATATGAAGGACAATGAACCAGTGGGAAATCCACTATTCAAAGGAAACCACTATTATCATGTCCTCTGTGATAAAACAATGTGAATTAAATGTGCATCACACGGCTTAAGCCCAAACCCTCAGAACAAAACACCAGCATGTAGGGGTAGGGGTAAGTGATAAGTCTCTGAGGTGAGGACAGTTCATTTAATCAAACGGAGACATCTTGGAGTATAGACATATAGCTCATAATATCATCTATTCTTATTATTGATGGACTCCTCCAATGATCAGCCAGGTATGAGAATAATGTAAAATGCCCTTACCGGACGCGGTGGACTCACAGGCCGTTCAGCGGTGAGTCGTACGAGCTTGTACCATGAAACACGGTAGGGTTATAGCTGTTCCTGGTCCGCAATCGAAGGATCCTGAGAAGAACTCCAGTCACGAACAGTCTCCCGATTCGTCCTCCAGCACTCACTTGGGTCTCAGGCAGTTTGAGACAGGGGGAATAGGAGAAAGAAGGCTCCACATAGTGTAAATTCCAATTTATCAGGGGATTTATTGTATAAAAAATTCCAACGAAAACTTCCAGATAAAAACTAAATTCATAAAGACGTAAAACTGTGCATTCAGGATTGAGCAACCCGTCATTATTCAACCCTCCAGCCCCTATAGCACCTCCAATTAAGGTATTCAGGGACCTGGTTTTGAAGGACCTTGAAGACCTTCCCCCTAAAAAGGTATATAATGACCCAAGGTTCAAAATAGGATTAAAGTCCCTATGTGAAAGAAAGAATCTCATCATCTGTTCTGCGGATAAGGGAGGAGGGGTGGTCATTCTTGATAAGAGTGACTACCACAATGAGATGACTAGGATCCTCAGTGACTCTGAGACTTATCGCCACCTCCAAAAAAATCCAACCTCGGAATATAAAAAGATACTAATTGACTTGGTAGATACTGGGTCACAACTGGGTATTCTGAACAAAAAAGAAAAACACTTTTTAGTACCAGTGGCACCACGAATCCCCATTATGTACTATCTGCCGAAAGTGCATAAAAATGCGATAAACTCGCCAGGACGCCCGATCATCAGTGGCATTAATTCTATAACTTCCCGGGTAGGGAAATATATAGATATTTCCTCCAACCGATAGTTCAAGCTGTTCCTTCTTTTCTGAAGGATACGAGAGATACTATTATGAAATTACAGCAGGTTACAGATACTAGGAACTTAATACTAGCCACTGCGGACGTCACGTCCTTATATACATGTATACCCCAAACTCAGGGCCTGGAAGTGGTGGAGTTTTTTCTTTCAAGAGAGGGAAATATCCCCCGAACACAGAAAAAATTTATTATGGATTTACTCAAATTTGCCACAGGTGCTAACTATTTTTGGTATAATGACCAGTTTTTTCTACAAACAAAGGGAGTTGCCATGGGGGCAAAATTTGCCCCCAGCCTGGCGAACATTTTCATGGCCAAATGGGAGGAGGATGTCGTCTATGCTTTAAACCCCCCAGAGTTAGCTCTGTGGGTGAGGTACATAGACGATATCCTCCTCCTATGGAAGGGCAGTATGGACTCTCTGGATGCGTTTATTGCAACTTTGAATGCGAACCAGAGAGGGATTCATTTGACATATGAAGCCAGCCTGTCCAAAATCCACTTTTTGGATTTGGAGATCATATCCAATAACGGTCATCTGGAAACGAAAACATACTTCAAGGCTACGGACCGGAATGGTTATATTCCGACCGATAGCTGCCATCACGAGGTATGGCTTAAATCCATTCCGAGAAGCCAGCTTGTGAGAATCAGGAGAAATTGCTCCCACCTCTCTGATTATTTTCTACAAGCTGAGATCTTAAAAACACGTTTCTGTGAAAAAGGATATGATAATTCCCTTATCACCAAGGAGATTCAACAGGTAGCTCTAATGGATCGGGCCTCTTTATAGGTGGCTCAATCAGAAAGACCGAAAAAACACGGAGATTCTAAGCATAAGTGGTCCTTTCTGACGAACTTCTCCACTCAACACAAACAAGTTAAAGACATCATTAAAAAACATTGGAAAATATTGAAGAGTGACACCATTTTGGGCCCTGTACTGCCCGAACGGGCCGCTACTATATTCAGGGGCGCTCCATCAATCAAAGGACAGATCGCACCGAATGTGATGGATCCCCCAAAACAGATATCATTCTTTCACAATATGAAGGGATTTTATCCATGTAGAAGATGCACAGTTTGCAAATGGAATGTTTGTCAGGCACGTAAAATAGAAACATTCAATTCTACTACTACAGGTAAAGAATATAAAATGAAACAATTTGCTACATGTAAAACCCCATACATTGTATATCTCATTACATGTCCGTGCAAAAAGCAATATATTGGTCGGACAATACGTAATTTTACCACCAGGGTTAAAGAACACATTACAGCAATCAAAAAAGGTAAAACCAATCATAGTGTTTCCAAACACTATGCATTACATCATGACCGTAACCCAGCAGGGACCACTTTCCAGGTTATAGATCGGTTTATTCCACATTGGAGAGGGGAATCTAGCATAAGGGGAGTCTCTAGACTCGAAACTTGGTGGATACACCAAATTAAATGCTATGTACCTCATGGTTTAAACATTGAGTGGGACATTAATGCGTTTATTAACCAGTCTTAAGACTCCTGTAAATGTCCCTCTCCCCATCCCTTTAGTTTATAATTTCCATATTTTTTTGGTTTATTGTAGTGACTCTAATTTGTATTAGATTTCGCTACCCCTACTATACCGATTCCATAATTATACATAATAGCAAATCCTTTTGGTAATGTCCATTTGATTTGTTATTTTTAGGTGTATTCTTTCGTTTCTCTTTCCCTCCCCTTCTTCTTTGTTTGCATCTAATCACAAAGTATCTGAGATCTATTTAGGGTGTTATAAAAGAAGCATGTATGTCCCTTTCCTTAGACATATGTTTCTGCTAGATGGTTTTGTTTTATGGCTATTACATGAGGTTGGTTTCCACTTTATGTGATTATATACTTTTTTAGATATATTTGTATACATATATTTTTTATATATGTTTTTATCGCAATATGTAGTTTTTTAAGATGATTGTATTGCTTTGCTTGTGAGTAATGTTTGTAAACATGGGGGAACATGTGTGTCGTGACTATTATAGTTCTACATTTAAAGTTCCCCTCGATGATTTATTAGTCTGTGCACCTACGCTATTCCTATGCCCCAATGATTTTATTCTCTCTGGACGTTAAACAATCCATGGATTTATGTCCGGCGATCCTGGTAAATACAGGGAATAATATGAGTGGCGAACGGAGCGAGGAAAGTGTTTCCGATTGGTGCCTGTTTACAACACCACGCCTTGATACTCTCAAGTGGGAAGGACCCTCGGCTCTCGCGCTGTTGCGCCTGCGCGATGAGCGTTGTTCCTTGCTGTTTGCACTGCTCTGAAAAATGAGAGGGTATGTTAGACGCATGACGTCATCGCGCAGATACGCGATGACGCATACATTCAGAAACAGCCAGCCAACTAGGAAGAATAGGTTACGTTCCGTGTCGCCACGGTGTGACGCTCGGACGTGGCAACCACATGTCCCCACTGCCCAATCACAATTGGTTGGACATGAGATCCAAACCGAGGCTTGGTTTGGATCTGGAATTCACCTTATGATAGGCCGGTCAGGTAGTCAGCTGACTAGGAACACCCTCACATGACGTAAACCCAGAAGTCACGCCGCACAGGTGTCCCCAATGCAAATTTGAGCACTTTTAAATAAATAGCGCAGCAGATGAGAGGTTAGCTGTACCCCAGTTGATGTCTTTTTGGACGAAACGCGTCGGGTGTAGGACGCTACCTTAAACCATATGTCTACTGCGCTAAATACAACTTTTTACGTCTTTATGAATTTTGTTTTTATCTGGAAGTTTTCGTTGGAATTTTTTATACAATAAATCCCCTGATAAATTGGAATTTACACTATGTGGAGCCTTCTTTCTCCTATTCCCCCTGTCTCAAACTGCCTGAGGTCCAAGTGAGTGCTGGAGGACGAATCGGGAGACTGTTCGTGACTGGAGTTCTTCTCAGGATCCTTCGATTGCGGACCAGGAACAGCTATAACCCTACCGTGTTTCACGGTTCAAGCTCGTACGACTCACCGCTGAATGGCCTGTGAGTCCACCGCGTCCGGTAAGGGCATTTTACGTTATTCTCATACCTGGCTGATCATTGGAGGAGTCCATCAATAATAAGAATAGATGATATTATGAGCTATATGTCTATACTCCAAGATGTCTCCGTTTGATTAAATGAACTGTCCTCACCTCAGAGACTTATCACTTACCCCTACCCCTACATGCTGGTGTTTTGTTCTGAGGGTTTGGGCTTAAGCCGTGTGATGCACATTTAATTCACATTGTTTTATCACAGAGGACATGATAATAGTGGTTTCCTTTGAATAGTGGATTTCCCACTGGTTCATTGTCCTTCATATGAGGTCTAGCATGACCTAACTTTTGATATACACTGTTTGTTATTCAACACATTCTAGTGTTGCTGACTGACACATCATAGCGCTACACTTTTTGTTTATATATTCATTGTCACAATTAGTCTAATTGGTGGTGTTGGCTGCTTATTGTTTTATTACTTTTATTTTATTTGTTTGATTGGCACAGCAGTTTCTCCTTTATTTTTACTTCAGTCTAGAGTTTTGAAACTAGGAGAGAATAATGAAAAGAACAATAGCTTGATATAAGGTGTGCCTTGGAACAGTTAGGGTGGGTCACTGGGGGGTCGGGGGCTTATTAGATTGAAAAGCAATAACATACAGCCACGTATTGAAACTACAAGAGATTGTGTGGCCGGCTGGCCGGGACGTATACAGCGGGTGCTTTTTTTTTATGTTACACTTTTGTATAATAGTAATCACTTATATATGGAACGTATAAAGCAAGAGAAAAGTCGGAAAGGCCACAATGATGAGACTCGGCAAGAGACAAATATGACCATCAATCTGAAAGATGTCTCTGGATCAAGGTAACTGAGCGGCAAAAAAAAAAAAAAAAAAATACAAAAAACACATTACACATACAGTACACTGTAATCTTACAGATTACATTACTGTATCAAATAATTTCACATCCCCTTTGTCCCTAGTGGTTTGTCCAGTGCCCTGCATGTAGTTTTATATTATACATACTGTTCTTTCTGCCTGGAAACTGGAAATTGTCCATAGCAACCAAAAAGTGTCCCTTTACATGAAAAGTGGTTTTAGACCAGCTAGAAAACAGCTATAATAAATTAGAATCACTTGCAGAATTGAGTGATAGTGATTTGTGGGGAAATCCGTCATCAAACACTGAAAGTACAGGCATACTCCACTTTTAAGTACGCAATTGGGTTTATTTACTAAAGCTGGAAAGTGCAAAATCAGGGTCACTTCTGCATAGAAACCAATGAGCTTCCAGGTTTTATTCCCAAAGCTTAAATGAACAAGCTAGGGTTAGAAGCTCATTGGTTTCTACGCAGAAGTGAGTCTGATTTTGCACTTTCCAGCTTTAGTAAATAAACCCCATTGTGTACTTAAAAGTGGGGTATGCCTGTAATGACAGAGACAATTCTGCAACTGAGCAAATTTCAGTGTTTTTGATTTGATTACATTATTGAATCATTTTTATTATTATTATATTATTATTTGTTATAATTATTTATAGTTATTTATTATATTATAATTTATGATTTTGTGTTTCAAATTGTATCACACCGGGAATGTCTACTAGACTCTTGTTTGGACAGATTTAAGTGTGTGTTCTTCCTAAGAATTACAGGCCTACAATATAAAACGCCAATTTTCCATGCAAAACAATGTACCGCTTTGAGCATCAAAAATCTGAAATAATCATACCGCCAGGGAGGTTAAAATTGCAGCTGCCCTTCCATTACCCTATTTTTTTGGTTCTATAAATGTCAACACTTGCTACAGGTATTTTACAAAATATAAAGACAACGTGACACTTTCTTTGAGGCAGCACTATTGTAAAAGAATAGAGATTAGATATCAAGGAGGCGCTTGGAATACAGATAATCAGTGGTCCAATATTGCAGGATGCCAAACAAATTTCTAAGGCACAATGGCACTGTGGAGTCTGCTTTTATAACTGGGGTACTCAAAATCATAATCCAGAAAGAAAAAAAATATCATGAAAAGCACTAAACCACTAATGAGTACAAAGAAACTTTAAAACAATTAAAGTTTCCTTGGCCTCGTTTGTGGTTTGGTATTCTTCATGATATCTTTCTCTTTTTGGGTCATTGAATACAGGTCAGACACAAGCAAGAACAGCTCATAAAAAAGTAGCAAGAAAAGTTAAAAAGATTTTCTACTTCAAGATGACTTTAATGTTTCAGTAGCTATTAAAGTAAAATCTGTAGTAAAGTGTGCAGTGAACTATAAAGTCTAATGAAGCTTATGCAAATCATTATTGTATCTAAAGTTACTTAAAGCCACTACCCTCTATTCACTAAAGCTGGTCTCCCACAGTACACAGAACATGGAAATGCAATTATTTTAGTTAATATAAACTGCATAATACCTTTTCTCATCAGCAGTATATAGCAGCCGTGTGACTTCTATCAGTGTCTGGTTAAAGCTTGTAGGAGGAGTTTGTATTTAACCTCTGACTGTCCTATAAGGCTGAAGGACCCCTGACGCTCTGTCTGGACAGTGCTGATTGGCCCTGTGCTGATCACATGCACCCTCCCAAGAAAAATAAAAAAACTCTCTAGCAATACACACCAAAATGTGCATGTGCAGAGTGACTCCAAAGGCTATGTACTATCAGGAGATGTATTGGGGACTGTGGAAGAAGGGGATGACCAGAGAAAACAGGATCAAACTGCGTTTATACACAATGCAGGGGATTAACCCCTTCGATTCCACCGTGATAATAACAAGCATGCTTTACTGTAAATACAGACTGATTTTACTGTTGTGTGTTTAGTAACACTTTAAGGATATGGAAACTATGAGCAGACATACAGATTATCTGTGCTATAAAAGAAAACCTGTACTGGAAGAAATAAATAGGCAGACACGATTAAATTACTATAAAAAAATGCTAGTTGCCTGACTGCCTTTGGCTTGCTGATTCACTGATCTGGAACAAGAAAGCTCAATTTTAAACCAAAATTCCAGATCTGAACAATTGTTCCTGGTTAGTGGCTTAGAAAGTATTAAAGTAATTGGGATTGATTTACTGAATAGGCTGTTCGCTTTGCAAAGAATTGTTTATTTAGCTTAGTTAATTAAGCAAAGCACTGCTGACTTACATTATCAAATTATGTTCCTTGCATGTAATTGGGTATTTTTTGAAAAATTAATGTCCACCACATTTAGGGCTCATTTAACGTTTACGGTAGCTGTTGCAGGATGATAAAACCAAGTGGTTGAGCCACATTTTTATTGCCCCTGGAAAGGCAGCGACCAGGGGTGTACATATGCCATGGCAGTGATGCTTTGCTTCATGGGTGTGGCAGGAATTATACCCCTTGTCATGTTCAACTGACATTATCGCCCACCGAGTGTGACCAATTCAAGTGAATGCAGCCACACACCGATTGCACTACAACCGTGTGCATTGAACATGGTTACAGCATGGTAGTGATATTTAGGGAGTTAACAGGCAGTGAGGAGGTAATATAATGCCACCTCATTACTTGTAAAATGCTCTCTGAAGAGTGACTTGAACCTAGTTTGCGCTCTTCAGAGAGCAATGCTAGTATAAACTAGCCCTTACTAAGTTAAGTGAAAATGTCCTTGCAAAGTGAACAGCCTATTTACCTTTAGTAAATCAACTCTTTGGACCTGCATGACAGAGTAAGGCAACTTTTATTTTTAGAAGGAATGGCATCAATAGCAGCACACATATTTCTATCATAATAGATGGGTTTGGAAGAGTCCATGTGACTTTGTCCATTCAGGGTATAATAAAAGGGTCTTTTTAAGATTTGAGCAAATCTGTTCAATTTGCAAACAGTTTTGCAGGATCGGGGCAAGGGCTGTGCACTGCATTATAGGTCATTCCTTGTTCCTTATTTCAAGCAGCAAACCTCATCCAAATGTTTGTGATATACAAAGTTTGCAAATCCCAGGGATTCACTGCAATCATTTTAGTAGCAAACCCAAACGTCATCCCTAGTTTTTTAAAACCTATCCCCCAATCCAGTTATAGATTAACCTTTACGCTGCTCCCCTTTCACCTGTCACAATTGCTAAAAAATACCTGGTGTGAGATGGTGTTAGAACTGATGGGGAGCAATGATGCCACCCCCATCCTGGTAATTGACGATGGCTAGATCCATTGATTGGCCACGAGGCCTGAGCACTGCACAGTGGAAGGAGGCCACACGCTTCCCTATACCATTTTTTTTTTTGCAGCAGCAATTGTGATGATCGATGGCTTTTCAAGTGCAGCTTTTACATATACTGTAGAGCTGTGTTGGGAAAGCTTTCTGTGCACAAGGCTTCCTGTACTGGAAAGTGTTAGTGGCCAGCTAGATCACTTTGACACTTTTCATGTTTAAGTACATTAGTAAGTAATTATATGAAATTCTTGTTTGTGTCTAGCTTTTCCAGAAAATAAATGTCAAGAAAATAGGAGCAACAACAATGTAAATATTATATGTGCTCAATTTTAATACTCTATTTATATTACACCTTTATAATTGTGTTACCCTAGCATATTGCTATCATTTATTTGTCTATTTGGCTATTTTTAACGCTAATGCGGCAAAAACGCTGTAAAACCACGCTAATAACGCTCATCGTTTGTACCGTGGTTTTGCAATGCCTCAGTGTGAAAGGGGCCTAGGATATCAGAGACTGATCTAATCAGCTGAGCTGGACTTTTTCAGCTGGCTGTCAGTTGGTTCATTGATACACCCTGCCCTTCACTCACAAGCTTTATCCTATTTAAATGGTATGTCTGTATAAAAAAGCTTAGGCTAGTTCATTTATAACAAAAATATCTTCTACAGCTCAAGTTTTAGGAGAACAAATTACTGAGAAACAGAGGTATGCAGCACTGCACTAGTCAACTGAGATAGATAGTGTTTGTATGCAATACGGTTGTCCCAGTGGTACCCACCACATCACATGGCAAATGTAGCCCTTAATATAGTAGAAAACACCTTCAGTAATTCCCCAAGGTGGTGAGCGGTCGGTGCACTGGTTTGTAGTGTCCTCCCAGCACTCCAGCAAACATGTAGATAAAAGAAAGCTGGCAGCTCGATCTTCCACAATGAATATACAGAATAATACAGGGCTTACGCATTTCAACGTGTCATAGCCGGCTTTTTTTTATCTACAAATGTAGGCCTTAGCCTAGGTTCACGCAGTTTCGTATGTCAAGCAGCCTTGCAATACTCAAGACAATTATCCCCATGGGTGACCAGGATCTTCCCAGCCAGTAATAATACCCAAAACCACTATAGTACACACCTGTGTAACATCCATTCAGCAGTCACAATCTTAAACCACTAGATGTCAAACATTTCTTTAAAGTGTTAGTTCACCTTTTCTAAAAAATTAAAAGGTGAGCTAACACCCTACACCTTCCAACACATGACCGCGCTGACCAATTAGAACCATTCCATCATAGTGTCCCTAGGGAAAGGGTTTTCAAACCCACAGTATCACCTACGGAGGTAAGTTGAACAGTGACAAGAGAGATAGGGAGGGAGTAGGGCCCTTGTTCACCTTTTCACTTTAACATAAAAGCCATTGAATACTAAATGAGGCTGTAGTAAGGTTTGAACCAAGATTTGATTAAGAAGCCATGCCAATGCTGGTCACTTCATGATCTCAAAACTTAACAGCACATTTTTTTGTAAGGGAACTTTTTTAGACCGGCATTACACGGTTCGAATCTCAGCTGGTTCAGCAGAAACTGGCCGAGATTCAAACCGTTAATTGGCAGGTTGAATGTACCAAGTTGATTTATCGATCAACTTGGCTACAACCAGCATGTTGGATTCTCTTTTGACATTAACCCGAGCCGCTGCTATAGCCGCTAGTGATAATAAATGTCTTCTCCCAGTGGGGACAGCTTCTCCCTCCCACTGGTAGAAGACAATGCTGATTCCCCTGTCAGCTGTGCCTGTGTTGATGAGGAAACCTGTTGTTGTAGGAAAGAAATTTGCACTGTGTATGGCCGGCCTAATACACCATCAAAAAACAATTCCTAACTTGCAAAACTAGGTACATTGGTTTGATTCCCAACCAAGACACTACCTGCATGGAGTTTGCTAATTCTTCCTTTGTCCACATGGAGTTTCTTCCCCTACTTCACAGACATGAAGGTAGGTTAATCGGCTACTCTAAATCTAAATTGGCCCTAGTAGTTGCATGTGAGGTAGAGATTGTAAGCACCTTGAGGTCAGCATCTGATGTGAATGTACTGGTGCTAAATTACATACCAGCAATAAATTTAGTGTTCTGGGGCCTGTTTATGTAAGCATAGTGCTGCTCTTGGAGCAGCATAGTGAGAAATTTATGAATCCAGATGTGACCCTACATTAATCTGTCTCACAGTCCAACTGCCTCTATTTTGTAAAGCCTTGTCTTAAAACAAATAAAACTTCCCCTCTGTTTACTCATTCTGACTGATGTTTATTTTCATTGGACATCATTTGTCATTTGCAATATAATTTTTCTCTGGTGTGTTATAACCTCTAATAAAAAGCTAAAAAAACTTTTTATACCAATACTTTTGAATAGGGAAAAAAGTACAGTAAATGAGAGCCTGTCTTGGCAGCCCTGGAGAGAAACATTAACTGGGCTTTTACTAACTTATTATAATCATTATTCTTTTCTAAAATTAAAAATCAACTGCTCATCGTATCCTTATAATGTCAGGTACATGGCAAGGATAACAATTGCTGTATTAACAATAAAATCCATGGATTTGTGCTAACATTGAAACCTTTATCATTTAATTGCTGATAAAATATATAATATAAATGTATTTGCCTGTGATTTCTTCCTGGACTTCCTTAAGCCTGCCATACATGGATCAAAATGTGGCTGGTTCAGCAGGGACTGGCTGAGTTTCGATCCAACCATTGGCAGGCTGAATGTACTGAAGTCGATCCATTGATGGGGGAATTGAGTCATTTTCTTTCCTTCCATTTGTAGTAAGTAGAAGGAAAGAAAACCAAATTATCTATGTGCTGCTTTAACCACTTCAATACCGGACACTTATACACCTTCCTGCCCAAGCCAATTTTCAGCTTTCAGAGCTGTCGCAATTTGAATGACAATTGCGCGGTCATGCAACACTGTACCCAAACAAATTTTTTATCACTTTGTTCCCACAAATAGAGCTTTCTTTTGGTGGTATTTGATCACCTCTGTGATTTTTATTTTTTGTGCAACAAATAAAAAAAGATCGAAAATTTAGAAAAAAAAGTTTTTCTTTGTTTTTGTTAAAATTTTTTGTAAATAAGTAAGTTTTCTTCTTCAATGATGGGCACTGATATGACTGCACTGACGGGCACTGATAAGGCGGCACTGATGAGGTGGCACCAATGAAGTGGCACTGATAAGGTGGCACTGATGGGCACTGATGATGGGCACTAATAGGCGGCACTGATGGGCACTGATAGGTGGCACTGGTATGCGGCACTGATGGGCACTCATAGGCGGCACTGATAGGTTTCTTATGGGTGGCACTGATGGGTACTTATGGGTGGCACTGATAGGTGGCACAGATGGGCACTAATAGGTGGGCACTGATGGGCATGGATGGGCACTGGACACTGATGGGTGGCACTGATGACACTGATGGGTGGCATTGCTGGGCATCACTTGTCTGTAGTGATCCATAATGTTGCCAGTCAGTGCCCATTTGTGGGCACTGATTGGCATGTATTGGGCATATTTTTTTATATGTGGATGGCCATAGGGTACATACCTGGCCATCCACATGCTGGGGGCTTCCCTGGTGGTCCTGGTGGTTTCCCTGGTGGTCCAGTGTGGGCATCCGTGGGGGCGCTGCACTGATAAACAATCAGTGCAGACCCCCCCTGTCAGGAAAGCTGCCGATCGGCTCTCCTCTACTCGTGTCTATCAGACGCGAGTGAGGAAAAGGCAATCAACGGGATCGGTGTAGGGGTGTGTCAGACTGACACATCACACCACCGATTGCCGCGATGCGTGCCCCCACGGGTGTGCGGCAGCTGTTATCCTGCTGGACATCATATGACGCCCAGTCAGGATAACTGAACCACCACCCGGCCGTCATTTTGCTAT
Organism: Lithobates septentrionalis; assembly: GCA_037952835.1. NCBI lineage: Eukaryota > Metazoa > Chordata > Amphibia > Anura > Ranidae > Lithobates > Lithobates septentrionalis. Next base: position 767,889 of record JBBDGP010000596.1, read on the forward strand.
AGGCCGGGCGGGAAGTGGGTAACAACTGCAGCTCCGGAAGGTTTACCCCTCCATCATAACCAGGCCATTTTTTGCGACATGGCACTGCATTACTTTAACTGACAATTGCGCTGGCGTACGATGCTGTACCCAAATGAAATTAATGTCCTTTTTTCCCCACAAATAGAGCTTTCTTTAGGGGTATTTGATCACCTCCCTGGGTTTTTAATTTTTTTCACTATATACAGAAAAAGAACAACAATATTTTTACTTTCTGCTATAAAACACACCCAATAAAAAAATGTAAAAAATCTAATTTCTTCATCAATTTAGGCCAATATGTATTCTGCTACATATTTTTGGTAAAAAAAAAATTAGTGTATATTGATTGGCTTGTGAAAAAGTTACAGTGTCTACAAATTGGTATATTTATTTATTTTTATTTTTTTACTAGTAATGGCAGCGATCAGCGACTTATAGTGGGACTGCAATATAGGTAAATCGGACACCTAACTGACACTTTTGACACTTTTTGGGGACCAGTGGCACTAAAAAAAATATGCACTGTTACTGTACTAATGACACTGGCAGGAAAAGCGTTAGCATCAGTTCCCTAGGAGTGGTTACTAACTGTGGGGAGGGGGGGGGTGCTTTGACTGGGGGGCTGTAAATATCCATGTTCCTACTGAGCAGGAACATAGGATCAGCACATTCCCCTCTCACAGAACAGCTATCTGCCTTGTTTACATAGGCAGACCATCCTTCTGGCTTTTTCCTGAACAATCAGTGGGTCCCAGCTGACATCGCATCCTCCAGACCTGCTGATTGGCTCCAACTGTGATTCGACACACATGCCCCAGACCTGTACCAGGTACATGATCTGGCACAGAGCAGCCGCCCTGCCTCTGTATATCTATGGGGGGCGGTTGCTATGCCGTTTAAAGTCCACTTTAATGGCATAGCAACTTTAAAGTCCACTTTAAAGTCCACTTCCACTTTTTGCAGTCAAATTTGAGAAAACCCCATTATATCTTTGTTACGTGTTCACATGCCTAAAAAAAAATATTTCTTATCTTTTAGATGTGTCATTGAATACTGCAAGCACTTCTAAACAAATTCAGTGTGAGTGTGAAGAACAGGCTGAGTTTCCTCCTTATTAACATACAATGGCAAAATCAAGCTTTTAAATCCTCAATCATTTGTTAGGACAGACAGAGTATAAATTTAGAATACAAGTGATAATGCAATCTTCCAGCACTGTACACAGACAGGATTATGGTAAACACAATTCTAGAGGCCCCTCATAAGCAAAGAGGACTAAGTTGGATTTTGCATTGCAGTTTCACGCAGCATGCGTTAAAAATTTTTTTTATATTTCTTATAATTTAGATATGGTTTTGTGCAAACATTTTTAAACAAATTTAGTTTAAGTCTGTCCCAATAGAAGGGCTAAGGGCAGGCTGGGTTTCCCTCCATTAACATACAATGGTGAAGCTTTTAAATCTTCAACCCCTTGTTAGGACAGATAAGCAGGCCATACACGGTCGAATTTCGAACGAATTTTCTTTTCAAAATAAGAAATTTCGTTTTTTTTTGTGATCCGATGATGCCACCATTGATTTTCGAAATTCGGCCGACCAAGCCTTCAATTTCACCTCATGTTGCTACAGAAAAGAATTTTCTTGGCTGGGAATCTTCTTTTCTCTCCGTAAATTTTCTTTTCTTATTACATTTCTCGCACGATTCTCCCATCATTGATTAGAAAATCGTTCGTTTTTCAGAAAATTTCCAACATGTCCGATTCCTCAAACTCGATTGCCGCACAAAAATCGGCCGTTGTTGCAGCCCACTAATGATGCGAAATTCATACGAAAATTCTTTCATACAATTTTCGAAAGAAAATTCTTACGAAATTCGAACCGTGTATGGCCGGCAATAGGGGTTGACTTTCTAAAACTGGAGAGTGCAAAATCTGGTGCAGCTGTGCATTGTAGTCAATCAGCTTCTAATTTCAGCTTGTTTAATTAGGCTTTGATTAAAAAAAAAGAACTGGAAGCTAATTAGTTTTTGTGCAGAGCTGATGAGACCAGATTTTGCACACTACAAATTTTAGTAAATCAACCCCACAGAGTTTAAATCTAGATTACAAATGATAATGATATCTGCCAGCACAGTACAGACAGGGTTATGGTAAACACATCTCCACAGTACCCTTATAAACAAGAACTGAGTAGTATTTTGCAGTGGTGGGGTTATCAGAAAAGAGATCAGAAAAGAGAATCTGAAATGGTAAACTTGAATTTTTTTTTTGTTTGCTATGTGAATGAAAACATGTAACAAATATAAAGTAGATATTTTCCTAATTTGGCTGCAAAAGTGGAAATGCACTTTAAACCTCACATACTTCTACATAGCTTAACATTAGCTTTAGTCCAACTTTAATCTAGTGTTAAAACTATCTACATTAAAGGTTTAATCTACCTTTGCAAAACATAGTAAATGCAGCAACACTGATATAACAAAACATGTGCATTTACAAAATTTTTGCAATGAAGCCTGCAGAGCATTGCACCCATGACCCCACAGTCTCAGATCCGTATGGAAATATTCAGTTATGGGGCTGGAGGAAGGGTGGTTGGATTACATACTGATGTGACATCACTTTGTTACTGCATTCCGCTGTCCCCATCTGCCAGCCTAGATGTATGACTGTATTTCCCCCTCCTGAGAACAGATAAACAAGAAACCAGACACAGTCTTTCACAGCTCCTTCATATCCTGTTCGTCTATTTTTTCACTATGATCACCGTGATGATGTCACTTGGGCGAGAGAGGTATTAAAAGCATAAAGGGAGACAGAGAATGGATGCAGGTAAAAGTCTGGTGTCCAGGCTAAGGGCTCATGCACACTGCAGCTCAAAAAAAACTGTTTTTACAGGCATTTGATCTTTTATTTAGCTTGAAGAAGCTTGTGCTTTTTTTGTGCTTTTTTATGCGTTTTTACCGAGCTTCTTTGAGCTTTTTTGAGCATAAGCGTTTTTTTTTTCACAAACCCTCCCCTCTGCTAATTTTTTCCTTTTTTTTGTGTGCCGTTTTGAACTTTCTGGCACTTTTTTGTGCGTTTTTTGGGCACTTAGGCGTCTTTCCTGCTCGGAAGCTCTTCTCAAAAATGCAAGTTCAGTGGGTTTTTTTCTGCCTGTAAGAGCATATGCCTGTAAACTTCTGAAAAAGCCATAGTGTGCATGGACACATTGGCTAACATGGAGGCACGCAGAAAAAAATGAGAGCTCAAAAAAGCTCAAAAGCCTGTAGGAGCTTCTTTGAGATGCAGTGCACATCTCAAAGAAGCTCCTACAGGCTTTTGAGCTTTATGAGCTCTCATTTTTTTCTGCCTGCCTCCAAGTTATCCAATGTGTCCTTGCACACTATGGCTTTTTAAGAAGTTAAAAAAAAAAAAAAAGCTCAAAAGCCTGTAGGAGCTTCTTTGAGGTTCTTTGAGATGCGCACTGCATCTCAAAGAAGCTCCTGCAGGCTTTTGAGCTTTTTTGAGCTCTCAGGCAACGGTAAAATAGGTTTCATTACAATGGAAAATGTATAAAAACATAATTGTCTAAGATTCCTTTAAGATGCAAGGGGTTGGTACAGAAGGCTTGTTCATAATAACATGATATAAGAACTGTAAAGTGTAGACCAATTCAACGTAAATTAAATGCAAAGCCATGTGGTTAAAAAAGACTAATATCTTATCACTATGGGTTTTGAAATGCCAATTTCTATTTGATGACTCGCGTATTGCTTCAGAAACAGTTTGGATTATAGATAAATAAGAGCCCTACTTTAATGATAGCTGGAGAAGAAAAGTGCAGGCTACATCCCTAGTTCGGCAAAATAGCAACATTTTTAACTATACGTCCTTGTGTACATGGAAGTCAAAATCAGCTACCTAGCAAGCGTCTTAGCAATCCACTGAGAGACACATTATAGCTGATATCCTTCCAACATGTTACACTGAAATAAGTAGTTGTCGAACACTATAATCAGTTTGCTTCTGTTGCTCCCTTGGCTGTTCAGAGATAGCTGCATCATTTTAGTGTACATGATTCATAATGCAAAATAGATAGGTAGACAGAAAAAAAAATTGTTATAGTTATGAGCTTGTTTTTAAATGAATAATGCATCTAACATTGATTGAACATTTTTATTTCAGCCTGTTTACAGCTGGACTCAGGATAGGAGAAAGAAGCTAGTAAGCCAACCAGGCTTTGGCACATGTGCCAACCGGGGGAGCAGAGGAATGACCTTGTCTGTGTGATGCTACTCCTCCACTCCACTGTCAGTCCACCTGACCAATCAGTGTCGAAGGGGAGGTTGAAGACCTGGCTCTGCTATCCGGAGTGGATCACAGCAGTAGCTGCTGAACAAAATTACGCATTTTTTGACATATAAAACAACTCCCATATACTGAATTGATTTCAACATAGTTTACCATTTGCTTGAATTTCAGATTTAAGTTAAAAGAGAGAGAGAAAAAAAAAAAAAACTAGGCATACCTTGGACTGTAGGCTGCTTTGCTTGCACATTTTTTGCCTAAATATCTATTAGGTCTTAATTAAAAGAACAGCATTTTGAAGAGCGATAGATGACTGTGGGGCAGGTGAAATCACAGCTATGTAAACTTGTTGTTTTGAAAGGGAAAGGCAATGCCTCAGCTGCTCAGCATGAGATTTGAAAAAAAAAAATGTCTACTAATAAAAACAGCAGGACGATTCACAGCAGTGGACGGATCATCATCACAGTATATTAAAAGGAAAAGTTAAAAACCTACCAGCACCACAACAGATCTTGCAGATGTTGTACCATTCCAAAATGTGTTTATTATTCCTGTGTTCATTACCAGACATGACTGTTGACCCTTGCTTTTTGGTTATTTATTAATCTCAGCTGAGTCAGGCACCATCTTCATCTGCTGCATACTTGGCACATTTGTGTCATTTGTGGCCCCCTGGTACATCTTATGCACAGGCTTAGCACGGATAATGAAAACTGGGATGAAAATTGTCTGAAAGACACGGGCTCATATATTGTGCATACATATCTCAATAAGCATTCAAATATCTATAGTATTATGCTTTATCCACAAGGATATAATGAAATACTCCTATCTATGCTGGATCTTTCTGCCAGCTGCTGGCAAAAAAAACAAAGTGTAAAAAATGCTAATTTTGGCACATAATTATAACCGCTTACAGGCATATGGCATTTGCAAGCGTACAGTAGAAGTGCAAACTTAGTCTACTGGCCAGAATATTTATTCCAGCCAGTGTAATAAATTTGCATGCAGTTATGTGCATTTATATACATTTATGCATGTTTATGTGCAAGTTATGCCAGTAAGCCCTTCTCCGAACTCAGGTTTGGAGCATTTATTGTTGTTCGCTGAAAGCTGCTCTACAATAAAAATCTAAATGTCGCAATGGGGGTTATTTACTAAAGGCAAATCCACTTTGCACTACAAGTGCACTTGGAAGTGCGGTCACTGTAGATCTCAGGGGGACATGCAAGGAAAATAGATAAACAGCATTTTTGCTTGCACATGACTGGATGATAAAATCAGCAGAGCTTCCCCTCATTTCAGATCTTCTCCTCAGATCTACAGCGACTGCACTTCCAAGTGCACTTGCAGTGCAAAGTAGATTTGCCTTTCATAAATAACCCCCTATGTGTATGGACACTTTAGCTAAAATAGTGCTAAGTTCAAAGGCATAAAAAAGAAATTGAAAAATGCCGTTAAAAGTGGTGTTTTTTTTACTGCCTGTGTGCATAAGGCTTTGATTTCTTTTTTTTTTTATATCAGCCTATCTTTATAGGCAAACAAAAATTCAGTTTTAACCATAGAAAAGGAGTGGTCATTTTTTTGATGCATCAAATTAAAGAAAAAATGCCAGTCAAAATATTTTTAATGCCTGCAGCAGTTATCAAAACTCGCCTTGGACAACGGTCAACTTCAGTTCCGCTCAGCAAATTTTACATTACTCACAATGTGATCACATCCATAAGGGAACTCCGACCCAACAAAAATGAGAGATTTGCTCTTTACTTCTGGGAGATTGATTTTGAACATTTTAGGGCACATTCACACTTTTCCATCCCTGCGTATTACCGTAATGCATGTTTTGTCACATGTTAACGTGCATTGTGTTAAGGCAGCCTATCTATTATGAATGGGCTACCAACATACAGTAAAAAAAAAAAAAAGTGGATATGCAGCTTTTTTCTAACCCGGTGCACCACAGCTCATAGTAATGCATTACTATATATTTTCAATGCTGCATAGGAGGAGCTGCAAGAATGGCACCACAACATGCATAATAATGTGTAATGTGCATTAATGTGCATTGCAGTACCTCAGTGCAAAAGTGTGTTTTGACACTGAGGCCGGGTTCACATATGTGCAGCCACAGTTTGCAGCCTGGGGTCCGGTGCATTTCTGTTCACTGGTTCTGGTACGATTCAGGTCCGAATTTTTGCCTGAATTTGCACCAGAACCTTACCCAAAAACTAACAGGACCCTTTTTGAAACCACACCGTGGCTGTCACACTCGCATGTCACGTGAATTCACTGCATCCAATTCTCACATATGTGAACCTGGCCTTAATCTTCAGTATGTTGGTGGTGTGTTAGCATGCAATCAGAAAAAAAGAAAGAGCTAGCGCACAAAAGTACTCTGATGCCACGTACACACGGTCGGACTTTTCGTCTACAAAAGTCTGACGGACGCCGACGGACTAAAGCTGGCTGACAATCCGATCGTGTGTGGGCTTCCCCGGACTTTCAGCGGACTTTCAGCAGACTTTTCCAGCCGCAAATCTGACGGACATTAGATTTGAAACATGCTTCAAATCTTTACGTCGTAACTACGCTGGACCCAGAAATCCGCTCGTCTGTGTGCTAGTCCAAGGGGCAAAAACCCACGGTAGGGCAGCTATTGGCTACTGGCTATCAACTTCCTTATTTTAGTCCGGTGTACGTCATCACGTACGAATCCGTCTGACTTTTGTGTGATCGTATGTAGGCAAGTCTGTTCATAAGAAAGTCTGCCGCAAGTCCGCCAAAAGTACGCCAAAAGTCCGACAAAAGTCAGTCGAAAGTCTGTCGGACAGGCTGTCGGACTTTTGTAGATGAAAAGTCCGACCGTGTGTACGCGGCATTAAAGGGGTTGTAAACCCTCATGGTTTTTTACCTTAATGCATTTTATGCATTACGGTGAAAAATCTTCTTTGGTGCTTTATCCCCCGAGCCCCTGTTTTACTTACCTGACCCTGATCTTTCTCCGGCCAGGAAGAAATATAAATATGTGAAAAGTGTGGTGTGCATTTGTATTCAGCCCCCCTGAGTCAATAGTTTGTAGAACCACCTTTCACTGCAATTACAGCTGCAAGTCTTTTGGGTATGTCTCTACCAGCTTTGCACATCTAGAGAGTGAAATGTTTGCCCATTCTTCTTTGCAAAATAGCTCAAGCTCTGTCAGATTGGATGGAGAGCATCCATGAACAACAATTTTCAAGTCTTGCCACAGATTTCCAATTGTATTTAGATTTGGACTTTCACTGGGCCATTCTAACACATGGATATGCTTTGATCTAAACCATTCCATTGTAGCTCTGGCTGTATGTTTAGGGTCATTGTCCTGCTGGAAGGTGAACCTCCGCCCCAGTCTCAAGTCTTTTGCAGACTCTAATGCCGCGTACACACGAGCGGACTTCTCGTCGGACTGAACACCAAAGGACTTTTCGACGGAGTTCCGACGGAGTTCCAACGAAACGGACTTTCCTACACACGATCACACCAAAGTCCAATCGTTTTGAACGTGATGACGTACGACCGGACGAGAAGGAAGTTCATAGCCAGTAGCCAATAGCTGCCCTTGCGCCGTTTTTGGTCCGTCGGACTAGCATACAGACGAACGGATTTTTCGATAGGAATCGAGTCCGTCGGAAAGATTTGAAACTTGTTCTATTTCTAAGTTCCGTCAGATTTTTAGACAGAAAAGGTCCAATGAAGCCCACACACGATTGAATTGTCCGACGGATTCCTTTACTTCACTCTGACCAGCTTCCCTGTCCCTGCTGAAGAAAATCATCCCTATAACATGATGCTGCCACCACCATGTTTCACGGCGGGGATGGGGTGTTTAAGTAAGTTGTGCAATGTTAGTTTTCATGCCACACATAGCATTTTGCTTTTAGGACAAAAAGTTACATTTTGGTCTCATCTGACCAGAGCACCTTATTCCACATGTTTGCTGTGTCACCCACATGGCTTCTCGCAAACTGCAAACAGGACTTCTAATGGCTTTCTTTCAACAGTGGCTTTCTTCTTGCTACTCTTCCAAAAGGCCAGATTTGTGGAGTGCACGACTAATAGTTGTCCTGTGGACAGATTCTCCCACCTGAGCTGTGGATCTCTGCAGCTCCTCCAGAGTTATCATGGGCCTCGTGGCTGCTTCTCTGATGAATGCTCTCCTTGCCCAGACTGTCAGTTTAGGTGGACAGCCATGTCTTTGTAGGTTTGTAGTTGTACCATACTCTTTCCATTTTCGGAGGATGGATTAAACAGTGTTCCATGAGTTGTTAAAAGCTTGGGATATTTTTTTATAACTAATTCTGCTTTAAACTTCTCCACAACTTTATTCCTGACTTGTCTGGTGTGTTCCTTGACTTTCATTATGCTGTTTGTTCACTAAGGTTCTCTAACAAAACTCTGAGGGCTTCACACAACAGCTGTAATTATACTGAGATTAAATTACACAGAGGTGGACTCTATTTATTAATTAGGTGACTTCTAAAGGCAATTGGTTCCACTATATTTTATTCAGTGGTATCAGAGTAAAGGGGGCTGAATACAAATGCACGCCACACTTTTCAGATATTTATTTGTAAAAAAATTTGAAAACCATTTATCATTTTCCTTCCACTTCACAATTATGTGCCACTTTGTGTTGGTCTATCACATAAAATCCCAATAAAATACATTTACGTTTTTGGTTGTAACATGACAAAATGTGAAAAATTTCAAGGGGTATGAATACTTTTTCAAGGCACTGTATATCAGTTCCTGGGAAGCAGAATTAATTGTCACATTGCTACAGCTGATGAGGGTACAGTGACTTCACATTGATTGTACAAGACCAAACTTCAGTAACGATACTAATACTAGCTCTGATATGCGGACATGTGATAGAAGTTTATAAAATATAGGAAACGTGAATCCCTTACCATCCAATACTGTTTTCCCTACTTTATTATCAAAAAGAACGAATCTCCATATTTTGTGAATCTGCAATTATATGACTTGTTTTATGACTGCTCATATTATACAACAATTATCCTGTGCTCTTTGTTCTATAATTGTTATACATGTGATACATATTCTATGTATGTTACAACCCTTTCAATAAAAATTTATGAAAGAAAAAAAGTTTGCCAGGGGGACCAGTACTAAAGTTCTGACCATGGGCTAAGCACTACTGCACATCTGCTTAGCCAATCCACTGTATGTAACCTGTTTGCTAAGCAACTGGGATGTCATTTGCTGCCCGAGGAAAAGGAAGGATATCATAGATCTTCCCAGCAGCCAGGAAAATGTGTTGGCTCCTTGATAAAGAATGCATTAGATATAAACTATATAAAGTAACTTTTGACTGCTGCTACACTCTTGCAGTATTTAGGATAAGAACGACCTCTGGCATGAATGCCAGCTGTTTTGTTTTATGCATTTCGCATGAAAAACCTTCAGATTTCCCTGCAGGAGTTGAAAAATGGAAATATCACAGTTGACTCTTGCTTAATGTCTGTTGCTTTCCTCATTGAGATTAGTATTAGCATCTCAAAGGCTTTGCTGAAATCTGTGATAAAAATTGGAGCTTGCTGGCTGCTCAGGCCTTGTCAAATGCAGTTTTTAGAAACTAACAATATATGCCAGTGTAAGGTCATTGATAGAGCACCATTGATAAATGTATACATGTTTTAGATCCACAGCCATTGCTATATCATTATATCGTTTTCAAGCTGTTGTATAAAAATGTTACAGCCCGCATTGCAAAATGACCATAATGACATTTCTGTACAACAAAAATGTATTCTGTAACACTTTACAGTCAAGTATACAATGCCCATTTATACAATAGTAATAACATTTTTAAAGTTGTGAAGGATATAAAAACTCAGAAGGAAATAGGGAATGTCACATAAGGAATATAAAATGAATATATTTTATGTAGTTACTTTATATGGTATATGAGCACAGTGATTAGCAAATTTTTGGATGCCTAGGGATCTTATACAATAGGTCGATGAGAAATAATAACTGAGGTCCTTATTTATTAGCACGTTCTTACCAGAATTTGGAGTTATTTGTCTATAAAAAACAACTATATTCAAATCATCATGGAAGCCTTGCATATACTTGGTGGTTGAGGGGATGTGAGGAAAATTCTTACTGAGAACACATCAATACATCAGACTATTTAATGAATCAGAAGTGAAAATTTGACTAGTAAGCCAGAAGGAGTATGAAAGAATATGTAGCGCACTACTCCCTTGGGAGCTGCAGTGTTGTTCATTACCTTTATGTCAATGACCCCGATCTTCCTTCCCATGCGACTTTAAAACACCAGACAGTCTTTGTACTTAATAAAACTGTAACTTTATTCTCGAACTCCAATTGAGATAACAAATGAATAGAGGATATGAGACACCTCCATAAATTCTGGTTCCTGATCTTGTGTACTTCCCATTTATGAACTGACCAGCATTACTCTGAATAATGCCGTGGATAAACGATTCCAAAGTCCCAGGCCTCCACCACCTAATTCTGGACTCTTGTAATCAATCCGTGTTAGTTATGGAAAATGTCCCTTGCTAGGTCCTTGGACATATAGCAAGTTCACGGATTAGCACTACTGGGTTGCATTCCCTTTGCTCACTCCCAATCAACAGCCCATGTTACTCACAGAAAGTCGATTCCCAGTTTCCTCTGTCCTCTTTGCTCCTACTTCTTCCTCCTCATGATGGACATCTCCTTCTGCTATTCAGCACTGGGGTCTCTGAACCACCCAGTCCTTCAAGCCTCCTACTGACTCCCGAACTCCTCCTGCCATCCAGCACTGGGGTCTCTGAACCACCCAGGCCTTCAGGCCTCCTCCTGCTGCACTACATGGTTACAGCTTCTGAATCTCCTTGTACTCCCAGATCCTTTCAGGAAGCATGTGACCCCAGCCTATATGCGAGTCCTGCCCCTGCCAATACAATTTAATGATTGGTCCAGAGCTCTCCATACAAGCTGCCTGCCACTCAAGTCCCAAATCCTGCCTCTCTTCCAGAACATTTCCACTGAAAGGATGAGGGGACTTCCTTGAGCCAGAGTGTAGGTGGCCACACCCCCCTATATTCTAACACTAACACCCACAAAGAAACAAACAGGCCCAAGGAAAAAATGCAAAGCCTTGGCCAAATTTACCTATCACTAATTACAGTAACACACTAAGCACTCACCTGAATGAGGTGGGTGCTACAAATATAACAAATTAATAAGTCAGAAAAAGTAGATGGAGTAAAATGAAGAGTGTACACAGGGGCTGAAATAATACTTGAGCAACTATTATTAAAATATTTCCATAAAGGGGTGTGCTTTTAGGGATCAGCTGGATTGTTTACTCCTAGCAGACAGTGTGATAAAGTGAGGGAATGTATTTCACAGTAAAGGTACAAGCTGGGAGAAGTCATCATGTAATAATGGAAGCTGGTAACAAAAGAGGATGATAGGATGAAACCATGTACAAATCCTACAGCCCATTTCATTGTACAAACAGTGACCTGGTATGTAAGGTAGGTAGGTGAAAGATTATTGATGATCTTGTAGATGAGAAGTATACTGTGGGTGAGAAAATGTGAGACTTTATTCCCTGAAATCTCAGCATAAATGAGAATTTAGGACCTACTGATGAAGCCTGTTGAAAAGGTATGGTGGAAGATTCATCAGTATTTTGGACTTTGTTTGGACCTTATTATTAATTTATAGTTGTCAGGAACCATAAATCAGACGTAGACAGAAAATGCAGTAAAATCACACCTTTTATTATAGTGGTAAAAATGGTACAAATAGTAAACAATGTCAAAACATAGCCAGGGTTCGGTAATCAGAGCGGGTAGTCAGTGCAAGCCAGTAAATCAGGTAGCCAGAGATCAGTGTAGTCGGGGAGAGCAAACAGGATCAGGAACCAGAAGGGATGTCAGCCAGGCAAGTCTTTAACAGGAACAAAGCAGAGAATCTCAGATATGTTGACCAAGGTGAAGGCATGGGAGAAATGAACCAGGCAGTTTAAATAGCCAGAAGGGGCTAGCTGACGAGCAGGAAATGATCACCAGGTGAGGCACTGTGAAACTATGAGTGCTTGCAATTAACTGACAGCTGAGCACTGAGAAGGGAGGGCTGAGCCCAGCCCTGACAATAGTGAAGATTTGTGGGTTGTGCAGCATCTTTTGCTGTATTATTCCTTTTGATTTACTTGGTCTTTGACTGGAGGTATATAAGGAATGTAGTCCAGGTGTCTGAGGAATTGAGTGAAACCACTTTATGGTGCACAAAGCAACCTTTTATTCAATTAGTAATCACATTTTTTTAATTTATGTTTATATGTTTGATGATTTTGTGGTGTAAGAGGTAATCTGCGCTGATTGACTATTAAGTTTTAATTTAAAAGGAATGCTATCTTCAGAAGAATAACACAAGGGGTGGTAATGAGTACCCCCAAAGCTTCCCTATGCACCCTATGTAGTTATATATTTTTATACAGCCCTAGCTGCCTATGCTTATGCTTGTAGTTTCACAAATATTGGAGAGAAACTGATGTAACAATCTGAAATGTAATTTGACACGTTCCACCATTTTTTCAACAGTATACATGTATAAAACTCATATGTCATTTTACAGTTGTCACCATCTCTGAAAGTGACTAGAATAAGAAAAGTAGGGTAGTCTTCTCATAAAAACATTTACCTAAGAGGGGATTTCCCTCTCTTTAAAGTGTTTTTGTCTCATTTTTTGTTGGGTCTACATGACAGGAAATGAATGCAAATCTCTCCAATAGAACATATATGGTAAACTGAAATTCCAGCTATAGGATTTTTTTACATCTTGGACCAGTTTGGACCAAGGAAACTTTGTATAGGCCATACCTGTGGTATGAGAAAATTCAAAGCATTCTTTGAATGGTGCCCATGCTGAATGGTGACCTTCTGTGTTCAGAATGTAGCAGGGCAGCCACATAGCTCAGAACCTGGAAGCTAGTGGGGATCACTGGAGCAGTGGTGTAAACGTCAGTGATTTCCAGATTCTAGAGAGATCCCACAGATATGGTATATAAAAAAATGCCATATCTGGAATTCTTTTTCAACTACTTAAGGCCTTCCTGCACATGACTTGGTGGAGCAAAATAAAACTTCACTTTTATAAAGCGTGCTAACACATGAAAACAATCAATGACCTGCATTTACAACAGTTTTGTGGTGTCAAAATTTCCTACCAAAATTTACATGTATGTTATTATGAAGCTAGAACCCCCAGCACTGGTGCCTCAAGCGGCACACAAAGCCTCTTTTTCTGGCACTCGACTCCCTCCCCATCAGCAGAGCAGCGCAGGGAAGTGTCAGTGAGACACTAATGCATTCCAATTTCAGAATTCCCCACACCTCACCTGCACTGAGGGGGAGGCACTGTGCCCCCACACATTGTAAAAGATGAGAAACATTGTTTGTTTCTCTAATTTTGCTCTAGCTGTGATCGTCAGCTTTTGTGATGGGGAAGAGATTGGGTGAAGTTCTGCTGGGGGGGGGGGGGGTCAGTCTCTGTTTCCTGGAGGAGGAGGACTGTCATTGGCCACTTCTAAAGCCAATTACAGTCCTGCTAGCCCCACCCACCATCTGGAGGAATATGACTCGCTTGGTTGCCACTACCAATCTCAGAAAGAAGGGATTATACTGTGATTGAGAAAACTACAATCAGGTGACAGTTTGCGGAATTACTGTTGAGCTTCTGGGAACTTTGTTGAAATTATTCCTGAACCTTTGCGTCACTTTCTACTGAACCCCTGCACTCTGTGTACCTTTAGGCCACAGCCAGTATTCAGCACAATGAAAATCACACCCAACTTTTCCTGTGGCACAGAGTGCCACACTTTTTCTCAGCTGCGGGGGCTCAACTTATGATCCTGCACACAGGCCCACTGCTTTCAGAGAATTCCCCTGACCTGAGCTCATCATTGCACATCCATTCCAGATGCTTGTGTGACATCACAAATATCACATACAAGCACGTGGGCTGGATGCAAGAGGTGGATCAGCAGGATGAACGTGACAGGACAGGTAGATGTGTCTCATCTCTGCTTCCTTTCACTACTCTGAAATATCACACATATCATAGATGAGAAGAGGGTACAGCGGTGGAGCAGATGGGCAGGGGGGTACAGCGGTGGGGAAAATGAGCAGGAGGGGTTCAGAGGTGGGACATATGAGCAGGAGGGTACAGCAGTGGGGAAGATGTGCAGGGAGGTACAGTGGTGGAAGAGATGAACAGGGGTTCAGCAGTGGGACAGAAGAGCAAGAGGTACAGTTTTGGAGCAGGGGGGTTCCGTGTTGGCCAGATTAGCAGGGGGGTTCAGTGTTGGGCCAGATGAGCAGAGGGTTCAGTGTTGGGCCAGATGAATAGGGGAGTTCAGTGTTGAGACAGATGAGCAGGGGAATTCAGTGTTGGGCCAGATGAGCAGGGGGGTTTAGTGTTGGGGCAGATGAGCAGGGAGGTTCAGTGTTGGGGCAGATATGAAGAGGGTTCAGTGGTGGGACAGAAAAGTGTGTGGGGGGGTAGAGCAGTGGGGCAGATGTAAAAGGAAGTGTATTGGGGCAGATGAGCAGGGGGTTACATTGGTGGCACAGATGAGCAGGGGGGTTCAGTGTTGAGCCAGTTGAGAAGGGGGTTACAGTGGTGGGAAAGATGAGCCGGGGGGTTCAGTGTTGGGGCAGAGGAGAAAGGAGGTACATTGGTGGGACAGATAAGCATCGGGTTACAGCAGTGGGGCAAAGGAGCAGAGGGGTACAGAGGTGGGGCAGATGTGCAGAAGAGAAAGGAGGTACATTGGTGGAACACTTGAGCAGGGGCAGATGTGCAGGGGGTTACAGTGGTGGGGCAGATGAGAAAGGGAGTGCATTGGTGGGGCAGATGAGAAAGGGGTACATTTGTGGGGCAGATGAGCAGGGTGGTGCAGTGGTGAGGCAGATGTACAGGGGGGTTACAGTGGTGGGGAAGATGAGCAGGGTGTTACAGTGGTGGGGCAGATGTGCAAGGTAGTACAGTGGTGGGGCAGATGTGCAGGGGGTTACAGTGGTGGGGCAGATGAGCAGTGGCATACAGTGGTGAAACAGATTTGCAGGGGGGGGGCAGTGATCTGAGGTGTGAAGTGCATGAATTGGGGATGATCTGAAGTGTGGAGTTGCAGGAATTGGGGCTGATCTGAGGCATGAGAGTGCAGGATGTTAATTTTTCACTACTAAAGTAGTTTACAGCATTTACTTTATAAAAAATCCTTTTCTTGATTAAGAGTGTGAAGTTGACTTTTTTTGTTAGCAAATTGGCACACTCAATTTCTTTGAAAACATTTTTCGGCACACTGTGCTCGAAAGCTTGCCTACCCCTGACCTAGGCCTTTCAACACAGGGGCTAAGTGGTTAGCACTTCCACCTGAGAACACTAGGGTTGTTGATTGTAATCCCAACTATACCACAACCTGCCTGAAGTTTGCATGTCCTCCTTGTGCCTGCTTAGGTTTCCTCCCACATGCCGAAGACATGCTGGTAGGTTAAAGTGATTGTAACTCAATTTAGTCATTTTCTGGCACTCACTTGTCTTCCCAAATGCAATGTCTTCAGTGCATCTGTTTAATTAAAAAAATACAGTTCTATACTATAATTCCTAGAGCCGCTCAGCGCTCATGTGCTCCCTCTCCTGACAGGTACAACGGGAGGGGCCGAGAATCCCCCGCTGGAGTTAGTCAGGAGGAGGAGAGGAGGAGAGAGAGGCGGCCGGCCATGTGCTCCGAGTGGTGATAGGAAATACAGTATAGAATGGCATTTTTGTTATAAAACAGATGCACTGGAGACATTGCATTCAGGAAGACAGGTGAGTGCCTGAAAATAACAGTTATTTCAGCAGAAGGGGAGGGCTGGGCCCTGACACAGAGCTGACAGGCAGGGAGGGGAGGGGGAGAGGACAGAGGAGAGGAAGACAGAGAAGGACAGAGCAGGGCTGTGGATGACAGAGGCAAGTAAACCGACTACGGTGTCAGGGCTCAGCAGCCATGATAAACCGTGGTCATTTTACAGGGGGGGGGGGTGGGCAGAACCAGGTAGGATCAGCCAGGTATTTCAGGTGATTCAGGGGGCCAAAAAAATTGTTTTGTTTCCTTTCGTTTGGATCTGTTATTTAACTAATGTTGTTTTGTTAGATTAAATAAAAATTCTAATTAAAAAAAAAAATTGACCAAATTCGGATTCAAATTATTATTATATTATTATTATTAGAATTTTCCCAAATTCAAATTCAATTTTTTATTTTATTTTCACATATAGGAAAGTTTTCAGCTTTCACATCAAATGTTGATGGGACACTAGTATTACAGGTGTTTAAGTGCAATAGTACACTGCGACAGATGTTTCCATGTGAACTGGTACACTGAGACAGATGTTGATGGGACACCGGGCCCAGCTGCCTATGACATGACTATGATTATGACATGACTATGACTATACCTATGACATGCCTGTGACAGCTGTTTTGTTGCACAGGTATACCGTGACAGATGTTGATGGGGCACTAGTAGTACACCTGACCCAGGGACAACACTTTTAGAAAGGAAGAATGACCATCATTTTTTTCATCGGCAGGAATATGATGTACACATTTCGATTTTGTTTTCATTTATTCATTTGTTTTTCGTAACAGTTTGAAGAATGGATTGTTTTTTCAGTCAGCTCAGGTAGCCCTTGTACAATGCACATATACTGTATGTTTAATTTAGGCACCATAATAGCATGTATCAAGGGATCACAAAGAGGGACTCTCGCCATTGAGCAGTTAGTTCATTAATGAATTCACATAAAAATCAACAATGTGCCCCTGCCAGGTGTACACTTACATGATTGTTAATGTGCCCTTTCGGCACTCAGGATTTCCAGCCGTATATATGGTACAATCCATAATACACAATTCATATGTGTTTTTGATGGTATATGGGCTATATGAAGAGTTGCGCGACTATATTGGACTATATTGGAAATGTTTTATTTTTCCAAAAAATATTCACAGTGCCTTTGTTGATCACTATTCACGTCACCATGGCGTAGTTTGTGGAATTATATTCTTTTTTATTCTTTTCTATTCTATTCTTTTATTTTCTATTCTATTCTAATCTATTCTGTTTGATTCAATTTCATTCTATGATAAACTCGAATTTCAGAAGACGATTATATTTTATTAGACGATTATTTTCTATTCTATTTTTTCTATTATATTCTATTATATTCAAATCTATTTAAGTTCGAATTCATTTTATTCGAAATTCGAATTTCAGAAGATGGTTATGTTTTTTCTAATTTATTTTATTCTATTGTTTTTTTTCTATTCTATTCTATTCTCTTATTTTCTATTCTATTCTTTTCCATTCCTTTCTATTCTATTCTTTTCTGTTCTGTTATTTTCTATTGTATTTTAATCTATTCTATTCAAATTCAAATTCATTCTGTTCAAATTCATTCTATTCAAATTTCGGAAGACGGTTATATTCTTTCCATTTTCTTCTTTTCTATTCTATTCTATATTATTCTTTTTTTCTATTCTATTCTTTTATATTATTTTCCTTTAATTTCTATTCTATTTTATTGTATTCTTTTATTTTCTATTCTATTTTGTTCTTTTTTACTCTAGTCTTTTCTTTTCTATTCTGTTCTGTTTTACTCTATTCCATTTGATTCCTTTATTTTCTATTCTATTTTATTCTTTCTTGTTTTCAAATTTGATTTCGAATTACCGTATTTATCGGCGTATAACACACACCCCAAGTTTAGGAGGGAATTATAAGGAAAAAAATGTTTTAAGGAAAAAAACTTACATTTAAATGCCCATCAATGCAGCCTTGCACAGCGTCCATCTGCATGCTTGTCCAGTGTCATTTGCAGCCTTGCAGTCATTTGCAGCCTTGGTGCCATTTGCAGCCTTGCAGTCAGCAGCCTTAGTGTCATTTGCAGCCTTGCAGCTTTGTCAGTGCTGATCTGCAGCTTTCTGTGTCCATTTGCAGCCTTGCTCAGTTTTCATTGTCACTGCAGTTTGAAAATGGCTCCCCTGCGATCCAGAGCTTCAAAATCGCCAACCCCGATTTGAATATGGCGCCGCCGGCGCCAAAATACACAGAGCCGGTCCTCGGTTCTTCTCGGCGGCTCTCGTTCACTTTCGGCTCCACTCATAGTCCCGCCCGGGATGGGCGTGACTGTGAGTGGAGCTATCCGAACCTAGCCGAGTACACTCGACTAGGTTCGGGCGGCGCTCGAGTGAAGCCGAAAGTGGCTGAGAAGAGCCCCGGCTCTGTGCATTTCGGGGCCAGAGGCGCCATTTTCAAATTGCGGTCGTCGATTTTGAAGCTCAGGATCTCAGGGGATCGGCATATAACACGCACCCGCAATTTTCCCCTGATTTTAAGGGGGAAAAAGTGTGTGTTATACGTCGATAAATACGGTATAATTTTTTTTCAAATTCGATTTGAAATCTAATTCCATCAATTTTTTCAGATTAGTTTAAATTCATTGTAATTAGGAAATTTTAATCTAAATCTCCAAATAACAAAAAAAAATTGCCCATATTTCTTTTCGGAACGAAACAAACTGCACATGCCTAATTTCTAGAACAACCAGAAAGCCGAACGTTTACAGAAGGGTTTAGGGTTGGCGAGTATAGCAATGCAAAAAAAATCTGGACATTAAGGCTGTATTTCTTGCATATGCAGCATTTCTTTTTAAAAATACTCATGTTTATCTAGCACTCACTTTCCTTTTAATAACTCTGGAGAAAATACAGTAATGTATCATCTGCTAGTACAGATGTAGCTAATTCAGTTGCTATGTACAAAGCACTTATAGGTACTTTAGTACATTCCGCAGGGGACCCAACTGATTTAATGCTGCACTGGATCTATACATTGATGGTTGAGATTAGCTTACTTCTACAGATAATGAAGAGTGGATTTAGTTTGCAGAAAAATTTCCTGTAAATTAGCACAACCGAATGATTTTCTAAGCACACAAGAAAACAGCTGGATAAGACTGTGCTTGTCACATTTTAAGTGTTCCTGGTAAAATAAGAACAGGTTGCTTTATTTGTCAATTATGCCTTGCCTGTATGATCACTCATTGAATTTAATGCTGCTACAAAATGTTGTCACTACACAGGTATTTATTACCACAAATGTTATTACAGTGAGCCTCGTTTCATACCAAAAAGAAAGAGAACAAACAAAAATAACTAAACTATAAATAACTATAACTACATTTCCCCCGGATTATTGTAGTTAGAGTGGAGTTAGCAAAGCCTGAGATTTAGGACATATTGGTTTATATACAGTATATCTACTTTATAGACTAGCTTGAGTCTAATTTGAAGACTGTGAAGAAGGTGTCTTAGCTGTAAATCACGATACCAATCAGCCAACACCAAATCCATTAGGGGCATTGATAGATTTGTGAAAGACCCAGGGAACCCCTTAGCACAGTTAGCAGAGGAATTGTGCAGCTTTCTTTTAGATCTTTAATGATCACTATAATGTCTAAACCTGGTCATAGACAATCAGACATGCAATCACAAACACTGTCCAACCAACTCACAATACCTTTTATCCCAGAATGAGCTCAACCTCCAATTTTGCTTGAAAAGAAAAAAAAATATTTTTCCTGAGCTTTAAAGCTCTCCTTTAGCTAAAACTTTTTTTCTAGATTTACCGGCTGACACATAATAGAAAGTGATGGAAAATTGCTTTGATAAAGACTGCAAATGCAATAGCAGCAAAAACACCTTTTTAACTACTTCAGGTCCACTCTTTAGCAGTTTTACTGCTACAGGGCGGCATCTGTGCACCGGATCACAGATTCACAAAAATATATTTGTTTAAAAAAGAAGTTCTGCTGCAATTTGTAATAAAGTGGATGTTTTTTTTTTAATGACGACTTCTACCTAGTACAGTAGAGGATGTCAAGTCATCTGTGCCCAGTCTTGCCATGAAGAGTTAATCCAGCTCTGAGCAATCCTCTTGTCTTTTTGTAGTAAGATAAAAAGCAACACACAGATAAGTATGTGCAGCCACTTCCCCACAGCTGTGACATCTGATTTCTTTATCTCCTGCAGGGCTTTAGGGCTGAGAGTGTGTTACATTTCCAGCTTCACATCCCCCCTCCTTTCTTCTCCAGCCCTCCCAGGATTGGCTGCTTCACACCTCAGCATGATTGGGGATGCTAAAGTCATGTGGTGCCTTTCCTGAGTTTTGACTGGATGTTACTCATCATGGGGCATGATCAGTGTGACTGAAGTGTAGGAGAGTGTAGAGGTGAGTGGGGAGTCTTGTGACATCATGACTCCGCCGACCGGGCTTCGGCAAAGAGACTCACCCACTGATTCCAGAGTTTTGTGCGGATCCTACCACTAAAGGGGTGACATTTGCAAGGTAGGGATACATGCAGGAGGCTTGCATGTATATATATATACATTAATACTGTGCAATTAGTTTATACTGGGTGAGTGGTGGGTTTACATCCACTATAATGTTTTCTGTTCCCCAGGGGGCAAAGTGCATGTTGTACTTTGCCCCATCTTTCTATGTGCTGTCTAAAGCTAGATGTGAGGGTTGACGGGGCTCCCCTCCTCCCACTATGGCCATCCAACAACACAGCTAGCAATCAGACAGCTGCTTTGACAGATGACTTTTCTTCATCTCCAAGCACTTTCCCAAGACATAGGGCTCAACAAGGAATGTGGGGGCTTGGAAAATAAAATATTCCAGGCAAGCAAGCAAGTACTTGGAAATGGAGAACAGTTCTGTCTGTCACAGCAGCCTCTTTGCTAGCTTTGTTGTGAAATATCCATGGAGGAGTGCCCTGTCCGACCTCACAGAAAGCCTTAGAATGCACGTAGATGGGACTAAATAAAAAAATTAAGTTTGCCCCCTGGGGAATAGATGGACGTGAGCCTTTAGTGAAGTGAAGATTTAGTATTTTACAGGGAACATTCAGATTTTTTTATTGCGCCCAAGCAGTAACTTAAAAAATGTACTTGTTATGGTATTTTTGGATGCCTAGGCACTCCTGTGCATACAGTATATCCATTTCAGCAATGAATCCCTGAATGCATATCATACAAAGTAAAAGCATTTCAAAGTGCCATAACGCCGAACAGTATGAGTTAATATATGTTGGAATAATTGAATAATAGATAAATAAATGCATAAAAATAAAAATAAATAAATGTGAGTTCATACACATAAATGACTAAATCACCCATGTGATAAAAAATATGATGATGTGAAAAAGTCCTGTTTCCTGTTCAGACAGTACAGACAGACAAGAGGAGAAGAATAGGCAATAGCACCATGGAACCAACACTTAAGTTTTGAAACACTTATACTCCGGTGGCAACGTTCTGGTTGTGCTATTATATCCCAAAGATTTTGGTTCATCGGTTGCGTTCCGGAGGAATGATCCCCATTCAGGCTTTCTCTGATCCTCTGTAATGTGGGATCACGAGTCTCTGGTAAGCGGCCATTGTTTCACTCGTGGTGGTGGATCGAGCACTATCTTTACAACAGCAAAGATTACACAACTTTTCAATGGACTTTTTCACATCATCATATTTTTTATCACATGGGTGATTTAGTCATTTATGTGTATGAACTCACTTTTATTTATTTTTATTTTTATGCATTTATTTATCTATTATTCAATTATTCCAACATATATTAACTCATACTGTTTGGTGTTATGGCACTTCGAAATGCTTTTACTGTGTATGATATGCATTCAGGGATTCATTGCTGAAATGCTGATTAACTATATGCATGTCAGTATCTAGCGCAATTCCAATTTTTCCATTTGTATTCACTGTGTTTGTGTTGTGCAGAGGAATTGCTGCTTCTTAATTTTTTGTTTTTTGTTTCACCAGAGCGCAGTTTCTTTCCCTTTTTTTCTATACAGTATATCCTCATAGCTGTGTAGTAAGGATGTAGTAAGGATGAGCCGACCACCCTCCCGGTTTGGTTCGCACCAGAACATGTGAACAGGCAAAAAATGTGGACAAACACACAAACACCGTTAAAATCTATGGGACACGAACATGAAAAATCAAAAGTGCTTATTTTAAAGGCTTATATGCAAGTTATTGTCATAAAAAGTGTTTGGGGACCTGGGTCCTGCCCCAGGGGACATGTATCAATGCAAAAAAAAAGTTTTAAAAACTTCAGTTTTTTTCGGGAGCAGTGATTTTAATAATGCTTAAAGTGAAACGATAAAAATGAAATATTACTTTAAATATCATGCCTTATTAGTCTATAATAAATCAACCTCAATACATATGCCCTTGCCGTTAGATTGACTAAGGATTTTGTAACAATCTTTAAATCGTTTCTTCAGGAGTTAAAGTAATATTAATGTCTTGTATTTTTCTGTAAAATAAAAAATAAGTTTTACTTACTTGGTTTGTGTAAGGATATTGCACAGAGCAGCCCCTTACCTCCTTTTCTGGAGTCTCCCTTCAGTGCTGTCCACTTCTGATCTCCTGCATGTGCCTCCATAGCAATCCATGTGCTATGGGGGCACATGTGCAAGTGTGCTCCCAAGCCAGGCTGTGTGTGTCTATAGACACATACAACGCACCTCGACAACACCCCATACTCCGTCCTAATAGGATTTGACTGACAGCAGGAGAAGCCAATGACAGCAGGAAGAGACACCAGCCCTGCTGTAAACAGGTATAGATTGAGAGAGGTGACAGGTAAATGTTTGAGGGGGGGGGGGGGCATCTAGTGCAATTTTTTTAATGTAATACAGGGAATGCATTAAGGTAAAAAAATAAAAACCTTTTAACTGTAGAACCATTTTGAACTCTTTCCACCTGCTTATCAGTGATATACAATCTTCAACTTATTCACTTTCAACAAACCAAGAACTGAAGACCGACTACTTAAAATTATCTGTCCTGACACAAACTATGTATTAGGGTATTAGGGAAGGCATTGCTCAAGATATCCAAAAGCTCTCTAGCTCTTTGTCTTCAATGGAGTAAGTGGATTGGACAAGATTGAGTTAGTATTAAGGCTTTTGAGTCCCTTGACTCTTCAGTGAAAGTTAATGAACTAAGGGCTGGGATTCACTGAGCAGCTCTCCATTGTGAGTTTATAGAAAGATATTTACTCTTCCCTAAAGAAATGAGCTAAGGGTGGGAATTCACTGAGCAGCTCCCCGATGAAAGTTTAGAAAAAGATATTAACTATTAATGTGATATTTCCTTCTACAGCCTACTGTCCTGTACATGGCCCACCAATTTGCTTGCTGTAAAGAAGCAATTTAATCATTTTTTTTCTCAGAAAGATCTCCAATGTATGTCTTATATTGTCCACACAACTGGTATCATAAAAATAAACTTTTTGTTAATGCATTACAATTCTTAGTTTCCATTCTGCTAAATGAGATGTTAATGCATGTTTGCCTAACTTCAATATATTATTTTCTTACACAGTGGAAAATGACCTGTTTCCATTTGGAAACAACAGTATTTGAATGCTTAAAGCTGTATTAAACCCAAAAGCAAACATTTGTTATACTGCGGCTTACCAATTCTTACATGTGAAGGCTGCATTTTTTTTTATTTTTAGGCTTTCTCTCTTCCATTTTCATATGCTACCCTGGTCAGTAAAGTCTGTTTTGAAAAAGAGCAAGCTCTCTTCCAAATGTATCAGTTTACAGGGATGCAACAAACCATTTAACACGGTCAGGGGTGCCTACAACCTTCAATGACCAGCATTTATTTATTCATGTTAAACCTTTAACCTAGAAGGGAAAAAAATGGTTGTCTGTAACTGATTATAAAGTGTGAGCTGAATGTTGGCTTTCATTTATTAGTTTATGTAAAAGCTTTACATAAACTAATAAATGAATGTACTAGAAGCTCTAGTACATCTGGGACTCCTCTCCCTCCAGACTGACAATAGGGGCACTCTAATGCAGGAGGTGTGTTACTGGCCTGATCGTCAGGCTCAAACAGAGGGAAAAAGCCTAAAAAAAAAAAGGAAATTGGTGCAGCCACCACATCCAATGATTGGTAAGATGCATTATGGTATATTTTTGGTTTTGGGTTTCATACTACTTTAAAATAGACATTTGGGGTACATAAAAAAATAATTTTCATTCTCACACATTCCCCCAATCTAAGACCAAGAATTGAGCGATCACATGACTGCTCAGAGCAGAGAAAAGTGGCCTTCACTCACTGCTCTCTGCTCTGCTTCACCAGCGCTCACTAGAGCACCAAACAATAGAGAGGGGACAGGCGGAACTGCCTTCAGCTCTCCAAGCCAACTGTCAATCATTCAGCTGGGTGGATCCCGACAATATGGTTGGGACCCTTCGAGAGCCTGAAACAGCTCTGTGACATCAGCTGATAGCGAGCAACAGCCCATTATAAGCTGACTATGGGTCACAGGAGAACAAAAGTAGGTGTACTCCTGTAAACCACGACAGACACTTTTCTTTTAACATATTAAATTAGATGTAAACTAGCGATGAGCTCAAGTTTCAGTTTGAGCACAAGTTTGGCTGTTCAGGGATTTGTCCAAATGAGTTGTTGCTCATTTAGAGGAAGCTGAGCATCATATTTTGTAGCAGTATTTCCACTGCTGCTATATACTGTTTGCTGGTAAAGTGTCACCATGATGCCGTCGTGCACGTCGGGGACGCTCACGTGTTCTGACGGTTGTCTTACCGCTATTCATAGCGAGGCTTGACACGCATCCACTTCCGTGTATTGACCGGAAGTGATGATGCACGGCCTTATTTTAGAGTGAGGCTGGGGTATGCACGCCGCCCATGATCCTGCTATCTATAGAGAGGCTTAATATGCATCCACTTCCGGGTATTGTCCGGAAATGACGCACAGCCTCATTTCAGAGTGAGGCTTGGGTATGTTGTTTCATTCGATCTGATGCCGGTGATAACAATACCTACATCAAGGCGTGGATCGCACCATCAATCATTAGGCCTTGTTATAATTTATAATTTAGGAATCATTAGCCTCTTTATAATCTGGAGATTTTTTTGATTCTCTTTTAGGGCCACATAAATTTTAATTTTTATTCCGACCGGAAGTGACACATTTTCGTACCGGAACTTCCGGTTAGCATGTGATTCAGTTTGGGGCCACGCTACCTATTTAAGCGCAGAGGTGATGGCAGTCATTCATACTCTAGATGATGTCTAATTAGGCAAAACACGTTGGGTCGAGTTCTGCCATCACTACTGCACTTTTCCATGTCCCTTATAGCCTTTGATTGCTTCTAAAATGTAAGTGTTCAATTTTTATCTTTCTTTTATTAAACTATTTTAAAAAATGTTATCACACTATATGGAACCTTTTTTCAATTTTTGGTTTCATCTTGTGAGCATGTGAATCTCTTCTGGCCATCCTTCTCTCCATCTGAACCATATCGGCTCGTCCATTGGGAATACACTGTGGACCAGTACTGTTCAATAGTCCTTACTGTGACCGTGGCTATCTGGATCCTTGATGGTTTCACATTCCATATGGTGTTTGTCACCACAAGCCGTTTGACTTAAGAGGTATATGCCCCTTTAAGTCCATTATATCCGGTAAGCCTTCATGCAATTGGTGGCAGTCTCTTCACAAGATTTCCTTCTTAACATGTTTTCCACTGATGTCATCTGCCCTAATGATGTCTCTGAAATGCTAATCTATTGACATTGTTCATTGATACCAGGCCTCTATTTGGTTCATACAGTACCTTTCCTCCTGTTATTATACTACACAATCAGTGGTGGACTTTATCACTATTGTTTCTTTTTGAGTATTGTTGGTTACACATTATACTACACGTTATGGTTAATTAGCACATTTAAGCGCTGCATTTTTTTTTTTTTTTTGGGTATTTGTGCTGCTTGTCTTCGCCTGTGCTGGCTGCTTAAATTTTTCACATTATAACACAGTGCGGTTTATACTTTTGATATTTTTGTACTATATACTGTATGGCAAGTCCTTCCTGAGAATAGCTGCTAAAAAAGCTGCTGATGGCTGCCCCCACTGTATTCTTAGCAACCAGTGACATCACCTGAGGGATCTCGCCCCCTTTGTTTACTTTAAGTGGCAGGGCCCCAGGAGATATCATTCCCATCGAGTCAGTGATAGGAATTTGACACGTCTGATGGTAGGTGGGATTTCTTTCTTTCAGTGGGTGTCTTAAGTCCTTCTTGCAGATTAGGTGGATCTGCTTCGCTAGATAATGTGCTTGATTATGGATGTACATCATAGGACTTTTTTTCATTTTTTTCAATTTTTTTAAATAAAGGACTTTTTAAAAACTGTGTAAGTATATTTATTTACTGTTCGTTTTTGTTTATGTGTGAATTAGTAGAGGTACTCCTTAACATACACTGGGCTGGTATTTGGGGGTCCCTTATTAATAATGTAGGGGTAAGGTACTTTGCAGGGGTCCCACTGACAAGATATGCCCCATGTTGAGGGTATGTAGCCCGGTATGGTTCAGAAGGAGGGGGGACATGCTCACCCCCTTTTCCTAGCCTGTCAGGCTGCTTGTTTGAATAAGGTTGTGGTATAGATTTTGGGGACGTCTTTAGGCTTTTTGTTTGTGTATTGTTCCCTCTTAAAATACATACCAGACCCAAAGGGTATGAAATTGGGGGAACCCCACACCATTTTTTTTTGTATTGGGTCCTCCTGACATACATACAAGATTCTCATTAAAGCGGGGTTCCACTAAAATTTTTAACTTAATCTTACCCCTTCAGTTAATTGCATAGATGTTCAAATGCTGCACGAAAACATTTTTTATCGCTGTAATTACCTTTATATTGTACTTTATTGTGGCACTTCCTGTCTCTCCTCCCATGGGAGTAGGCGTGTTTATTGCCTTTCCCCGGCGCCGCACTGTCTCCTGGGAGCTTAGTGTCAGGCTTCCCAAGATTCAGTGCGGAAAAAATGATCATGCGCGTGAACAAGCTGTGAATGAACAGCATTCACCGCATCCAGGAAATCAATGCTTGTGGGCTTCACATGCCCACAAGCAAGGTGTAGACAGCCAGCATCACATTTTTTAAGTTATTCTTCAGTACGAAAACAGACAGAGGCAGAACTATTACACCCAAACTGTGAGTATTATTTTGGGGTTAGCAAAGTGTCTCAATGACCTAAAAAAAAAAAAAGAAGATTGGTCGCCGGACTCCCGCTTTAAGGATAAAGGTCTGGTATAGATGAAGGAAATTCCCAGTTGCTTTGTTTACAAACAAAAGTAAGTGTTTAGGGTCTGTCATTTGTCAAAGATTAAAACAACATTTTTTTTGTTTGAAAATGTCAGTTTTCTTGCAGTAGGCAGTATACATTGTAAAAATGTTCCACTTCACAGGCAGGTTCAGGTCATTCCTCAGGAATGTTATTTAAAAGAACTTTGCATTTTTAATGTTGCACTTAAAACACTAAAAAAATGGCTTCTCCCCGCCAAACTGATTATTTTTTTCCTTTGGTACATATTTCCCAGGGCAGTGCCAAGCCCCCATGCCATTTGTTTGACAACCCGTTGCCTATTATCCTCCTTTTATCCTAGAAATTGGCCATTACAGTTTTTTTTTTAACATTAAGCTCCCATTGACTTCTTTGGGGTTTAGATTTATCCCCTGACATTTAGTCATGTTCAGGGAACCCACTTCAAATTAAACCCAGGCTCATCCCTAATATAAACTAAAACTAAATGAAATTCAGTTAAAGCACATTGAAACACTGTACATTATAAACATTTGCCATTTTTTACTAAAATATTTTTACTCTTTTTTTTGCAGCTTAGCACTGCTACTTTTCCAAACTCCTTTTAACTACTTCCTGACTAAACTCAGTGGCTTAAAAGAGAAGCATTAGATTAAAAAAAAAACAAAAAAAAACGTATACTCAACTAGGTGGATGCAGCATCTGTCTGATATTACAACTGCCTCGACTGATGATTGCTCACTTCTCGGTCGTCAGTTAGCAGAGAGGCTGTGACTGTCAGTCACCGCCCTGTGCTCAGCCCCTCCAGCATTCACTGGAACACCAGGCTCTTCAGGGGATGAGAGCGGCTGGCTCAGGCTCTTAGTGATTTGCTGAGAGTCTTAGACAGCTGCCGGTCAGGAATCTGTTTGGATCCTGACAATAACTAGCCTATTTTTCAGACTTGGTGTTTAAGTTAAAATTTGGATTTTTTTGCAAGAAAAGTACTTAGAACCCCCAAACATTATATATTTTTTCAGACACCCTAGAGAATAAAATGGTTATGCAATAGTTTACATCACACCATATTTGCGCAGCAGTCTTACAAGCACAATAATTTTGGAAAAAATATACTTTTTTGAATAAAAAAAATAAAACAACAGTAAAGTTAGTCCATTTTTTAATATTGTGAAAGATAATGTTACACCAAGTAAATTGATACCCAACATGTCACACTTTAAAATTGCGCCCGCTTGTGGAATGGCGACAAACTTTGGCCCTTAAAAATCTCCATAGGCGATGTTTAAAAATTTCTACAGGTTACCAGTTTTGAGTTACAGAGGAGGTCTAGTGCTAAAATTACTGCTCTCACTCTAACGATTGCGGAAATACCTCACATGTGTGGTTTGAACACAGTTTTCATATGCGTTCGCTTTGAGCGTGAGCTCGGCAGGACGGGGCGCTTTAATTTATTTTATTTTTTCTTATTTATTTTACTTTTTATTTTATTTTTTACACTGTCCTTAAAAAAAAAATAATTGGGTCACTTTTTTTCCTATTACAAGGGAAAAAAAAACATGACAGGACCTCTTAAATGTGAGATATGGGGTCAAAAACACCTCAGATCTTACATTTACACTGAAATGCAATAAATAAATAAATAAACAAATAAATAAATACATTTCCCCTTTAAGTCTATTTATTTGGTGGAAGTGGCGTTTGACGTTGCTTCCGTCATCCAATGGTATGGAGCCGAGTGGGGGCCATCCTTCCCTCACTCTGCATCCAGCCTCACAGGGGAAAAGACGTAGAGCCGTCGTTAGCGGCGGAGACAACCGGACTGCAGCGGGAGGGAGACCACTTTTATCTAAAAGATGATCATCCGCCGTACCATACGAACAGTATTCCACTTCAAAGAGCCGATGTACAACGATGGCGGGCAGTCCCCAAGTGGTTAAAATCAGCTGACAGCGGCCTTTAGCCCACTATCAGCTGAATACGGATCACAGGAGTGCAAAACTAAGTGCACTCCTGTGACTCACTGAAGAAGTAGGGCCAAAAATTCTTAATGGAAACAATGGTGGATCATGCCTGCAAAATGCTGGTTGGCAGAGCTGCGGGTGATCTCCACTGGAGTGACAATGAATTGAGCAACAGGGACAGTATGGGTATGCCGTCCCTTCAGAGCGCATGCGCTGGTGATGTCACTGACTGCATTTACTGTGAATATCTCCTAAATGGTGCAAGTTTAGGAGATATTCACTGTACCTACAGATAAGACTTATTATAGGCTTACCCGTAGGTACAAGTTAAAAAAAAGACTTTACTACCACTTTAAAGCCTATATGAGCTATTAAGGATTGAGTTTACAATTACTTTCAAGAGACCCCCTGTAGAGCATATTTATGAAAGCATAGCAATGCCAGGGGTCTATTACTGAACATTATTTATGTATAAATACTTCACTGACTTGTCAGAAAACTCAAGAAAATCTTACTAATTTTTTGTACCAGTAGAGGCAGTTTCTCTGACCCAGTACTACACCTGACAGGCACTCTGCAAAGGAGGCTAATGTCACATTTGACAATGTCACTGTACCATAATGATTTGCTTGTTTGCTTTACTAAACTGCTAATGTCACAATCCATTAAACAGAATTGAACAAATACCACACAGTCTTCTATGTTTCATTCTAATGGATAGGATACCCTGTGTTACAATAAGTGTTTCCGTTTAAAAACAGGTCTCCCAATTTTTGGCACAAATGTATGTTATAAAATGAGTTGCCATTTTTACTTCTTTCCCTAGATATTTACAGGTGTTCAGTTTTAACAGCACTATTATTAGAATATTACATTTTTTTCCATTTTAAGTGTTTTCCTACAGGCAAGTACGGGTTGTAATAAAAGCTAACTTCTTTAATGTTTAAAACACATAATGGAACTTGTACAATTTAAAATGAGAGCTTCTGTTAAGTAAAGCTGACTAATAAATAACTCCTTGAGGCTGGGCTTACACATGTCCGGCTGCGTTTTGCAGTCTGGAGTCCAGTGCAGTTCTGTTGACCGGTTCAGGTGCGATTCAGGTGCAAATTTTTTCCTGAACTTGCACCTGAACCAGACCCAAAAACGCACAGGACCCTTTTCAAAACCCCACCGCGGCCGCCCTGGACATGTGTGAGCCAGCTCCATTAAGAACAGGTCACATTCACATGTTATATTCACATGTTATATATGTAAACTTAGCCTTAGGGCCCATTCAAACTTTGTCATACTGGTGCGTTATGTTAATGCAGGTCTTTTTTCATGCGTTAAGGTGCGTTGTGTTGAGGCAGCCTATTCAAATAAATAGGCTGGTAAATGGAAATGCACCTAATCAGCCATAAAAACTGTATTTTTGGCAACACATCTCACCACATTGCACATTAGTGCATTACCGTGCATTTTGGAGCACACAGGTGCATTGGATCTGAGTTGCTTCAGTGCAATGCGGTGCCATTCAAAACATATTGTGCGTTAATGTGCATTGCACTACCATGTGACACACTGCACTGAAAAGATGCAAACAGGCCCCCAATCTACAATATAGATATTTACAAAAAAAAACGGAAAAATTATATAGACTTTCTGATGAATACACTAGAACATTTTTTTTTTCTTTTTTTAGGTCCATTAATGATAAAATTCCAAATTTAAAAAAAAGAAAAAAAGAAGTAAGACAAGGATCCTATAAAAAAAGGAGACAAAACGGATGTACGGCATGTATGTAGGTATGTTCAATATGCAAAAAAACTACTTGCAGGTGCCACAAAATATTTGTGACCAATCACATTGCACAGCAAAATATTTTTGGGACAACGTGTGTCAGAATCGTCAGTGCACACTGAAGGATTTTTTGTGAAAAGCGGGATCGTTTTTCTCATGCGCCTAGATGCATTTGATTTACCAAAAACATATAATATATAAAAGGTGTTGTGAATCCATCCTAAAACAATTTGTACACCAAGTGTACCAAGATGTAAACATGCCACAACGAAGACAAAAAAGTAAGCACCAGCAGCTGTTGCCATATCTGATTGCTCATACGGGTAACACAATAAGCTTTTTCCAAAATACAGCGAATGTGGCATTTAATGAATCAACAAATAAACTGCCCATTCAACGTAGTACATTTCCCCAAAGTTGTGTTCTTACCTTGCCTGTAAAGTACAAAGAGGAGAACTGGACTTGCAGAGTCCTATAGAAAGCACTCCTGTTATTAAATTTACTGGTATTGTTTCCCCAAAATTGTTTTGAAGAAGGTAGCACATCCAAGCTATAGTCACTTTTCACAGAAGGAGCAATCTGCTCCAGCACTCCTTGCTGCAGCTCCTGCTCTTACACAGACATACAAGCGCTGCTCTGAATATAGAGTGACTCACACAGGCAGAAAAGCGAGGTGGGAGGGATTTTTTTATGCTCTGTAATCTCACAGACAAACTCTATTATTTGGCAAAAGGCAACCCTCCACACTAGTCTATAGCAGCAGTGTCTGTCAATGCGATCAACTATCAGCTCCCATTTTAATATTTAGTATGATCGAGCTTGTATTAAGTATATATCCTAAATCATATGTTAAGCCAAATTATGATTCCTCCATGAAACAAAAGGCTATGCGATATCTGATTTTTGCTAGCAACATGATGTACCATGAAGTTGACAGCAAGGACGAAAGGGGACTGGAAGGAACAGCCAGGTATTTCTGTTGTATGGAATTAATCTAACACTAAAAGACTACTATAATAAAGATAAACATAGGCAAATACACACATAGATAAAAAGAAAATGTTTGGGGTAACATATTGCACACTTTAAGAAATGAACAATATTCAGTGCAAGGGTTTATCTCTGGTGTTGGTCACAAGTTCTTAGAATATGGGAAAAAATATAATTCTTCTTTTATTATTTTGTTACAGATAAAAAAAAAACACGGTACATCAAAGACAGCTCACCCTATTTGAGGAGCTCTACCAAATTGAAGGTGTCCTGAGAAAGACCCTATCCACGTCTTATCAAATACTGGTGGAAATAAACTCTCAGAAAGATCCCATATACCTATATCTATGTGAAAAGGATTTGAATACCACATGTACCAATGGTCAAAAGGACAACATTTTATTATTTGTTCACAAAGCCTTGATAAGTTGTAGGTACCAAGAAATCACCTACAAGCTCATATTGCTTTGGTACAAGACTCCGATTGTCCTTGCTAAACTATTCCCTTGACAGAATGACCTTTTCTGGCGATGCAAAACACCAAGGGGTACACTCCTACATGTGTTCTGGGATTGCCTTTCCATCTGCCCTTTCTGGCAACAGGTTCTACATATAATACCACAACTTACAGACATATCCCTTTTTGATAATCCTACCACTGTCCTGTTGAACCTGACACCTCTTTCTAGAAAACATTATTGTAAGTCCTTACTTTCATCTCTTAAATACTGCGAGGGCTTGTATCCCAAGTCTGTAAAAACAACAGACTCCCCTTACAGTGACATTATGGTTTGCCAGGGTGAACTATATAATGAACAAGTGATGGAATAATTAACTTCTGCCCTGAAAGACA
The DNA here is from genome assembly GCA_037952835.1 of Lithobates septentrionalis. Lineage (NCBI taxonomy): Eukaryota > Metazoa > Chordata > Amphibia > Anura > Ranidae > Lithobates > Lithobates septentrionalis. The sequence goes on from JBBDGP010000596.1 coordinate 801,094, forward strand.
AAAGCAAATCTCATACGGCCAGATGGTTTTACTGTGTACAGTTCAGACTGTATATTGAATACTTACAATTCTGAAAAGCCTCACCTGCTACCTTATCTGCACTCTCCTGGAGACAACCCCTATGGACACCCACTCCATCTCCTACTGTTCTTCTCTATCCATCTTTATCCTTCTTTTCTTTACTCTCTTTTCTCCACTTTGTTTTCTCTTTATCTTTCTTTCCCCCTATCCTATTAAATAGTTAACCTCCTTTATATACAATTTCCCTCCTTTTGCCATAGTTAATTCTTTCTCCCCGCTTTGAACCTCAACCCATTGAAAAAAATAAAAAAGGCTCTCATGGACCTAATTTTTTTCCTCCTTGTGGTTTTACCGCTTCAAATGGACTAAATATCTAATACAACAAAAAGTACAGAGGAATGTTTTTTGTGTATTGATGCAACTATATATACCCTTCTTGTTTACACTGTGAAAGTAACTTAATGTTACATGGAGTCCCAATGTTAACCTCTAAATAAAGAAGTTATAAAACAAAGGGTGATTGTGATCATGATTATATCACTAATGTAGCCACACACGTTTCCATCTGTTTGCACAGTATTCACTGAATATAAATTGATTGAATATGTAGGTTTTCAAACTGCATAACTTATCAAAACATTCACAGTACTACAGCTGTAGATATTTGTTGCACATGTGACACTTGCCACTATATTAATGCTGTGAACGTGCAGTGAGCAAATCTGACAGCGGACAAATGTGTGGTGAATGTTTAAAGCATAGTAACTGCTTTAAATAGCATAGTGAGGCCAGCTAATGTGCTATCTGGAAATCTCCTTAGTTCTAACACTGTTTTTGCCTTTGAGCAGCGCCTTGGATTCCTATTTATTCCTAATAGATACTGTTTAGCCAATGGCAAATAAATAAAGTGGAGTTCCAGAAAGTGATGGCCTTAGTGAGCAGAAAATTTTAATGCCACGTACACACGGTCGGACTTTCTGTCCTACTTGGTCCGGCACACTTTTTGACGGACTTTGTCTGCCAGGTGCGCCGGACTTTAAAACGGACGGACTTGCCCACACACGCCCGGACTATTGCGGCGGGCTAAGTCCGCCTGTCTTTCCGACGGACTTTCAGAATGAACGGATTTGCCCACACACGGACAAGTCCGTTCATTTTGAACGTGACTCAGGTGCGACGGGACTAGAAAAGGATGTCAATCTTGCCGCTTTTATCGGCGAGATTGACACCTTGCGAGCCCCGTCGCGGTGCATACCAGGCCCTTAGGTCTGGTATGGATTATAAAGGGAACCCCCCTACGCCGAAAAAACGGCGTGGGGTCCCCCCTAAAATCCATACCAGACCCCGATCCGAGCACGCAGCCTGGCCGGTCAGGAAAGGGGGTGGGGACGAGCGAGTGCCCCCCCCCTCCTGAACCGTACCAGGCCGCATTCCCTCAACATGGGGGGTGGGTGCTTTGGGGGAGGGGGGCGCCCTGCGGGCCCCCCCCCCAAAGCACCTTGTCCCCATGTTGATGAGGACAAGGGCCTCTTCCCGACAGCCCTGGCCGTCGGTTGTCGGGGTCTGCGGGCGGGGGGCTTATCGGAATCCGGGAGCCCCCTATAATAAGAGGGCCCCCAGAATCCCGGCCCCCACACCCTATGTGAATGAGTATGGGGTACATGGTACCCCCACCCATTCACCCAGGGAAAAAGTGTAAATAAAACACTACACAGGTTTTTAAAATATTTTATTAAACAGCTCCGGGGGGGGATCTTCCTTCGGCTTTGGGGGTCTTCTTCCAGCTTCGGGGGTCCCTCCGGTTCATCTTCTCCCGGCATCCAGTTGGTTCTTCTCCGCTCTCTTCTCCCGGTGTTCCAGTTCTTCGGCCGGATCCTCCGCTGTCTTCAGGTAGCTCTCTTGCCAGCAGAGGTCCGGACTTCTGGGCTTCTTTTCTTCTGGGTTTCTGGGCTTCTTGACTTCTCTTCTCTTCTCCAGATGTTGACACGACGCTCTCTCCGGCTGGACTGCTCTCTGAGGGCTGCGTTGTGACTTATATAGGCGGAGACCCTGCCCCCTTTTGATGTCACAGCCCCTGGGCATGCTGGGACTGTGACGTTTTAGGGGGCATAGTCAACATCACCCAGTGGAAAACCTAAGGAAAACCATCTTACTGACTGACACCACTTAGGCCTATCAGGAATACAGGGGTGCTACATATTTACTTTGCTACCTCTTCAGGTAACAGTGAGTTAAATCCCCACTTGCTAGGCAACTGAAATAGTGGTTTTGGTACAATTGTGCACTGTTGAAAGGACCAGCAATAGCAATCATTTTAAAGAGACAGTCTTCCTGCTGTACTATAATGTACATATGAAGGTTGGAGCTCCCATTCCTACATCTGCAGTATGAGCAGGGCACGAGACCCAGAGTATTAGAAAACTTGGTTTCAGACCTTCCGGGCAATTAGTAGTGGCCAGTGCTGAATATTTTCTGTTGCAAGCATCAGTGACAACTGGTGTGGTCTGGCCCATAGGGCCAAGGGATAGAAAGCCTTGTCTGGAAAGCACATTTTTCAATGCTAAGGGCTGCTATCCTAGACTTAGATTGGGGAGGAATATTGTAATCAAAGAACACAGAACAAAAATGGGAATGTTTCAAATTGACTATATGCAGACACCCTGCAAAATATATTCCCAATTGGCAATACATTTATTTAGGTTAAAAAGGTAAAATCTAAAACCCTTTGCTGTTTCTGATACAGAAATGCTCCAGTCAGTGTGGATAAACATTTACAATAAATATATTAGAATGGTAAAAAGATCTGGCCTGAGTATATTGGCCCCTTACAAGATAAACTAGAGTTGGTGACTGGGGACAAAGAGAAAATACCTTCTTCATTCTTATGTATGCAGGGGAACATGCTGAAGCTGTAGTGCATATGGGGCATAGTATTACCACAGACTCGAATGGCTTAAAACTGACATGGTCCACAAGCGGACTAAATAAAGGTAAATACAGCACCTAGAAAAGATGGCTTACACCCACATGTCCCCAAAGAGCTGAGCTCTGTTATTTCAAAGCCATTGTTTGTAAATTTTAGAGTCTCTTTAATGCCTGGCATGGTGCCAATAGATTGATACAAGGCCAATGAGGGATCATAGTCTTTACCAAGTAACTACAGACCTGTTAGTTTAACTTCTACAGTTGAAAAGAGACTTTAGGGTTCAATGAAAGACAAAATAGAAGAGGTTTTGCTAGAAAACAATATTAAGCAATAACAATAGTCATCATGGATTCATGAAAGACCAAAGTTGTCAAGCAAATCTAGTTTATTTTTATGAGGAAGTAAGCAAAAATGTATACAAAAGAGTGGCTGTGAAAATCGTATAAGTGGACTTTGCAATAGCATTTCACACAGTTTTCTAAGGTCTAAAGTTAAGGTCTATATCCATAGAAATATCAGTCTGTAAATAAATAGAAAACTGGTTTAAAGACTATATTCAAAGTTTAGTATTTAATGATTTATACTCTGAATGGACTAAAGTAATTAGTAGTGTTCTCCATGGTTAATGTTGGGACCCAACTTTTTAACATATTTATAAAAGTTTGTTTGCAGATTACACCAAGCTGTTTGATTTATTAAATCTCCAACTTACATGCAGACCTTACTGCACTGTTTGATTGGACAACTAGGTGGCAAATAAGGTTTAATATTGACAAATGTAAAGTTATGCACTTGGAGATAAAACTTGTGTACATCATACATTCTAAGACAAAGGTGTCAAACTTAATTTCATTGCGGCTCACATCAGCATTATGGTTGCTATCAAAGGGCCGGTTGTATCTGTAAGAGTAGATGTCTAGGGTAAGCCCCCCCCACCATCAGAAGTCAAGAGTCTCCCCACCCTTCCTTTTATTACAGTGTACCCCCCTTACCTTGTGCTGCTGCCGGGCACAATCTGGGGTGGAGCTGGGAAGTAGAAACTGCAGGGTCTAAAGGAGGACCCAAAGAAGGGCTGGAGTCAGCTGCCGGAGTCTGCTGAAAGCTGAGACCAGGGAAGGTGGAGGCAAGGTGGTGCTGCAGCTGCACAGAGAGGCACGGCATCTGTAGGAGGAGTCCTGCCCTCCTGTCTGCTGCTGACTGCTGTGGCTGTACGGAGAAGCACAGGATCTGGAGGAGGAGTTGAGACAAGATGGGAGCTGAGATTAGGAAGGGGGTTACACAGCTATAGGAGTGGTGCGAGGGCCACATTAAATGGCCTGGAGGGCTGGATTCGGCCTGCGGGCCTTGTGCTTGACACGTGTTCTAAGAGGAGTACAGCTGAGGGTGTCAATAATGGAGAAACATCTGAGTGTTCTGGTAGATCATGGACTTAATAATCGCATGCAATGCCAAGCTGCAGTTTCTAAAGCAAGCAAGTATTTGTTTGCATTATAATATATATGGACCCAAGGGACAGAAAGAGATAATCCTGCCCCTATACAAAGCATTACTAAGATCTCATCTGGAATATGCAACCCCTTTTCATCACCAGTTCAGAAAGATCATATTGGGGAACTGGAGAGAATGCAGAGAAAGACAAACAAATTGATAAAAGGCATGGAGGGGCTCAGCTATGGAGAAAGATTAGCTGAAGCACATTTATTCTCCTTTGAGAAAGGAGTTTCGTTTCAAATATTTTATTGATAATTGACAAGCAACTGTTTCATACAATTCAGTACAGGGTACAGTAAAGATACTAAACAGTGCATATCACAGACAAACAGTATAACGTTGATATAAAGAAGGATAGGGAGTATTACAAAAGATGGATACTCAGTCAGATAACATATTGATTCACTATAACTAAAAATGCGAAAAATAAAAGGGAACAGGGTCCCTAATTTCGACATATCAGGGTGCCAGCGGTCCCCTATGAGTTTGGGCAGGAGAACCACCGGAACCATCTTATGAGACAGAAAATCATACAATACAGCGCTCGCAAATATATGATCTCAAAATCTAAAAAGAAAAAGGAAAACTTTGTTGCAGCTGCAGAGTGAAAGTACTGTACTTTAGTAATATATAACCAGGTGAACTGCGCTGGCAACTATATGTAAATAAAAATATACCAGATCAAGAAACACAAATAATAAATATAGAGGTAACACGAATAGTGAATATAAAGGTGTCAGAGAACTGGGCATGCACCCCGCGCAACTCACCCAATAGTTTGTGAGAATGCGCTGGACTGTACTACCAGAACCACAAGACCTTCCATATAAATGTGATAAATCAATTTGTGTGCATAATTGCTGCAGAATGACAGAAAATGGCAATAGGAGCGTGCAAAAGTGCACTATCTAGGTGAAAAACTTTCACTACAATATAAATAGATTGGTGTGCATATTAGACAGGTGCATCTATAAAATAACAAAAATAGCGGTTTGACATAACACCAGTGCAAGGAAGAGAAATAAAATAAATATACTCTCAAAAAGTTCACAATCAAAAATGACTATGGAGCGATCCCCTCAGGAAATGCCAGGTGGGATAATAAAATCATGAGACGTCAACAATAACCAAATTGCAAACAGAGAGAAACGTAGCCGATGGTTAAAAACCCCTTCATGGGAGAAGCAATGGGCAGACTTCCAGCTTTTTCATCCTTATAATCAAACAGGGCTGGTGATGTAACGATGTAGAAATTGCTTGGAAGAAACCACAAAGCACACGTTCCACCAAAGGAAAAAAGAGAAGCATATAGCATAAAACCTTAAGATACCAAGGGTCACCTGCGCATAAATGCGCTACTCACGGGACCGGTAAGCAAAGCAGGCATTCAGATATTTGGTCGGTTCGCCGCTCTCTGGCGTGCGTTCCACCACCAGGAAGTGATGTCACTGGTAGCAAATCAGACAGACGTGGACAGGATGTTGTGTCGACGCGTTTCGCCCCTCCCCCAGGGCGTTATCAAAGACTTAAGTCTTTGATAACGCCCTGGGGGAGGGGCGAAACGCGTCGACGCAACATCCTGTCCACGTCTGTCTGATTTGCTACCAGTGACATCACTTCCTGGTGGTGGAACGCACGCCGGAGAGCGGCGAACCGACCAAATATCTGAATGCCTGCTTTGCTTACCGGTCCCGTGAGTAGCGCATTTATGCGCAGGTGACCCTTGGTATCTTAAGGTTTTATGCTATATGCTTCTCTTTTTTCCTTTGGTGGAACGTGTGCTTTGTGGTTTCTTCCAAGCAATTTCTACATCGTTACATCACCAGCCCTGTTTGATTATAAGGATGAAAAAGCTGGAAGTCTGCCCATTGCTTCTCCCATGAAGGGGTTTTTAACCATCGGCTACGTTTCTCTCTGTTTGCAATTTGGTTATTGTTGACGTCTCATGATTTTATTATCCCACCTGGCATTTCCTGAGGGGATCGCTCCATAGTCATTTTTGATTGTGAACTTTTTGAGAGTATATTTATTTTATTTCTCTTCCTTGCACTGGTGTTATGTCAAACCGCTATTTTTGTTATTTTATAGATGCACCTGTCTAATATGCACACCAATCTATTTATATTGTAGTGAAAGTTTTTCACCTAGATAGTGCACTTTTGCACGCTCCTATTGCCATTTTCTGTCATTCTGCAGCAATTATGCACACAAATTGATTTATCACATTTATATGGAAGGTCTTGTGGTTCTGGTAGTACAGTCCAGCGCATTCTCACAAACTATTGGGTGAGTTGCGCGGGGTGCATGCCCAGTTCTCTGACACCTTTATATTCACTATTCGTGTTACCTCTATATTTATTATTTGTGTTTCTTGATCTGGTATATTTTTATTTACATATAGTTGCCAGCGCAGTTCACCTGGTTATATCTTATGAGACAGAGCACATTACCAATAGTCACTAAAGGGAGATGAGAGGGGAGAGAAAAAGGGGGGAAAGAGGGGTAGCTGAGAGGAGAAGGTCTGAAAGAAGGGAATGAGAGTTAGTGGAGTGGGGGGAGTAAATCGGTCGGATCGCACGGGCACGGGTGCAAGTTCAATGTCCTAGAATGACGATAGGACCATCTCAGAGTTTCAAGAGATGTTCGTCAACATCTGTGGGCAAAAAGTGCTCAATCCAAGGTTGCCAGGTTTTGGTGTGCTGGGGACCTTATCTAGGATTTTCGCTTCAATTTTGCTGTGTATCATTGCTTGGGTGATCCTATTCTTCATTTCAACTATACTAAGAGTGGGTGTTTTCCAAGCCTTAGCAATCGTTTGCTTGGCTGCGGTGAATAAGTGAAGGAGGAGGCGGAGTTGTGCTCTGGTGTAATCTTGCGGAATAAAGCTAAGTAGGGCTACAGCTGGGTTAGGTTCTAGGGTGATTTGGTGGAGGGTAGATGCCATTTGGAATGTTCTTGCCCAAAAGCGTTGCACCAGTGGGCATCTCCACCAGATGTGGAGGTGTGTACCTCTGTCCCCACACCCCCTGAAGCAGTTTGGGGGAAATTCGGGTAGAAATTTGGCGATTCTAGATGGGACTAGATACCAACGCATTAACACTTTGTAATTTGCCTCTGAGGCAACAACATTTTGAGATGAGTTTTTTGTATTGGTCCAAATGGTGATCCAATCGTCCGCCTCAAGGTTAATATTCAAGTCCCTTAGCCATCGCTGTGCGTAAGTGGGAAGGCTTGAGGGTGACGATGTGAGGTGGGCATAAAGACGAGAGATAGCACCTGGGGCATGCGGGTCCGAGTCACACATATTTTCGTATTCTGTTAGAGTGTCCAGCCCAAAGTTAGATTTTATGGTTGTTTGAACAAAATATGCAATTTGAAGGTAGCGGAAGCACTCTCTGCTGCGGAGCTGTGCCTGTGCCTGGATATTTGTAAACGATTTTATAGTGTCACCATTAATTAGATCACAAATGCGAGTCAGACCCGCCTGGACCCAGGCTTGAAATGAGGCTAGTTCTGTGTAAGCTGGATAGAATTGAGGGTGGCCAAGAAAGGACAGAAGTGGGGAGTGTGGGGAAATCAACTTGAAGGGGATCTTCAACCTATCCCAGAGTTTAAGTGTGTGCTGCATTAATGGATTGGTTATAGGGCCCCGCGCTGCTGAGGGGAGCTGAGGGGAGCCATAACAAATTGGTTACAGTAATAGGGTGAAGGTCAATGGCCTCAAGGCTAACCCAGAGTGGTATTTCAGATTTAGAATGGTATAGAGTGGACTGGGCCAGCCGGGCCGCGTGATAATAGTGTAAAAAGTTGGGTATACCAAGGCCGCCGCTGAGCTTGTTACGGAGTAGAACTGGTCTCGCAACTCTGGGCCGTATGGGACCCCAGATGTATTTGAAGACTTTGTTTTGTAGGATCCTATGGTATTAAGGGGGAACTGCGATAGGGAGTACTCTGTATAAGTACAATAATTTTGGTAACAAGGACATTTTCACAGCCGCAATACGTCCGAGCCAGGATACACATAAAGGTAGCCAAGAATTAAGTAGAGAAGATAGTTGGGTTAGCATCAGGAGATAATTGGATTGGAACAGATTTAATGGGTTATTGCTCAATTTGGTCTCTAGGTAGGGAATAGATGTGGAGGACCAATGAAAAGGAAAATTTTGGCGTAGCATTTCGAGATCAGCTTGTGGCAGAGACACATTGATAGCTTTTGATTTTGTTTGGTTAACTTCTAACCCAGAGACCTGAGCAAATATACCTAAGGTGTTCATTAGATTTGGTAGGGTAATATGGTGCGACGTAATAAACATTAGTGCATCATCAGCGAAGAGACACAATTTGTGCGAGGTTGAAGCTACCTCTAAACCTCGGATGTCAGGGTTAGCTCTAATCAGGGCCGCTAAAGGTTCGATCACGAGCGCAAATAACAAGGGGGATAAGGGGCAGCCCTGTCTAGTTCCTCGTGAAATAGGGAAGGGTTCTGAGCGAAATCCTGAATAGTGTACGTGGGTGGGTGTAGAGAGCATTGATCCAGCCAAGAAAGTGTGGGCCAAAGCCCCAGTGCTGGAGGATATAAAATAAATAGGGCCAGGAAACTGTGTCAAAAGCTTTCCATATGTCTAAGGAGAGGAGATGCATTGGAATTTTACGAGAGCGAGCCAAGTGCTGTAAAAGGATCACACGCCGGATGTTATCGCTCGCTTGTCGTTTAGGTATAAAGCCTACTTGGTCTTTATGTATCAGCACTCCAATAATAGGATTTAGGTGTAGGGCTAAAATTTTGGCCAGGATCTTTATGTCCACGTTTAAGAGTGAAATTGGTCTGTAGTTAGACCATAATGTATTATCAGTGTTTGGTTTCGGGATCATTGATATGAGCGCCGTCAACGTGTCTCTACCAAAGGAGTGATGTCTGAGTATGGCGTTAAAAGTATTGGTGAGGAGGGGGGCTAGTTCTGTAGCAAATTTTTTATAATAGAGACTAGGGAGGCCGTCCGGGCCCGGACGCTTATGGGGTTTGAGCGTCTTGATGGCTGTTAAGACTTCCTCGGTTGTGATCGTACTTTCCATTAACTCACGATTGGCATCTGATAGTGTAGGAATAGACAAATTATGGAAAAGCTTCTCTGCCTTACGCAAAAGGGAAGGCTGCTTTAGCCTCATAGAGATTTGCCAACTGCTTACGGAACTCCGAGAGGACCTTGATCGGATTACTAGTAATCGTGTCTTTAGCCAATCTGAGTCTAATGGGAACACGAACACGATCTGGCCTGCGAAGGCGTAAGGCCAGGTAGGTGTCTGGTTTATTTGCTTTGGTGTAGGTCGTGTGATTGGATCTGCGAATAGCCTTATCGGCCGCATCAGCCAGAAGTAAGTCTAGGTCAAGTTTAGTTTTTTCTAAAGTTGTTTTGTGTGCTTCAATTGGACTGGATTGGAATTGTAGGAAGCTATCGTGGTAATCTGACTCAAGTTGATGTAATTTGAGAATTTTATCTCTATTGAGGTGTGACGCAACTTAGATACATGTGCCTCGTATTACTATTTTATGCGCCTCCCAGAGCAGTATGGGGGAGATGTCAGGGGTGGCGTTGTGTGTAAGATAGTCCTTGAGGGCAACCTGGATGTCCAGACAGTATGATTGATTGGTTAGAAGAGAATCATTCATGCACCATGATCTGTTGGTAGCTTGTGGTATTAAAGATGACACTGAGGTGATGAGAGCACAGTGGTCTGTCCATGTGATTGGCTGGATATGTGAGTGAAGGAGGAGTGGAGCGGATGCTATGGAAATAAAAATGTGATCAATCCTGGAGAAGGATTTATGGGGATGTGAGTAGAATGTATAGTTTTTCTTTGTGGGGTTGGATTCTCTGCATGTATCTAAGAGGGAGGACTTTTGTATTAGTTTACGGAATTGCGTTGAGGGGGTGTAGTGCTCAGGGGCATATGGTGATTTATCTATGTGTGGTTGCAGCACAGAGTTGGAATCACCACACAGGAACAGAGTTCCCTTACAGTGTGTTCTCACAACCTGTGAGAAAGGAGTTTAAAGAGGATATGATCAGTATGTAGAATACAAAAATGGTACATATAGTATACTTGGTGCAAAGTTATTGACTTTAAAGTCATAAATATTAAAAGGGAGGGATAGACTCCCTCAGGAATTAGCTGTAGCCAGTTTAGTTAATTGTTTTAAAAAACTGGATTCTAAATGAACAGAATATAACAGGCTATTAACATTTACAAGTATAAACTCCAGTGATTTTTGAACCAGAAAATTCCTGATTGCCTTGGGGATCAGGAAGATTTATTTTCCCTGGTGGAGTAAATTGGGCTATGCTTTAGTGGTTGTTTTTTGGATCAACTGTGGGAGTAGGGTTCTGTATATGGGGGTTTTCTATGTATTCTTTTTTTCTAGTGTTTAAAGTAAATGGATTTGTGCCTTTTTTAACTTTCAGGAACATCATGTCAGTCATTAGAAAGGTTGTGGCAACTGTTATGCCCCATACACACGAGTGGAATTTCAGTCAGAAAAATCTTGGATGGTTTTTCGGACGGAATTCCGCTCAAGCTTGGCTTGCATACACACGGTCACACAAAAGTTCTCTGAACTTTCAACCGTCAAGAACGCGGTGACATACAACACTACGGTGAGCCGAGAAAATGAAGTTTAATGCTTCCGAGCATGCGTCGCATTGTTTCTGTGCATGTGTCTTTTTTTGCACGTTGAAATTGCATACAGGCGAACGGAATTCCCGAGAGGAACTTTTCGACGGGAAAATAGAGAACCTGCTCTTAATCTTTTGATGGCGAGGATTCCGCCAGCAAAAGTACGATGGAGCATACACATGGTCGGAATTTCCGACCAAAACCTCACATCCGACTTTTGCTGGCGGAATTTCCGATCATGTGTATGGGGTATAAGGTTTATGCTCATGCTTATAATTGTGCATGTGCACACAACAAGACATACACATGAATATATGGATACTGACTTCTAGTGAGTTTTTAAAACCTGGGCCCTGCATGAAATGTTTACTGAATAGTCTTTCAGTTTAAGTTCCTATTATTCATGATTTTAAAACTGCTTGACCCTGTTACTGACCCAGCTTTCCTCTGACCTGCTTCTGGTTTATCATTGCCTGTCTATGTTTACTGCCTATATTTGTTACCAATGTTTGCCTGGACTTATGAAGAAGATTTCTGGTATTAATTCTGTACCTCTCTGCCTGCATGTTGTCAGCCTCTGCTCATATCTAACCTTGATCATGCTCAAGATTTGGTGCCTTCCTGCTTAACTGTTACCAAATTCAGCTTGTGACTTGGCTCTGCTTACAACTAGACTTGGTGTATTTTGGATGCCATCTCCACTGTGCTTCTGTTTACTTGATACCAGTGCTTGCAAGTTCAAGTCTTCAGTTTCAGCTTCAGGCACTTGCATCCTTCCATTGCCCTTGCAGTCCCTGTCCAAACTTTTAGGTGTGCCAAGATGGGAATTGTGTGAGAGGCCACTGTTGTCATCTTGGGCTCCTTATACAAGTATGTAACACTTGATATTAACCTTAAGTGGCATAGCTGTGCATAATTGCCTGCATATTGGAGATTACTTGCCAGTGACCCATTTCACAGTTTGATTCGTTTAGTGTTCACTGTCCATACAGACGCTCCATCCTCAGTGCAGCTGAGCTTCCTTACTGCTGCTGCACCTGCTACACAGACAGTGCAGATTCAGGGAGTATCTGTATACTATAGTATACTATATATCTGTATAGTATGTATCTGTGTGGGCGGAGCCTGAGGGGGATTCACAGGCACTAGTTCCCCATCAAGTCCACTTCCCTGGTGATAGACAGCAGACTGTGTGCTTTCCTTAACCAATAGACAGCTGCAGCCTGCTATTTGATATATAATCTGCCCACTGTCTGCTGTTAATTACAAGGACAAAGCAAACCTGAGGAGGAACTAGTGTCTCAGCCTCCCTGTATACTGCAGCATCACCAGTTGCAAGGAGGCTGTCAGCTTTTAGGTTTACAGTGTCATTAACAACAGCTGACATGATAGAGTGGGGGTCACGGCAGCAAACATTTCACTCTAAAACAATGCATACTGAGAAGGGCACCCTACCTGTCTCTGTATGCCAAATTAAAGTAGCCCTTAATTACCTCCAGTAGTATGGTAGAAAGTAAAGTAAAAAATATATATATATATTTTTTTAAATTGTAGCTCTTTTATTGTTTATAGCGCAAAAAAATAAAAACCGCGAGCTTCCAAGATGGCCGCGAGTCACTGAAGCTCCGCTCCACCATGGCCCTGCATTAGTCACCCTAGCTCTCAGAGCGACTCCACGAGCATCACACCGGACTACCTAAGTGGGGGAGAACCCCCAGAACCCACGGGGAACAACGCACAAGCCAGGAGAAACCTAACAAGTCAGATGACCGCGGCGCCCGGCCCGGTCAGCTACGCAAAGATGGCGGCGGCTGCACGAGGCACCTGCAGCACAGGGGAGGATGATGACTCAATAGCGGATCAGGACGTTCGGTCACCTCTCTGTCCAGGTTCCGATTTCCCTCCTCTGCCTCTGGGAGCTTCCCCTGCTTCCACTGAGTCTCTGCTGGGCAGGTTGCAGAACGGCCTCCCCTCCACCCCTATGTTAGACCCACACACAGGCCTTTTACTATCAATAACTGAAGTGACCACAACCTCCCTTGTCCCCACTGACTTTCCTTCTATGATGGAAGCATTCTCCCAACTGCTCTCTAAGACAGGGGTCTCAAACTGGCGGCCCTCCAGATGTTGCAAAACTACAAGTCCCATCATGCCTCTGCCTGTGGGAGTCATGCTTGTAACTGTCAGCCTTGCAATGCCTCATGGGACTTGTAGTTTTGCAACAGCTGGAGGGCCACCAGTTTGAGACCCCTGCTCTAAGAGCTTGGCCATGAACGTGGCTCAAATAACCTCCACTATCCATGCAGACCTGCAGCAACTGGGGCAGCGAATAGACTTGATTGAAAAGAGGGCAGATCAAGCAGTTGCTCGTATCAACCAAAACTCAGACAGATTACAAGAAATGCAAGATCAACTTAAAACTGCTTTTGCCAAAATCGATGACCTCGAAAATCGTTCAAGACGTTACAATTTTCGAATTCGCGGTCTTCCTGAAACTGAGAAAGATGTACATTCTGCAGTGAAAATCCTGCTGAAAGACCTCATTTCTGATATAGCGGAGCATCGCACGGAACTGGATGGTCTGATGGTCTTCCAAGAGACATCATTGTGAAGCCCCACTATTTCGCTGTGAAGGAGGAAATAATGAGGAGAGCCAGAGGATCAGACAACCTAAAATTGTTGGGCCACAAAATACAAATCTTTGCTGACTTATCGCCATATACAGTGCAGAAGAGACGTTCTCTGAAACCGTTGCTCCAACTTCTGGCAGAGAAAGCTATAACATACCGATGGTCATTCCCCCTGAGACTGAACTTTTCCTACAGAAATAAAAGTTTTGGCTTTTCATCATTTGCGGAAGGTGAACGTCTGCTTCTACAATTGGGCCTAATGCCTCAAGGTCCAATGCATCCCCAGGCAGGAAGGAGCACTCCATCATCAACAAAACACCCACCTCCGGCAAGTCCTCTGCAGCCTACCTGGCTCAAGCAGAGCTCCAAACGCTCTAAAGAAAACATCCCTCCCTGAAATCTGAGGGATCTTAGGGATCCTTTCTCGGATCTGTATTTTCTCATCTCCCTTTGTCCAGTTCGTCGGTCCGGACGGACCTTTCGGGTCTCACAGCATCATACTGTGATGAAGCCACCAAGATAACATTGACACTCACTAGACGGGTTTCCAAACCTCCCGTGGGCACCCTGATCGACTTGAACTGGAGGAAGCTCATGACACTCCATTAGGGGGTGAGGGTAGCGGGTGGGGGAGAAGGGAGATCAATCCTTTTGATGGCCTGGTTTCCTTTACAACCTGTGACATTCTACCACAGTTTATTTCCCCTGGACACACTTCTCCCCTCAATAGAGTTGTTATAGGCGTATTAGGTGCTTGATGAGCTCTCAACAAATTTCTCTGTAGGATTAAACGGTTCACATTATTTTAGTTATTTTTGACATGGAGGTAAAGTTTAAATGTCACTATTATAAGGTTGATGCCTCCCGTTAGGCTTTGTTTTCACAAATTATATGTGGCCGTAGGCTGTGTCGGACTTCCCGCTGGGAGCCTGATCTTTCCCTCCTGGGCCCCTTGGTTGGTGGGTGGGGACCCCAGGGGGAGGGGTCGCTTTCTCAAAGGTTTTGGGTTACTTAATTAAGATAAGGTTTCACTCTCAATTGGATCGCTCTGATACCTTTTTGTCTTTTAATGATTTAGTTTTCTAGTTACTTTACAGTTGCTATGTAACACAGGTGGCGGGGCCGTGGTGGTTTCAATGCGCCCCTAGTAGGTCCCAGGAATTCATGCTCCTGGCTCCCTGGCTGGTTGCCCTACTAGTAGGGAACCGGTCCTCCCACGTTAAGGGGTTTGGAATGGCTAGTCCATCCTACCTCGGGATTTGTGGGGGGTCTGGGGACCCCCGAGTTTTCATTATGTCTTCATATCATAATGCAGGAAAGTGTAATGTTTCTGGTCATTGTAATAAATCTGTTCTCTCTTCTTCTCTTTTTCACCCCTTTATCTTTCTTCTCCTACACTATGCTAATGAGTGTTCCCAGGTTCTAGGTCCGCCTCCGGTCTCTCCTCCCAGGTCTCACCTCAGTAAGTGACACATCATCTTTCCCATTTGGTGCAGACTTCCCTTCTCAGCAAGGTAAGAAGCTCTTTCAAAGCTTAGCTCCACTCCGTCCACAACATGACTGATTGATCCAACATGACTCCCTCCCTTCATATTATCTCGCATAATACTCAGGGTTTAAACTCTCCCATCAAACGTAGGAAGATCTTTCAACTTTATAAGTCCATGCATGCTGACATTCTCTTTCTACAAGAGACCCACTTCCCCATATCATACCAAACCAAATTCCTGCATCATCATTATCCCCAATTTTTTTTGTCCTCCGCTTCTACCAAATCAAAAGGCATCGCAATATGCTTTGCCAAACATATTAATCTCTCCCAGCCAGAGACTGTTTCTGATCCAATGGGACGTTATATTCTGGTCTCAGGGAACATAGATGGGGAATTATATACGTTTGTCCCATATTATGCCCCTAACAAGGGTCAGAAAGCTTTTTTGAATCCCTGATGAACAAACTACGCCCTCACTTAAAAGGCACAATTTTCTTTGGTGGAGATACTAATATGGCATTTGATTTTTCCTTGGGCTCAACTAGCTCTGGTAAATCAAAACTCAAACGTCCCTCTAGGCAGAGTGTCCAAATAGCAAAAATACTGCATGAAGAAGGTTTAATAGACATCTGGAGGGAAACCAACCCTCACGCTAAGGATTACACACATTACTCAGCTCCCCATGGCTCTTACGCCAGGATTGACCACATATTCACTCAGCCCTATACGATCCCCTTGATAATGAGATCCAAGATTGTAGATCCACCCCTTTCAGACCACTCGATGGTCACTTTGGTTACGAAAAAGCCCTCAGGGTGCAATACCCCCCCACGTTGGAGATTGCAGGAAACCATTCTCAGTGACCCAATTCAGTGCACAATTTTAGAGCAATCAATTAAGGAATATTTTAGAATCAACACAACCTCAGACATCTCACCAGAATCAGTCTGGGCGGCACACAAACCGGTGATCAGGGGGAAACTAATACAAATGGTGGCCAAACTTAAGGCGGAACACAGAGCGAATACGCTTAAACAATCTGAGGAATTTAAAGCACTAGCCAGGGCGCATAAACTGGCACCTACTATAAAATCCCTAGCAAACCTGGATAGGGCCCGGGCTGGCTTCAATCTGACTTTGACTACCGCTGCTGAAAAACACCTCAGGTGGACGGGAGCAAAGTTCTACAGCCAAAAGGATAGGATAGGTTCTAAATTAGCGGTCAAGATAAGTCCCAAACATCGTGCCTTAGCATTCCCCAAAATTAAGCTGAATTCCGGGGATCTAACCCAAAACCCAAGTAAGATCATGGATGCATTCCTTCAATTCTATGGGGATCTTTATAAACCTAAATCACCATCGGTAGGCAAATTTCGGCAGGAGTTTCTTGACTCCCTTTCATTGCCATCCTTGGCGGATGCACATAGGGATTTAATGGAGAGCCCTTTCACCCAGGAAGAGGTGCCAGATACTATGAATTCACTAAAACTTGGATCCTCCCCTGGCCCAGATGGGTTCTCGAACGGTTATTATAAAAAAATTGGCTCCACGCTAGTCCCACACCTAACGAAATTTCTGAACTCCCTTAGGAAAGGTTCCCCGCTGGGGAAGGACTTAAATGCCGCATACATCATGGTGATCCCCAAGCCAGGGAAGGACTCAAGCGAGATTGGGAACTACCGACCAATATCCCTGATTAACAATGACATCAAAATTTTAACCAAGATTCTAGCGAATAGAATGGTGAGTTTCATCCCAATATATATTCACAAAGATCAGGTGGGTTTTATTCCTGGCCGACAGGGTCCGGATCAAATTAGAAGGACCATTAACATTATATCTCTTCAGCAATCTCAATGGGACGGAGGGTCACACCAAAAGGGCTTTATTTTGTCGATTGACCTTTATAAGGCTTTTGACTCAATTGACTGGGCATACATGTCTGACATTCTGCAACGATGGGGATTCGGCCGATTTTTTCTAAACATAATAAACTCACTGTACTCAAACCCTTCAGCGCAAGTTCGACTGATGGGTAGATACTTGGCCTCGTTCCCAATAGAAAGAGGCACCAGACAGGGATGCCCACTCTCTCCCCTCTTATTTGCGATTGCGAGTGCTCTTTACGCGGATGACTTTTTACTGTACCTTACATCTCCCCTGATTTCCACTCCAGTGGTTTGCGGGGTTCTGAGGTCTTTTAGCAAAATTTCAGGACTGACGGTAAACATGAATAAGTCTATTGCTTTAAATATCATGGTACCGTCAGATTCTCTTTCACAACTTAAACGAAACTTTGATTTTTCCTGGTCCGACACAGCCATCCCCTATCTGGGAATTCTTCTAACACCTGATATAGGTGGTTTATACAAAGCTAATTATCCCCCCATGGTACTTAAATGTAGACGAGAGCTCAAAAAATGGGCTAAATGTGGTCTATCCTGGCTGAGAAGAGTACATGCTATTAAGATGACACGACTACCCCACCTTTTATATTGATTTCGTTCACTTGCAATCCCTCTGACGAAAGGTTTCCTCCATAAACTACAATCTGAGATAATTTGCTTTGTATGGGGAAATAAGGGATACAGATGTCCGTCTAACATTCTACTCCGCTTACGATCGCAGGGTGGTTTGGGCCTGCCTGATCTATGGGGTTACTATCGGGCTGCCCAATTGTCACAGATTTCACTCATCTTCGGAAGGGGCCCAAAACCTGACTGGCTATCTATGGAAAGGCTGGCTACACCCCTCAACACTATTGACTTTCTTATGTGGTGCGACCCAAAGCTTAGGCCGGCTATCATGGCACCCACCTTATCTCACTCAATTGCGCTTTGCACTAAACTATTCACTCAACCTGCCCTGATCTCCCCCCTTAAACCTCTTTCTCACATTTTTAATAACCCTAACTTTCCACCAGGATTAAACATTCGGGCGTTTAGATGGTGGACAGACAAAGGCCTCTACAGGATAGGTCACTTCCTAACAGCCGCAGGTCCCCTTACTCTATCCTATTGTAAACGCACGCTGGAAATGCCTGACTCTGAAAGATTCCGATTCAACCAAATCTCCCACTTCCTACAATCTATTTGGACCAACAAACCCGAGTCCCCCTCAATAACACCGTATGAACATTGGTGCTCTAACATTGCTAACCAAAAGGGAGGGATTTCTGTAATTTACACAGCACTTATGTCAAAACTGGACAAACCAACATACGCTAGGACCTGGGAGGAGGACACAGGCGGATCATGGACACCAACGGATTGGTTTAGAGTCTGGACCCGTTCATACACAGGTATCTGCAACATCTCCCTAATAGAGGCTAGCATCAAGGTTCTGTCAAGGTGGTATTATGTTCCTGCCAGATTGGCTTTGTTTTATCCTGGGACTTCTCCACTGTGCTATAGAGGTTGCAAATTGGAAGGCACTATGTTCCACATATGGTGGTCCTGTCCCCGCATCAGATCCTTTTGGAAGAAAATATTTCGAACTATATGCAATCTCATGAACATATCGATAGTCCCTGACCCCCACATAGCCTTACTTAACCACACTATTCCTAATATATCTAAGCACTCCCAAACTCTCTCCTTCTTCATTTTTTTAGGGGCAAAAATACTATACTATAGCCAAGGCCTGGAAAAGGCCTACGGTATCCTTCCAGTGCTGTAAGAGAAAGGTTTCATGGATAATGTCCCAGGAGAAAATAGTAGCGAAACTGTTGGACAAATTTGAGAGATTCAATGCCACTTGGGAACGCTGGGCAACGTACTGTCACATACCACTCTTACCAGGAATGGATCCTGGAGCAGGTTGCGCACCCCCTTCACAGTAGCACTGCTCTTCTCCACTTTTTCTCTTCTTCTTTCTAACACGTTTTCTTTCCACTCTTGAAGAGACTACCTAGTCTCTTCAGCTCTCTCAGGTCTTTTCTGTCATGATACCTCTCCAGCGGGGTACTCTGGGGGGACTGCTTCCCGGATTACTGACGGGATCCTTTGAATCCCCTTGGCAGTACGGGTCAGTCAGTCCCTCCCTTTTGAAAACCTGCGTACATATTAGTTATGAATAGCCCAACGAAGGTCACCCAGATAGACATACATGCAGGAATACTCTACCTTTGTTCCTTATTAGGGATGAGCCGAACACCCCCCGGTTCGGTTCGCACCAGAACCCGCGAACGGACCGAAAGTTCGCACGAACGTTAGAACCCCATTGACGTCTATGGGACTCGAACTTTCGAAATCAAAAGTGCTCATTTTAAAGGCTAATTTGCATGGTATTGTCCTAAAAAGGGTTTGGGGACCCGGGTCCTACCCCAGGGGACATCAATGCAAAAAAAACTTTTAAAAACGGCCGTTTTTTCGGGAGCAGTGATTTTAATGATGCTTAAAGTAAAAAAAAAAAAGTGAAATATTCCTTTAAATATCGTACCTGGGGGGTGTCTATAGTATGCCTGTAAAGTGACGCGTGTTTCCCATGTTTAGAACAGTCCCTGCACCAAATGTCATTTTTAAAGGAAAAAATCTCATTTAAAACTGCTTGCGGGTTTAATGTCATGTCGGGTAATGGCAATATGGATGAAAATCAGTGAGACAAACGGCATGGGTACCCCCCAGTCCATTACCAGGCCCTTTGGGTCTTGTATGGATATTAAGGGGAACCCCGCACCCAAATTAAAATAAGGAAAGGTGTGGGGCCACCAGGCCCTATATACTCTGAACAGCAGTATACAGGCGGTGCAAACAAGACAGGGACTGTAGGTTTGTTGTTAAGTAGAATCTGTTTGTAATTTTGAACATTTTTAACGTGTTTAGCTCCAGCCAAAAAATCTTTTCTAAGCTTTTTGGAAAACATAGGGAAGGGTTATCACCCCTGTGACATTTGTTTTGCTGTCTTTCCTCCTCTTCAGAAGATTTCACCTCACTTTTTTGTCCCAATGAAAAATGTTTTTTGAAAATTTGGGTTTTTTTGTGGAACAAGGATTGGAAAGCATCAGTGGAAAGGAGAAATTGTTTTCCCATATTAACTCTTACAGGAGAGAATTTCCCTTCCTAGGGGTAGATTTCATCTCACTTCCTGTTGTCTCCTTCCGTTTGCAAGTAGGAGTCGTTTGTAAGTTAGATGTTTGAAAGTAGGGTCCTGCCCTATATACTCAGCAGAAATTTGGGCCTTAGGTGTTGCTGTGGCCACAACACTGTAAGCCCTCACAGGGCCCTGCTGTGAAATATTAGATCAAGAATTGTAATTACATGCCCCTGTTGAACAGGAGCTGAAAAATTAGGCCTTAGGCACTGGTGCTGGTGCCACAACACTGCAACCCCTCACAGACACTCTAGTTGGAACGCAGGAACGAGCCCTGCTGCAAAGTATTGCATCAAAAATTGTAATTACACGCCCCTGTTAGACAGGGGCAGAAAAATTGGGCCTTAGGCACTGGTGCTGGTGCCACAACACTGCAACCCCTCACAGACACTCTAGTTGGAACGCAGGAACGAGCCCTGCTGCAAAGTATTGCATCAAAAATTGTAATTACACGCCCCTGTTAGACAGGGGCAGAAAAATTGGGCCTTAGGCACTGGTGCTGGTGCCACAACACTGCAACCCCTCACAGACACTCTAGTTGGAACGCAGGAACGAGCCCTGCTGCAAAGTATTGCATCAAAAATTGTAATTACACGCCCCTGTTAGACAGGGGCAGAAAAATTGGGCCTTAGGCACTGGTGCTGGTGCCACAACACTGCAACCCCTCACAGACACTCTAGTTGGAACGCAGGAACGAGCCCTGCTGCAAAGTATTGCATCAAAAATTGTAATTACACGCCCCTGTTAGACAGGGGCAGAAAAATTGGGCCTTAGGCACTGGTGCTGGTGCCACAACACTGCAACCCCTCACAGACACTCTAGTTGGAATGCAGGAACGAGCCCTGCTGCAAAGTATTACATCAAAAATTGTAATTACACGCCCCTGTTAAACAGGGGCTGAAAAATTGTGCCTTAGGCACTGGTGGTGGCGCCCAGAACCAAAAATGTTCTTACAAGCTATCAGCGTGATGATTGAGGAGGAAGAGGATAATTACTCAGGGATAGTCACTCAGCATCAGCATAGGCAGTCTTTGAAGGGATCTGAGATTTCAAAAAAAATTATTCGGTTACATCAGCATCAGGTGCTTGGTAGCTGGTGGTGATCCAAGACTGATTCATTTTTATGAAGGTCAGCCGATCGACCGAGTCGGTGGACAGACGCACCCTGTGATTGGTTACCACGCCTCCAGCAGCACTGAATGTGCGTTCCGAAAGAACACTGGATGCAGGACAGGCCAGTAGCTCAATTGCATACTGTGCAAGCTCTGGCCAGTGATCCATCCTCAAGACCCAGTAACCCAGAGGATTTTTGGTGGGAAAGGTGTCCAAGTCTGATCTTGCCCCTAGGTATTCCTGCACCATGTAAAACAGACCCTGGCGATGGTTGCTGGAACCGATCATACCTTGGGGCTGCGGACCAAAAAATTGTCTGAACGCATCGGTCAGACGGCCACCTTCTCCACCGCTCCTTCTTTGACTGACCGAAGCCTCAGCAACACGTTGTCCAGAAACAGGAGTTTGTAACCTCCCAGTCTCTGGGAACGCGTTGCACAGACCTTTCTGCAAGGCCTCCCGAAGATGTTTCATCCTCTGCTCCCTCTGCGATGGCAAGATAAGGTCCTTACCCTTGTAACGTGGATCAAGGAGGGTTGCCAGCCAGTATTGGTCCTTCTCCTTGATACCACGAATACGAGGATCCTTACGCAGGCTTTGCAGGATCAGGGAGGCCATGCAGCGTAGGTTTGCTGAGGCATTCGGTCCGAAGTCCTCTGGGTCACTAAGGACAACAACGTCCGCAGCCACCTCCTCCCAGCCACGTACAAGTCCATGTGTTCCTTGGGACTGATCCCTTAAAGACTGCTGCTGATGCTGAGTGCCAGGCTCCACCTCCATACTGACACAATCTTCCTCCTCCTCCTCCTCCTCCTCGTCCTCTTCCTGTGTGATCGGCGGGCACGCAGGAACACTGTCTGGATAAAGGGGGCCTTGAGAGCTAAGGAAGTCCTCCTCTTCCTGCCTCTGTTCTGCCTCAAGTGCCCTGTCCATTATTCCACGCAGCGTGTGCTCCAACAGGTGGACAAGGGGGACAGTGTCACTGATGCATGCACTGTCAGTGCTCACCATCCTCGTGGCCTCCTCGAATGGTGACAGGACAGTGCATGCATCCCTGATCATGGCCCACTGGCGTGGGGAAAAAAAACCAAGCTCCCCTGACCCTGTCCTGGTGCCATAGTCACACAGGTACTCATTGATGGCCCTCTGCTGCGTGTGCAGCCGCTGCAGCATGGCCAACGTTGAGTTCCACCTGGTGGACATGTCACAAATTAGGCGGTTCTTGGGCAGGTTAAACTCCTTTTGGAGGTCCGCCAGCCGAGCACTGGCATTATATGACCGGCAGAAATGCACACAGACTTTCCTGGCCTGCCTCAGGACATCCTGTAAGCCCGGGTACCTGCCCAAGAACCGCTGCACCACCAAGTTAAGGACGTGAGCCAAACAGGGCACATGGGTCATTTGTCCCTGTCGGAGGGCAGAGAGGAGGTTGGTGCCATTGTCGCAAACCACCATTCCTGCCTTAAGTTGGCGTGGCGTCAACCACCTCTGAACCTGCCCCTGCAGAGCTGACAGAACCTCTGCCCCAGTGTGGCTCCTGTCCCCCAAGCACACCAGCTCAAGCACCGCATGGCATCTTTTGGCCTGCGTACTTGCGTAGCCCCTTGAACGCCTACGGAGCACCGCTGGTTCCGAGGAAGAGGCCATGGAGGAAGAAGAAGAGGAGGGGGTGGAGGAGAGAGGTGTGTCACAATCAGCATTTTGGAGGCGTGGTGGCGGAACAACCTCCAACACTACTGCACCTTGTCCTGCCTCCTTCCCAGCTGCCAGCAGAGTCACCCAATGCGCCGTGAAACTTAGGTAACGTCCCTGTCCATGCCTGCTGGACCATGAGTCAGCGGTAATATGCACCTTACCGCTGACCGCCCTGTCCAGCGAGGCATGGACATTGCCTTCCACATGCCGGTAGAGAGCCGGAATCGCCTTCCGTGAGAAAAAGTGGCGTTTGGGTACCTGCCACTGAGGAACCGCACATTCCACAAACTCACGGAAGGGGGCAGAGTCTACCAACTGAAAAGGCAGCAGTTGAAGTGCTAGCAATTTTGCCAAGCTAGCATTCAACCGCTGGGCATGTGGATGGCTGGGAGCAAACTTCT
Organism: Lithobates septentrionalis; assembly: GCA_037952835.1. Taxonomy (NCBI): domain Eukaryota; kingdom Metazoa; phylum Chordata; class Amphibia; order Anura; family Ranidae; genus Lithobates; species Lithobates septentrionalis. The sequence goes on from JBBDGP010000596.1 coordinate 824,626, forward strand.
TTCGGCGGTGCAGCAGCTGGGGCAGGGAAATTTGCCTGGTACAATCTGACGTCGGTGTACCAAAAGCAGATTGCCCACAAGTACTTGGCTGTGACACACCTAATTCTACACCTTCATTCCTCTCACTGCAGGTCTCAGAGAGGACTGAAGGTCTAGTGGGGTTGGAAATCTCAGCTGATGAGGAGCAAGGAGAGATCCTCTTTGTTCTTTGGTGTGGGTCTTTTAGATACGCTTGCCAACGAACTGCATGGCAGGTCAACATATGTCTGGTCAAGCATGTGGTACCCAAGCGGGAGATGTTTTGGCCACGCGAGATACGCTTGAGACATATGTTGCAAATAGCAGCGGTACGATCTGATGCACTCGTCTCAAAAAAGGCCCACACCAAAGAACTTTTTGAATAACGCGCAGAGACTGCAGCGCCCTGCACATGTGGAGCTTTGGGGTGTGATGCAGTCAATGTGCTGCCCTTAGGCTGGCCCCTGGAGGGCATCCTGCCTCGTTGGTGATGTGCCGCCTCCTCCTCCTCCTCCTCCTCCTCCTCTCTCCTATCAGGCACCCACGTTGAGTCAGTGACCTCATCATCCCCTCCCTCCTCATCACTGGAGCAAACCTGGCAGTATGCTGCAGCAGGGGGAGCATGACTGCCAGATTGCTGTCCTTCTTGGGCACCCCCTCTGTCCGTGCTCATGTTACTGCCTTCATCGAGCTCAGTATCATCATCAGAGCCTTCCAAACGCTGGGCATCCTCCTGGAGCATGTACCCAACACTGTGGTCAAACAGTTCGAGGGAATCCTCAGGAGGACATGGTGGAGCTAGGGAAGGAGTCACTGATGACATTGAGCTGAGGGAAGAGGCCGCTGCTTTGCCAGACAAAGCACCCTGGGCATGGGTGAGAGAGGATGAGGAGGATGAGGACGGCTTGGTCATCCACTCGACCAAGTCTTCCGCATGTTGCGGCTCAACACGGCCAGCTGCCGAAAAAAAGGCCAAGCGTGTCCCATGGCCACGTGCTGATGAGGATGCACCGTCTCCACGACCAGCACTAGACACAGAGCCTGCTTGCCCTCTCTTATTGGCTTGTGACTGTCTGCCTCTCCTTCTTGGCCTTCCAGACATACTAATGGCCTGTAGCTGCACTAAGCTGGGATAGAACACCTGTAATTTTCTTCAGGTAGCTTTATATACTGTAACCAGACAAGCCTGCCTGTCAGTAGGAAGATAACAGGAACGGATCTAGCTGAACACTGTGAGCAGGACGCACTGTACTAAATGTAAATAGTCTAGCTGCCTGACCGTGGTACTAATAGGATCAAATAGAACACCTGTAATTTTCTTCAGGTAGCTTTATATACTGTAACCAGACAAGCCTGCCTGTCAGTAGGAAGATAACAGGAACGGATCTAGCTGAACACTGTGAGCAGGACGCACTGTACTAAATGTAAATAGTCTAGCTGCCTGACCGTGGTACTAATAGGATCAAATAGAACACCTGTAATTTTCTTCAGGTAGCTTTATATACTGTAACCAGACAAGCCTGCCTGTCAGTAGGAAGATAACAGGAATGGATCTAGCTGAACACTGTGAGCAGGACGCACTGTACTAAATGTAAATAGTCTAGCTGCCTGACCGTGGTACTAATAGGATCAAATAGAACACCTGTAATTTTCTTCAGGTAGCTTTATATACTGTAACCAGACAAGCCTGCCTGTCAGTAGGAAGATAACAGGAACGGATCTAGCTGAACACTGTGAGCAGGACGCACTGCACTAAATGTAAATAGTCTAGCTGCCTGACCGTGGTACTAATAGGATCAAATAGAACACCTGTAATTTTCTTCAGGTAGCTTTATATACTGTAACCAGACAAGCCTGCCTGTCAGTAGGAAGATAACAGGAACGGATCTAGCTGAACACTGTGAGCAGGACGCACTGCACTAAATGTAAATAGTCTAGAAGATAACAGGAACGGATCTAGCTGAACACTGTGAGCAGGACGCACTGCACTAAATGTAAATAGTCTAGAAGATAACAGGAACGGATCTAGCTGAACACTGTGAGCAGGACACACTGCACTAAATGTAAATAGTCTAGAAGATAACAGGAACGGATCTAGCTGAACACTGTGAGCAGGACGCACTGCACTAAATGTAAATAGTCTAGAAGATAACAGGAACGGATCTAGCTGAACACTGTGAGCAGGACGCACTGCACTAAATGTAAATAGTCTAGAAGATAACAGGAACGGATCTAGCTGAACACTGTGAGCAGGACGCACTGCACTAAATGTAAATAGCAGGAACGGATCTAGCTGAACACTGTGAGCAGGACGCACTGCACTAAATGTAAATAGCAGGAACGGATCTAGCTGAACACTGTGAGCAGGACGCACTGCACTAAATGTAAATAGCAGGAACGGATCTAGCTGAACACTGTGAGCAGGACGCACTGCACTAAATGTAAATAACAGGAACGGATCTAGCTGAACACTGTGAGCAGGACGCACTGCACTAAATGTAAATAGTCTAGAAGATAACAGGAACGGATCTAGCTGAACACTGTGAGCAGGACGCACTGCACTAAATGTAAATAGCAGGAACGGATCTAGCTGAACACTGTGAGCAGGACGCACTGCACTAAATGTAAATAGCAGGAACGGATCTAGCTGAACACTGTGAGCAGGACGCACTGCACTAAATGTAAATAGCAGGAACGGATCTAGCTGAACACTGTGAGCAGGACGCACTGCACTAAATGTAAATAACAGGAACGGATCTAGCTGAACACTGTGAGCAGGACGCACTGCACTAAATGTAAATAGCAGGAACGGATCTAGCTGAACACTGTGAGCAGGACGCACTGCACTAAATGTAAATAGCAGGAACGGATCTAGCTGAACACTGTGAGCAGGACGCACTGCACTAAATGTAAATAGCAGGAACGGATCTATCTGAACACTGTGAGCAGGACGCACTGCACTAAATGTAAATAGCAGGAACGGATCTAGCTGAACACTGTGAGCAGGACGCACTGCACTAAATGTAAATAGTCTAGAAGATAACAGGAACGGATCTAGCTGAACACTGTGAGCAGGACGCACTGCACTAAATGTAAATAGTCTAGATAGAAGATAACAGGAACGGATCTAGCTAAACTGAATACAGTGTATATATATATATGCAACACCTGGGATGCATATATATACACAATACACTGTAAGTGCAGCTAACTGACTGACTGTTCTGCCTAATCTATCTAACTCAAATCAAATGACACTGTCTCTCTCTATCTCTCAGCACACCGTAACACACACTACACAGGGCCGCCGTGCAGGCGGCCTTATATAGTGTGGGGCGTGTACTAAATCCCCTGAGCCATAATTGGCCAAAGCCACCCTGGCTTTGGCCAATTACAGCTCTCTCTACTGACGGCACTGTGATTGGCCAAGCATGCGGGTCATAGTGCATGCTTGGCCAATCATCAGCCAGCAATGCACTGCAATGCCGCAATGAATTATGGGCCGTGACGCGCCACACGAATTTGGCGCGAACGGCCCATATCGTTCGCAATTCGACGGACGGTCGAACAGCCGATGTTCGAGTCGAACATGGGTTCGACTCGAACACGAAGCTCATCCCTATTCCTTATGATTGTTCAATCTGCACAATGTTCCGTTCAATTTTTTTTTTATTTTCCATATTTTACCTTCAATGTATATTATCTGGTAAACTTGGTAACAGGCTTTTGAAGGTAACAGCAATGATAATACGGGAGGTGGAGTCTCGGTGGGTGGGAGGTTCTGATCCTCTCAAGCAGATACAGCAAGAACCCTGACGGGGTGTCCGGTGGGAGGAGGAGCATTCCTCCCACGCGAGCTTAATGGATGCACCTGTAGCCACTTAATGCGGATGTGTCTAAATATTCCTACCGGAAACAAGTTCGCTTATATGTTGTATGATTATAGACTTTCTTTACTTACTACACATCGTAAATGACTATAGCATTGTTTTTGCAAAAACTTCAATAAAAATGTTTTATACTTAAAAATAAAAAACGCAGAGGTGATCAAATACCACCAAAAGAAAGCTCTATTTGTGGGAAAAAAGGACATCAATTTTATTTGGGTACAGCGTCGCACAACCGTGCAATTGTCAGTTAAAGCAGCGAAGTGCAGTATCACAAAAAACGTCCTGGTCAGGAAGGGTGTAAAACCCTTTGGAGCTGAAGTGATTAAATAAGCCCATACATGCTACGCAGGTTGTGCATTTACAAGATCAACAATTGTTTCCTTAAAAAGAATATGTACTGTAAAATAGTTGGAGGCTATCATATCCCTATGTAATGCTTGATGACACTAGCGTCCCTATACTAATATGAGCTTTGTGCACCTTGGACCATGGAACAACAAGATACTGGTGATCATTTGATGTACTAGCCGGTTAATAGCTCCCTGCTATTGTCATTCTTTGGGGATGTACATGATAACACAGATTCATTACAATACAAAGCAACTGACAATATTATGAGTGTTTCTTGAAAGGTTCCAGTTTAGCTCTGCTTGCTTCAACATTTCCCATCAGTAAAAGTTTGGCACGGTGCTGTAAAATCAATGCAGCATTATCTTGTGGCGAGATAATTTTCAGCTGCTTTACATTCAGTAAATATGGATCCTGCATTCGTTACAAGCAAGAATGTAAAGTGTTACAGAACTACTTTAAATTAGCTGGCTAAAAATAGATGCCTCTACTTCTAGCAGACTGATCTGAGAGCTGTACAGTATAAGTTAAATTGCTACAAGCTTGCATACCTGATTTTTTTTTATTCACATAAACCAGGACACTAGTACATTTTTTGTAAGCTGACCTGATATAAGCTTTTGGTGGTGGCAAAACAACAAGATCCACAAATGCTTTAAAAACACAATATGAACGGTTGGTTCACACTAGAGCTGTTGTGGTGCATTGGACAGTATTGCCCAGTGCAACCACCATACAATGTCAAGGGAAATAACATTGGCCACAATTGGCATTGTTCACACCTTTGTGCTGCGTTGCATGCACCATTTTTGCTCAATACATCGCTGTGGTGAAGCTATACAGTGCATCCCACCGCAACACAACATGCTCGCATGTGATTTCACCGTGCAAATAATGTTGAACAAAGTAAAAAAAGTTCCACCATCTTATTTTTCTTGTTTACACTACACTCAATCAGAAAACATGAAGGAAGTGATGTCACAGGAGAAGCACATGACACAACGCAAGATAATGCAGCCTAACGCAGTGCAACAAAAGTGCACTCAAACCACAGATAAACGCATTGCAAACACAATGGAAATACTGTTTGCATCAATGCATTACAATAACATACTTTAATGCATCTCAACGCAGATGTTTTAATGCTCATGCTGTGGTGTGAACCAACCCTAATTTGTCCTGCATATAAAAGCAATACTTTAAATTCAGGGGAAAACTCCAAAGCTTAGGGTCCTTTCACACTGGGGCGGTTTGCAGGCGCTATTGCGCTAATAATAGCGCCTGCAAACCGACCCAAAAGTGCCGCTGCTTTGATTCCAGTGTGAAAGCCCCGAGGGCTTTCACACTGGAGCAGTGCGCTAGCAGGACGGGAAAAAAAGTCCTGCTAGCAGCATCTTCGGAGCGGTGAAGGAGCGGAGTGTATACCGCTCCTTCACCGCTCCTGCCCATTGAAATCAATGGGACGGCGCGGCTATACCTCTGCAGAGGCGCTTTGCGGTGGTTTTTAACCCTTTCTCGGCCGATAGCGGGGGGTAAAACCGCCCTGCTAGCGGGCGCATACCAACAATAAAGCGCCGCTTAAAATAGGGGCGCTTTACCGCCAACGCCGCCCCAGTGTGAAAGGGCCCTTAGACATAGAACTAATTTACTAAAAATGCTGGTTGCTTGGCTGTCATATTGAATAGCTCTGATAAGTTCCTGAGTCACTGACCTAGAAGAGCTATACAGATTAGGATTTCTGACTTGACCTGTCTGTATGCTATAAATTCTTAACCCCTTTGCAACTGCATAACACATACACTATATTACCAAAAGTATTGGGATGCCTGCCTTTACGCGCACATGAACTTTAATGGCATCCCAGTCTTATGCCCTGTACACACGGTCGGATTTTCCGATGGAAAATGTCCGATCGGAGCGTGTTGTCGGACATTCCGACCGTGTGTGGGCTCCATTGGACATTTTCCATCGGATTTTTTCTGACACACAAAGTTTGAGAGCAGGCTATAAAATTTTCCGACAACAAAATCCGATTGCGTCAATTCCGACCGTGTGTGGTCTGTTCCGACGCACAAAGTGCCACGCATGCTCAGAAGAAATTCCGAGACGGTACAGCTCGGTCTGGTAAACTTAGCGTTCGCAATGGATACAACACTTTCGTCACGGTGCAATGTTAAAAATGGTTTAATACAGCGCACTCTCTTCTTCTTTATAATGTGAGAAGAATGAAGTATTTTTGCTGCTCATATTCACACAGACTTCTCACAAACTTCTTTCTTTATTATTTAGCGTGATTCCCTTAATATATTTAGATTTGTCACATCTGACATTTTTTTTGTGTTGGAATTTTTTTTTTAGGTTTTCAGGCAGATTCTTTTTTTTTGGTTTGTCTTTTTTTCAAGGCTGATCTTTGTTTTATTGCATTTTTATTTTTACTCCAGAATATTTTTGTGTGTGTTTTGTGTGTCAAGTTACCACAACACCATTGATATCTTGTATTATTTAATCTGTAGGAGATTGTCTGGTGTTGTTGTCTCTTGTTAATTTCACATTGTACTTTAGAAATGTACCTAAATCGTCACCAACAAACTGTCCTTTTTGGATGAAAACACACATAGGAGAGTATAATTTTCCAAAAAAAATCATTTATTAAGGGCTCACAACTAAACAAAGAGGGAGGCAACGCTGGAGAAACAGCAGAAATGGGTGAAGCCTTTGGCCCCCAGGGCACACATCAACTATTTTCAAGCAAAATTGGTGGCCTGAGGAGTCCCTATCTAAGGGAGTGCAGTCTGGTCCAGAAGTCCCAGAGATCTGGAAAGCAGCAGATGACATCTGTGTCCCCAGGCTGTGGTCATACAAGAGACTGCAGCTTTTGTCAGACCAGACTGAACCCAGGGTCATCACTCTCTTGTCTTCTTTCCACGCTTCCTTCCACGCTGTGGCTGTGGTGGTGGAGTTGTGGCAGCAGGAGGAGGAGGAGGATGGTCCAACTCAATCACGTCGGTCTTGGGTGTGATTTCGCCACTCACCCCCTTAGTTAGGACTTTATAAATAAGTTGCTGACACATGAGGCGTTGACCCTCCTGCATGCCCTGCAGTTTTGTGGCAGCCATGCAGGCAAAGGCCTCTTCAGGAGTGGGTAAGGCTCGGAGGGACGCAGAAGCCTCCGGAATAAGCCTGAGTGCAGAATCCTGAATGTGACTTCCCTTCCTCGCTCTTTTGTATGGAAGGCGGAGGGGAGGAACCTGCGATTCAGTCAGGCTTCGACTTGTCTCAGGCTTCTCCTGGCTGACACTTAGCCCCGCCTCCTCCTGGCTGCAACTTAGCCCCGCCTCCTCCTGGCTGCCACATTCCACAGCCTCCTCCTGGCTGAGGTCTTCCTGTGTATGAAAAAGGGACATAGTTTTAGTTTTTTATTCATCAATCACACACAATTGTCACCTCCTGACTTTTTTCAAATTGGATGTTAACCACTTCAGCCCCGGAAGGATTTACCCCCTTCCTGACCAGAGCACTTTTTACAATTCGGCACTGCGTCGCTTTAACTGCTAATTGCGCGGTCATGCAATGCTCTACCCAAACGAAATTTGCGTCCTTTTCTTCCCACAAATAGAGCTTTCTTTTGATGGTATTTGATCACCTCTGCCGTTTTTATTTTTTGCGCTATAAACGGAAAAAGACTGAAAATTTTGAAAAAAAATGATATTTTCTACTTTTTGTTATAAAAAAAATCCAATAAACTAAATTTTAGTCATACATTTAGGCCAAAATGTATTCGGCCACATGTCTTTGGTAAAAAAAATGTCAATAAGCGTATATTTATTGGTTTGCGCAAAAGTTATAGCGTCTACAAACTAGGGTACATTTTCTGGAATTTACACAGCTTTTAGTTTATGACTGCCTATGTCATTTCTTGAGGTGCTAAAATGGCAGGGCAGTACAAAACCCCCCCAAATGACCCCATTTTGGAAATTAGACACCCCAAGGAAATTGCTGAGAGGCATGTTGAACCCATTGAATATTTTTTTTTTGTCCCAAGTGAATGAATAATGACAAAAAAAAAAAAAATTTACAAAAAGTTGTCACTAAATGATATATTGCTCACACAGGCCATGGGCATATGTGGAATTGCACCCCAAAATACATTCAGCTGCTTCTCCTGAGTACGGGGATACCACATGTGTGGCACTTTTTGGGAGCCTAGCCGCGTACGGGGCCCCGAAAACCCAGCACCACCTTCAGGATTTCTAAGGGCATACATTTTTGATTTTACTCCTCACTACCTATCACAGTTTTGAAGGCCATAAAATGCCAAGATGGCACAAACCCCCCCCAAATGACCCCATTTTGGAAAGTAGACACCCCAAGCTATTTGCTGAGAGGCATGGTGAGTATTTTGCAGCTCTCATTTGTTTTTGAAAATGAAGAAAGACCAGAAAAATTTTTTTTTTTCTTTTTTCAATTTTCAAAACTTTGTGACAAAAAGTGAGGTCTGCAAAATACTCACTATACCTCTCAGCAAATAGCTTGGGGTGTCTACTTTCCAAAATGGGGTAATTTGGGGGGGGGTTTGTGCCACCTGGGCATTCCATGGCCTCCGAAACTGTGATAGGCAGTGAAGAGTGAAATCAAAAATTTACGGCCTTAGAAAGCCTGAAGGCGGTGCTTGGTTTTGCATACCTTTGCATACCAAAATTGCATACCTGAAAAGCAAACATGATAAAACATAATAACAATAAAACATTGCAGAATAGAATACAGTAAAAAAGAGCAGAACAATAGAGAGAGAGAATAGAGAGAGAGAACAATAAAACGACAACTATTTTTTTTTATTTTTGTTTGTGTTTTTTTTTTTTTTTTACACTTTTTTTTTGTAACTGTAACTTTTATAACTGTAACCGGTTCCAGGTTCGGGTCTCTCAAAATGCGATGGCATCTTGGGAGACCCTGTGAAAGTGTGCCTAGTCTGTGCAATGCTGTACCCTACGCTAATACTCAACTAGTGAATGGTAGCGTTCAAAACATTCACCAATGCAAAGACCAGGATTGTCAGGACAGGAGGGACAATAATAGTGAGTGTCACGCCTATATCCGCGCTTGCTGCAGACACAACATCTTTTTTGGGGGGGTTCGTTGGGTAGGGGTACTTGGGAGGATATATAAATGCCTCTCATGCAGCCGACTGCATTTGGTTTGGGATGTGAATGGGGGAAGTACGGGCGCTGCAGAAGCGGTGGGTTCCCAATTAGGATTGGCGAATGCAGCAGGAAGGGCACTATGGGCACGACGGGCCTGTGTTTGTCTTTTTGGTGGCAGCGGGACACTACTTGTGCTTGCCACCTCACCAGCTTGAACTGCACTTATGGGACTCGCCACGTCACCAAGTGTTACTGCAGTGCTGGTTTGACTACGACCGGGGTGTACTAGGCCGCTGGTGCTTGCCAGTTCACCAAAACGCTACAAAAAAAAGTGACAGTGATCGATCGATACTGCACTTGGGTGGGCTGGACTGGGCTGGGCCGGGCGGAGGGGCAAAACGCAGGTGCTAGCAGGTATCTGGGCTGATCCCGCTAACACTGCGTTTTTGGGAACCCTAAACTGCTGGGGACGCTAGTATAGATCTGATCGGATCAGATATTGATGCGTTCAGATACTATACCACTAAGGGAGGTGTACGGTGCGTGTACGGTGCGTGCGTGGGTGTTCGCGGTACTGGCGCTAATCTGACGCTGCCTAGGGCGACGCATATCACCGCCGGTTGATCAGGGGGCTAAACCTTTTTTCGGTAATAAACGGAGGGTGCCCTAACACTATAAAAAATAAACAAACTAACCAGCGTCACCCGTAACGGTTATACGGTGATCAGTGGTAAAAGGGTTAACTAGGGGGCCATCAAGGGGTTAAAACATTTATTAGATAGTATATGGGGGTCCCTGTCGCTATAAAACACTGACAGCGAACCTGAATATTTACGTCCCTAACTAGCGTCACCAGCGACACTAATACAGCGATCAGAAAAATGATCGCTTAGCGACACTGGCGACAGGGGGTGATCAAGGGGTTAAAACTTTGTTAGGGGGGGTAAGGGGGGTACCCTAGACCTACAGGGGGCTAAACCTTTATTCGGTAATAAACGGCGGGTGCCCTGACACTATAAAAAATAAACGAACTAACCAGCGTCACCCGTAACGGTTATATGGTGATCAGTGGTGAAAGGGTTAACTAGGGGGCAATCAAGGGGTTAAAACATTTATTAGGTAGTATATGGGGGTCCCTGTCACTATAAAACGCTGACGGCGAACCTAAATATTTACGTCCCTAACTAGCGTCACCAGCGACACTAATACAGCGATCAGAAAAATGATCGCTTAGCGACACTGGTGAGGGGGGGTGATCAAGGGGTTAAAACTTTATTAGGGGGGTACCCCAGACCTACAGGGGGGTAACAGTCACTACCCTAACACTGCTAACTGTCACAAACTGACACTATGCAGTAATCAGGAAAAAAAAAAAAAAAAAACCCGCGGGAAGGCAATCACGTTTCAGGTACGTGATTTTGCCTGCCCGTGCCGCTCTGCTCACGTATATAGGCGTGAGGCGGTCGGCAAGTGGTTAACAAATATAACAGATGATCATTCTGAGCCCAGCATTTTTCATTCTTGTCCAAATTTTGGGTGCCCACTACTGTCTATTGATATGTAAAACACTTTTTTCAATCAGCAATTAGTGATCAATAATAACATCTAGTAAAGATCATTTATTTATTGACCAGAAATCAGTAGAACAATGCTATACCTGACTCCAGCTGGGCTCCTCCACTTCTTCCTGGCTGGAAGGCCCAGCTTGGACATCGGAAGCCTCAGCTGGGGTGGAAGGAAGAGTGGAAGGAAGAGTGGAGAGGGATTCCCTGACTTCAGTGTGGTCTGACAGAAATCGCAGTCTCTCATAGTACCACAGCCTGGGGACATAAATGTCATCTGCTGCAGCTCCGGACCTCTGGGAATCTGTGACTTTCTTGCGCTCCCTAAGATAAGTGCTCCTCAGGCCATCAATTTTGGCTTTTAAATAGGGGATGGTTGCTGTGGGGACCACCGGCTTCACCAACTCCAGCTGTTTCTCCAGTGCTGCCTGCCTCTTTTGTTTATTGTTATAATGGGGATGTCTCACCTGCCACAGACAGGGCAGCTCCCTGTACTTGTCTATGAACAGGGGGAGGAAGTTGTGGTCATTGAAGCCATCCATTTTCTCTGCAAGACACAACACAAGACAAACCCTAAGGTTAGGCCAAACTCTCCTAATCTTGTTACAATATAGGCTTCAATTTCGAAGTTGTATAGGCCCAAGTTTAGATCTTACCTTCGTTATCACGATCGGCGCCTTCCTCTGCTCCTTCCTCCGCTCACAGATCGTACGTAATACGCACGCGTGTTACGCTTTATACACACTGCGCATGCGTGTAACTCCGCCCGCCCCTGACATTCTTTCTAGTCTATTCCCCACCCCTTTTCGTTCTGCGCAGTGGGGGAAGAGCACATGGCGGATACACAGCAGGTGGGTGCTAATTACAGGAACGAGGAGAAGGAGGAGGAAAGCCCTGATCCGGACAAGTCCCGATCTAGAAGGAGATTTAAGGCCTCAAATATGTCCTTTGGGGAGATGTTGGAGATGGTGGACATCCTGAAGAGGGCCGACTATGATGGAAAGTATGGACCTTACCCCAACCCCAATGTCAGAAAGGCCAAGATCATGGCGAAAGTGGTCAAAAGTCTGCACCGGCATTTCGGGGTACGACGATCGAAAGATCAGCTCAGGAAGTGGTGGTTGGACCTCAAATTACGAGAACACGAGCAGTACAGAAAGATCCGGAGAGTGCTGCAAAAAAGTAAGTAGTTGTGCTATGTTCCTATTATTTTTGTGTTTATTACGTTCGTGCTGCTCCATGTGCTTTTCTTACAAGTGTACATTTTAAAATGGCAACTTTCATGTTCATGGGCACATTATTCGTTCGTATCAAACATTTTTCTTTCGGCCTTTAAAACACCATTGTTTTGGCCATATGCATTTGGCCACATTTTTTACGCCCTACTTGTATGAAACTAATTTGGTTGTGTAGATGGCTTTGTTACTAGAATGAAATGCAAACTAGATTCTGTGTAAGAAGAGGACACTGAGCAGCTGTTTTCACATCTGGACACTGGAGCACTAGTGTGGGACCCCAGAACACCATTTTTATTAGGGGGGCCACACAGGTGCTCCAGTGTATACCATAGGGGTGACTCCATCTGTGAAGCTTGTACCAAACAGGTAAAGTATTGCAGCTTGACAAAGGGCACTGAAAATGCTACATTTTGGAACTCTGCCAAAATAGACAATTGTACCCCACTTCCAAGCAATGTTTCCTATTTATAGTTCTGCCATCAAACATCTGTGTGTTAAGTATTGCATTTTTGTTTTACATAGGGGAGAAAAGACTCGGAGGACACCCCTCATCCGAGGAGACCACAGACCCCCCACCTCTGGAAGAATGGGAAATCCCCCCAACCCAAGAAGAGCAGGAGGAAGAAGACGTGGTGGAAATTGTCACCACAACAGGTGAGTGTCTACGACCACAGGCTCAGGTAAGAGATGGATGCCGGCATATTTTTGATACCTGTTTTTGTTTGGTTTCTCTCTTTTTAGGTGATCGTGATGTTGTGGATCCAGATCCTTTCACATCAGAAAGTGCCCAGATCCTGATCGGGGAGATCATGGGGTGTAATTTACAATTGGAAAACCTCAAGAAAAACATCAATGATGTTATTCAAAAAAATAAAAACATCATTGATGTTTTGGGGCGAGTTTAAAACCCCTCCAAATCCCTTTATTTTTTTGTGTGCTACAATGTTAAAAATGTTTTAGCGATTTTTCGAAAAGCCAAATTTGGAGGATGCACACAGTGTGCCAACATGTGCTATCTGCCATCACGGGAGATCAATGGACGCGTTTTGGTGGGTGCAACCCCTTCCTCAATAATAAAGTAGCTGAGAGGAAGGGGTTTCTCCCCCAATACACGTCCCTTGATCCCTCGTGATGGCAGCTAGCACATGTTGACATTGGGAAATTTGTGTGCATCTTCCAAATTTGGCTTTTCCTGGGGTGACTTCACCCCATCTGAACGCAATATCAAACACAGTTCCTAAATACTCATGTCTGATATTGCCTTCAATTTCTACCAAATGTGTACTCTGTAAGTTCAAGATTTGTGTCTTTCTTGTTGGTTTTACACATGCCTGTTTTATCTTAAATGGACATTTATATTTTATATAATGCCCACCCAAAAATTGTTATACAACAAACATGTTGGTTTGTTTTAAAAACCTTTTCTAAATGCACATGTGATTGTGCAGGTATTAAAAAGATTGTTAAACAAGAATGTGTGGATTATTGTCTCAACGCTACAACACTTTTGTGGTGATGTAATTGCTGCTTTCTGTGAAAATGGGGGTTATTTCCTAAGGGCAAATCCTCTTTGCACTACAAGTGCAGTTTCAGTGGAGTTTCAAGTGCACTTGTAGTGCAAAGTGTCTTTGCCTTTAGTAAATAACACCCAACAGTGCTTTGTATAAGGTTACACAATCACGCCATTTTCAGGACTCCCCACATTTCTGTCAGGGTTAGCTAAAACAAACACAAGCAGTAAATGTCAACAAAGATTTGCTTTTTTTTTGTTTTTATTTGATAAAGGCTTCACAAATTTGCTGGCATATTGATGGCCCCCCTACCCGCAAAGAACTCAAGGTATCTTAACCGGACATCACGGGCACTCAGGGAGGTCAAGCCACTACGGCCACTTTCAAGCGCTGTCAGGGTTGTTTCATTTAGAATTCCGGCCTCAGGCCCAACTGAGCCAGCATAGTTGGCAGAATGTTGGTGTAAAAAGTTATGTAGAACACAGCACGCCAGGATTATATGATTAAGTTTATACTCCGCCATATGGATGGGTGTCAGAAATAGGCGGAACCGGCTGGCCAGGATTCCAAATGTGTTCTCCACCACTCTTCTGGCTCTGGCCAGCCGGTAATTAAAAACCCTCTGTTCCGGGGTGAGGGTCCTCATCGGGAATGGCCGCATAAGATGGTCCCCCAGCACAAATGCTTCATCCGCAATGAAAACAAATGGGAGTCCTTCCACATTCTCTTCTGGAGGTGGCAAGTCCAAGCTGCCATTCTTAGTATTTTTGCACATAAACATGGAAAGCATATTAGACACAAACATTCTTGGCCAACATCCAGATAACATTTCTTAAGGGGAATTTTACAACACCAAAGTATAAGGTACACCTATCATACCCCCCCCCCCCCCCTCTCATGGGCCATTTCTAACATTATAGGGGGGGAATCTTGGACAGGTAACCCTCTTCATTTCATTGAGAGATGAATGCCTAAATACAGGGTATTACTTGGAACAGCCCCTCCTTAGTTACACTATTGGCAGCCCACTGGACAGGTAAGAAGTGTCATAATACAAAGATATAAATACACACTGTACACATTTGAGCACATTTGGACATTCTGCTATTACCTATCAAGATAATAATAGGATACAAAAACTTTAAACAGTACCATTTGAAAGTAGACAGGCAGGCCCTTGCACTACATGCTTTGGATAAGTCAGCCATAAATCTGACCACAAAAGAGATGGGTATAGTGTGTATGGCTTTGGCAAAGTCAGCAGATAGATGATTGAGGATAGATAGAGAATTGGTATCAGCTGCCTTAGCAGTTGGGGGGAGGGAGGGTTAATAAAAATGATTTGGGGACACTACAAAAAAAGCCTCTGGCACTCTGCCTGAATTTAAAGTACAAATCACATTTCTAAACATTTTAGGGGGTGTTTGGGGTAAAGCACTACTATGGAGCTGATAAAATACATTGTTAAGTGACTACATGAGGTGAATATAGGGCCAGGAGAGCATGCTGGGGAGGTAAGTAAAGGCAAATATGTATGAAGGACAAAAAAAATCATTACATAAAAATCCAGCATGCATAAAAACGAAGGGGACATTCACAGCATATTACAATCATGGTAATTAGGGAATGAGGAAAAAAATACAATATATTAGCAAACATTATATACAATAAAATGTGATATTAAAGGATAAAAATCTTACCTTCATATACTCCTTCTGCAGGACCTGGATGATGGCTGAACAGCTCTCTGGGATAATGATCCCCAGAGCCTGGGGGGAATTTGCCTGTCGAGAACTTCAAGTCCTGCAGGCTTCTCCCTGTCGCCAAGTACCGCAGGGTAGCGACGAGCCTCTGCTCCGGAGTGATGGCTTGCCTCATGCAGGTATCCTGCCTGCTAATATAGGGGGTCAGCAAAGCCAACAAACGGTGAAATAAGGGGTCCGTCATCCTGAGAAAGTTCCTGAAATCATCAGGATTATTCTCACGGATCTCACGGAGCAAAGGCATATGAGAGAACTGGTCACGCTGAAGCAACCAATTCTTGGTCCATGAACTCCTCCCCACCCTGTTCATGGACTGGACTTGTGTCAAGGTCAGGACCCCAACACCAAGCCCCGCATAGCACGAACTCTACGTGGAGTACATATACGCAACATGGCTAGAAAACGGTCGGCTGCTCAGAACGAAGTAACAGAACGCACTGAAGAACAGCAAGGCCTGTGAAGAGCGACCTGAAAAACAGTAACGAACGAACAAGAACACAATGACAAGTCAAGGGTACTCGCTGCACGCACTGAAGAGCAGATACAAACCCACAAGCACAAACTGAACCGCAGAAAACGATCTGAAAGCCACGAGTCTGAAAAAGCGCGAATCGTCTCTCACCAAACTTTTACTAAAACGAGATTAGCAAAAGGAGCCCAAAGGGTGCCGCGCTTGGTTCTGAACTGGCCTTTTCTAGTCTCATCATACGTGGTGTACGTGACCGCGTGGTTGGCGATCGGAAATTCCGACAACTTTGTGCGACCGTGTGTACGCAAAACAAGTTTGAGCCAACATCTGTCGAAAAATATCCTAGGATTTTGTTGTCGGAATGTCCGATCAATGTCTGACCGTGTGTACGGGGCATTAGTCCGTAGGGTTTAATATTGAGTAGTTCCTGTGAAGGGAACTCTTAAGGTGTCAGCATACCAAGACATTTTGGACAATTTCATGCTCCCAACTTTGTGGGAACAATTTGGGCATGGCCCCTTCCTATTCCAACATGACTGCGCACCAGTGCACAAACAAGGTCCATAAAGAAATGGATGAGCAAGTTTTGGGTGGAGGAACTTGACAGGCCTGCACAGAGTCCTGACCTCAACCCGATAGAACACCTTTGGTATGAATTAGAGCTGACAAATATTCCCATAGACACACTCCTAAACTTTGTGGACAGCCTTCCCAGAAGAGTTGAAGCTGTTATAGCTGCAAAAGATGGGCCAACTCAATATTGAACCCTACGTACTAAGATTGGGATGCCAGTCAAGTTCATGTGCGTGTAAAGGCAGACGTCCCAATACTTTTGGTAATTTAGTGTATTTGCAGGAACAAAAGTATGGACTTCAACACAATGCACCCACATCTCACAAAAGTGAGTACAGCCCTTACATTTTTGTAAATATATTTTATTATATCTTTTCATGTGACAACACTGAAGAAATTACACTTTGCTACAATGTGAAGTAGTGAGTGTGCAGCTTGCATAACAGCGTAAATTTGCTGTCCTCTCAAAAAAACTCAACACACAGCCATTAATGTCTAAACCGCTGGCAACAAAAGTGAGTACACTCCTAAGTGAAAATGTCCAAATTGGGCCCAATTAGCCACCCCCCCGGTGTCATGTGACTCGTTAGTGTTACAAGGTCTCAGGTGAGAATGGGGAGCATGTTGGTGAGATTGTCATGGTCTGGGGCTGCATGAGTGCTGCCCGCCCCAGGGAGCTACAGTTCATTGAGGGAACCATGAATGCCAGCATGTACTGTGACAGATTGAAGCTGAGCATCCCCTCCCTTCGGGGACTGGGCCACAGGACAGTATTCCAACATCATAATGACCCCAAACAAACCTCCAAAATGACTGCCTTGCTAAAGAAGCTTTAAATCCTATTGAGCATCTGTAGAGCATCCTCACTGGAAGGTGGAGGAGCGCAAGGTCTCTAACAAGGTCTCTAACATCCACCAGTTCTGTGATGTCGTCATGGAGGAGTGGAAGAGGACTCCAGTGGCAACCTGTAAAGCTCTGGTGAACTCCATGCCCAAGAGGGTTAGAGCAGTGCTGGAAAATATTGGTGCCCACACAAAATATTGACACTTTGGGCCTAATTTAGACATTTTCACTTTTGTTGCCAGCGGTTTAGGCATTAATGGCTGTGTGTACAAGCTGTACATTTACTTTACATTCACTACTTTACATTGTAGCGAAAGGTAATTTCTTCAGTGTTGTCACATGAAAAGATATAATAATATATATTGAAAAATGTGAGGGATGTACCCACTTTTGTGAGATACACATGGATACACAGAGCTCTCACTGAGCAAGATGCTGGCTTAAGGGCACTCAAAGGAGGGAGGGGCTAGGAGCAGCAAAGAGGGACCCGGGAAGAGGAGGATCCAGGCTGCTCTGTGCAAAACCAACTGCACAATGGAGGTAAGTGTAACATTTTTTTTTTTTTTACGAGCCTTTACAATCACTTTAATGAATGTTTCATATATACTGTTTTGCATTTTGGCAGGATCTCATCCCATTGATTTGATTGGAAAAAATGTAGGTCAGCAGTCAGCACACCACAAATGAAACATGCAAGGCTTTTTTCCAGGTTATCCTAATGCATTGAATTATTGTGAATAGACACTACTGAAGAAAAAAAACTAATTTATTTTCCCTTCACAGAAAAATCTGGATAATTTCTGGTATGACATCTAGAGGAAAAGGAAACTTTTACAGCAACCAAATCTAAGGACTGGTAAATTTAAATACAGTATATAAAACTGTTTTTTTTCTGTTTAGAATCGCTTTAAATAAAGACATTGAGCAGTTCATTTTTTATCAAGCAAAAATAATAAATGTACACTTTGGGTTCTATTGATAAAATTTTGCTTTGTGAATGTCTCATCATTCGTGCAAGTGTAACAAATAACACCTGTAATGTCTGTATTACAGAATGTATGTAATGGTACTGTCAGGGTGCTATTTGGAATAAACATGGGCATGTGCTGAAAAGGAGACAGAAGAATAAAAATGTGCAGGTGCTGATGAAAAGACCTGGCATAGTTGCAAATACTTTACATGGTCGTGCTCAATTTTGCAGAAATGCGCACATGTGCGTGTGAGCGGGAACGTCCACACTGGCGCATGTTCACGCACATCTGCCACCAGAACTGGTGCCAAATGCCCTATATGCCCCGGATTGCTCTAAGGACTCTGCTTCTCTTGCTCTACAGTTCATGACCCTGGCTTGCTCTTGACTACCTTTCTGCTTGCTCCACTGGATTCCTGTGAGTGACCTCAGCTCTGTTCTTGACCACGCATCTTCCTACTTCATGGCATGCCATCCTGTGTATGACTTTGGCTCCCATCCTGACTTTGCCTCTTCAGTCCAGTCCTTCCAGCCTGAACCTGTTTCTTCCTCAGGTGCCACCTTGCCTGTGGTCGCTGCCCTGTTCCACTGCAAAACGCCCCGCTAGTGGCCAAAAAGTGCAGCTAAAACTAGCGGCGCTTTACTGCTGATGCCCCGGCGCCTCAGTGTGAAAGTGCCCTTGATGGCATGCATGCTTCTTTGAGCCTAGCATTTCCTGTTTTCACCTTGAGGGGTGTTTAGCACTTAGCCACACGGGAAGCCCTCTCGTCAAATCGGCCTCAGGCCAAGTACATGACAGGTTTCTTTGTTGCCTTTCACCAGGAAAGTGTAACATTCCCTAACATTTGATTCTAACATAAAAATACCCATAAGAACATGTATTCATTAATAAAGAAAAAAGCCTAATGCCCCGTACACACGAGCGGAATTTCCATCGGAAAAATCTTGGATGGTTTTTCCGACGGAATTCCGCTCAAGCTTGGCTTGCATACACACGGTCATATAAAAGTTCTCTAAACTTTCGACAGTCAAGAACGCGGTGACGTACAACACTACAACGAGCTGAGAAAATGAAGTTCAATGCTTCCGAGCATGCGTCAAATTGTTTCCGAGCATGCGTGTTTTTTTGCGCGTTGGAATTGCATACAGACGATCGCATTTTCGGATAGGAACTTTTTCTGACGGAAAAATGGAGAACCTGCTCTCAACCTTTTGCTGGCTGTAATTCCGCCAGCAAAAGTCTGATGGAGCATATACACGGCCACATTTTCCGACCAAAAGCTCACATCGGTCTTTTGCTGGCGGCATTTCTGATCACGTGTATGGGGCATAACACTATAAGTTAAAAACATTTGACCAGTAGGGCAAATAATATGAGGAAGACATCTGCACGGTGTACCTATGGAGATGCCTGTGTGAATGGCTGCTTGAGTGGGTATTCAGTTAAACCTCCAGCTGCAGTGCAAAGTAAAACATTTATCAATGATGATATTAACCCCAGGGGGGAAGTCTGGATTACCTCTGTTACATGCACTTTACATACCCTTTTAAATTGAAGCAGAGTTGCTCCAATGAGGGGATGTGTGTAAAGGTTAGGACTCGCAGGCTAAGCATGTTGTCCCCATGCAAGGTGATGGGAACAAGGTCCTCTTCCCCACAACCCAACCTGGTGGTTGTGGGGGCCTGCAGATTAGGGCTTTTTAAAATCTTGAATCCCCTTTTAAAAATAAGTGGTCCTCAGATACCACCCTTTTCAGTGGAAAATATTTTTACATTGGTGCTACCCATTACATTTTAGAAATGGTTAACTTAGAGAAGTAGTATCACTGACATATTTGTATACTCAGGGCGTGTGACTAACACAAAGAGGCACAGTAAATGAAGAGATTGCAAGCTTGTGTTTCAGGCACAAGGAAAGTGGAAAAAGTAGACACATATCTGACTGCCTGCACATATCTTAAGTCAACACGGAAAATGTAAGAGTACAAAAGAGTACAAACTAACCAATACGTTTGTCAGAAATCAACAAAGGAGAAAAGGACATTATACTTTTAGTTTTTGTCTTCTCTTTTACAGAATGTTTGCAGAATATAAAACAGATGTCATTAAGCTTTTAAACCTTAGCAACAATATCCCAGTTAAATTTTCTGTCAAAATATTTGTTTTTAGGCATGACTTTTCCTGTTTCTCGTGACCTGCAATCTTTATTATATTATTAATATAACTAGACATTATAGTATATTATATGAATATGTTTGTGTGAAAAGAGTGCATGTGTCTGTGCATGTTTTATCAAAGGCCAAGGTTTAGAAAGGCAAGTAGGTGTGATCAATGAAAAACATACTATTTTTTCACTTGTGTGGTTTTTTTTAACATATTTTTATACCAAAATAAAGTGAGAAAATACTTTAATCATAGGCATTAAAACAATGAAAGTTTCATCGGGGTGTGTAAATGAAATCTGTCCCTAGCGATATGCAGTTCATAAATCACATGGTGAGGGAGGGCTCAATAGGTCTAACATTAAGATATGCTTTTTCATAAAAACAGAGCACTGAATAATGAAACTCCTTCCTATTTTCTGATCCTTCTTTGGCAGTAGATCACTTTTTTAAAAAAAATATTGTTAATAGAGGTATAATATTCATGAATAAATTTGTTAAGTTTGCAGGATAAAACCATTTAAAGTACAATGGCCTAGTGAGTATTAAATAAAAATGTATTAAACATAAACATGAATTATGTCTACATAACTTAGGTTAAATTGTCACCCATGTTTATTCTTCTACATAGGAAAAAAATCTTCCCTGTAGGTGCATTACATTTAACATACAGTACATTTCAGCCCTTTAGCCAGCAGATACAAATTAATTTCCAAGCATGAGTTTAAGCCCCTTGTGTCCAAACTGCAGCATTTGTTGAGCAACCCTCTCCCCAAGTTGTCAGTAATGGGAAGGAATGAGAACAATGCTCTGTAAAGGAGTTGTGATGGTGTTGATCTTGAGTAACCTTTTGTAACATGTTCCCATGCTTTGGCTATTTCTTGCACCATGTTGCCAATCTCCAACCACATTTGTAGCATGTCTACAGTCTATGACCTTCACCGTTAGTATGTCCACAGTTTCTGATAGTCTTCTCCAGGATTACATAAACTGAAAATTAAGTGCAGTGCCTTGGTGATGTCAGGTTTGCAGTTAAGTCCTCCAATAAACCCCTGGAGTCCTATGGAGCATTTTGTCACACTATACTCTAGAGTTATGTTTACACATGCAGCCATCACTTCTGGATCACTTTTCAGAGGTGTATAAAAGGTGATAGGGAGGCGATATAAAAATCCTTGTGTTTTTACTGCCTCCCAACTGCAAGTGTAAACAAGCGTTAAAGAGTTATACTCACCGTCTTTCCAGCTGTGTGCTGTCCTGGAGCTCACTGCTGGCTGCCTGTCTACTTTCCAGTATCAATCCCTGGTGGTTTTAATTGGCTGGGCCAAGACAGCATCACTTCCACTCATGTGTGGGAGTTCAGTCACCTCTGCATTGCCAAAATTCTACACTGAGTTGTGTGTGTGCAGCATGTCACTGTCACTGCATGTCTCTTTTTCATTAAAATTCCTGTCTGTTTGCAATTATTTATTTCATTACAGTTCCACTTTAAGAACATTCCTTTGATTACCAGTTAATAAAGAAATACAAGCTACATATAATGTTGCATAAATGTAAAATATGTCAGTTTTGTAACAGGTGTGAGAACGTTTATACAAATAAATATTTTTTTCTTACTTTAGTTGAATCTTCCTTTAAAACCCAATTCTAAGCAAAAAAAAAATTCCCATGCAGTGGGTCTGTGAGAAAGGAGATTTGCTTACCTAATCCTCCAATCCTCCAGGCATTAAACCAGTCTGACCCTCGTGCTCCAGTGGTCTTGAGTTGTGGAGCAGTTCCTGACACCATCAAGCCCAGAGCAGGCTCCATAGACCAGGAGCAGTCCACAGATGGACCGCGGAGGAGAGACGCTTTCCGGTGGAATGAAAGTATAAGCTTTCTCCTCAACCTTAGACGAAAGTAGCAGTTGACCCGTGCAGTGTGGGAACAGCCCCACTATATAGTAAAACTTTTCTTATGACTGGAATTTTCCCATGGGAAGGAGACCAAACCGAATTCATTTTTCAGCTCATCAAGAGGACCTCTTACTACCCTGTTTCCCCTAAAATAAGACCTAGCGTGATTGTTGGTGATGGCTGCAATATAAGCCCTACCTCCCAGATAAGCCCTAGTTAAAGTCCTTGTAGGTCTTATTTTCAGGGTAGGGCTTTTTTTCAGGGAAACAGGGTAGGGCTTATTTGGGGGGTAGGGCTTATATTGCAGCCATCATCGGCAATCACGCTAGGTCTTATTTTCGGGGAAACAGGGTAAGAGAAGCTTTTACTAAGCAGCTGTACACAGTGGTGTATTTTGGTTTTGTTCTGCCCTAGGCAAGACTAAAAATGGGTGCCCCCTCCCCCATCTAAATTTGTCTCACCCCAGCCCCTTTAAAATTGCGCACGCCCGTGAAACGGCGACAAATGTCATACATTTTACTATCCATAGGCAGCCCTTTAAAAGCCTTTACAGGTTACCACTTTAGATTTACAGAGGAGGTCTGGTGCTAGAACTGCCTATGTCTGATCTGATGTTCACGGTGATACCTCACATGTGTGGGACGATCGCTGTTTGCGTGCGTGTGGGACTGACATGCATTTTCGCCTTTGTGTGTGAGCAAGGGAAGATGGGGGGCACTTTAAAAAAAATGTTTTTTTTGTTTTGTTTTTTTTTACACTGTAGTTTTATTTTATTTTTTTCACTTTTATTGCTGTTGTTCTGTCTCTGGGACAGATAGCTAAACCTGCTTATCCTAATAACTTCAGATACCATATTTCTTTGATCTCAGTTTTATTAGAACAAGCCAGGTGAAACTACAAAATAACAGAAATAGATCTAAATAAGTATAATATTGCATACAATACAACATACATTGCATAAACAACGATATACAGTACAAGATGAGATAATAAAAAACGTACTTTTTAAGTTCTCTAAGGGGTGATGACGATAGATTGAGAAAGACATATCTTGCTTCCTGCAATGTGTTGAAAAGAATGGTGGCTGGTTCACTTCCTGTTAAGATTATACCTAGAATTCCCTGTTTGCTGACAACTTCCTTAATTACACATACATTAAAACAAATAAACAGAACTGCAGCAATACCAAAACGGAACGCTAGATGGAGCCTGCACACCACATATGATTGTCTTAAGTAAATTACACATTTTGCATGTAAATTTAACAACACAGGTTCAAATAAGGTACAAATAATCAGCAAGACATCTGGTGGACAGAACACTCCCCGCCTGACATCAAGTGATGTCACTAACAGAGTCCTCCATAGAAAGCAACAGAATAAGTTCGGTCACTGGTCTCAAGAATACTTTAGCCTCATTCTGTTGAAAGATCTTGACCTCAACCTTATGGACACAATAATCTTTGCTTGGCAGTACTTTGGTGATAAAACCTAAAGGCCACATATTCCTTAGTGTCTGGCAATCTTTCATAAGCACAACATCACCAGGTTTAATATTAGGCTTTTCAGTGTGCCACTTTCTCCTTACTTATATATTGTTCACTCCACCGGTTCCAGAAGGTATTGGCAAGGGTTTGGACTTGTCTCCATTGACATTTGTAAAGGTCCTTCTCACAAAACTCTCCAGCTGGAGCACCGGCAAGACAAGTCTTTTGCGAGAGTAACATGACAGGTGTGAGGACTACTGGATCTTCAGAGTCATTTGAAATGGAGGTCAAAGGTCTGGCATTAATGATAGCTGTAACCTCTGCCATAAATTTCATTAAACATTCGTGAGCAAGCCTTGCAGTTCCTACTTGTAGGAAGATAGAGTCAAGATTTCTGCGGACTATGCCTATCATTCTCTCCCAAACACCTCCCATGTGAGAAGAGTGAGGTGGGTTGAAGATCCACGGGCAGTCTAGTTCACTCAAGTATCTTTCTACTCTGAGAACATCCAAGTTAGAAGGAATTTGAAGTTCTTTTACTGCTCCTACAAGGTTAGACTCTCTGTCAGAGCGAATGAGTTTTACCGAGCCTCTGATTGCAATTAGTTCAGCTAGCTCTGTGGCTAATACTGCAGCACAAAGTTCCAGCCTGGGTATGGTGTGTTCGGGAAGTGGTGCAAGTTTTGCTTTCCCTATTACGAACCCTATGTGGCATTGTCCTTTAGTGTCTATGGTTTTCAGGTAATCTACAGCAGCAATTGCTTTAACAGAAGCATACGAAAACACACAAAGTCTTTGCATCTGAACATCAGCAGATGACAGAGGAGCATATGGTCATGGAATTTTAAGGTTGGATAGAGCTGTTAGTGACTCCTTCCACTCTAGTCATAGGTTCTTCTTGTCGGTGGGGAGAGGGTGGTCCCAATCTAGCAACTCACAGGTTAAGTCTCTCAGTAGTGTTTTACCCTGGATGGTGATAGATACTGCAAAGCCTAATGCCGCGTACACACGAGCGGACATTACGGCGGACTTTGCCCGGCGGACTGGATTTCGTCGGACAATTCGATGTGTGTGGGCTCCAGCGGACTTTGTTTTCTCAAAAGTTCGACGGAATTAGATTTGAAACTTGTTTTAAATTTATCCGTTGAAATCGAGTCCGGTCGAAAAGTCCGCCGTCTGTATGCTAGTTCGACGGACAAAAAGCCACGCTAGGGCAGCTATTGGCTACTGGCTATGAACTTCCTTGTTTTAGTCCGGTCGTACGTCATCACGTACGAATTCGACGGACTTTGGTGGATTGTGTGTAGGCAAGTCCGTTCATTCACAAAGTCCGTCGGAAAGTACGTCGAAAAGTCCACCGGGCAAAGTCCGCCGTAATGTCCGCTCGTGTGTACGCGGCATAAGGGATCATACAGGCTGTTTATGATAGACAGGACACCTCTATGGGTAAAGGGTTTTTCTTCTGTGTTTACTTGGAAAGTAAACGTGTCAGATCTTAAGTCCCAAAGCAAACCAAGGCTGCGTTGCATGGGAAGTGAGTCTGTGCCTAGATCTAAGGCCTTTAACTCATTAGAATGATCTTGGACAGAAAAGGCTTCTAAAACTTCTCTACTGTTGGAAGCAATCTTGTGGAGTTTTAAGTTGGAACAAGCAAGCATTGCCTGAGTTCTTTTGAGGACACCGATTGCGGCTTCATTTGTGGGTAGTGATTTCAAGCAATCGTCTACATGGAATTCTTTGTTCACAAACTGTCTGACATCTGACCCATACTCTGACTCTCCCACTCTAGCAGAGTGTCTGAGGCCATATATAACAACTGCAGGGGAAGGACTGTTGCCAAATATGTGCACCCTCATGCGGTATTCTGTGATGTCTCCAGAGGGGTTGTTGTCCCTGAACCAGAGAAACCTCAGAAAGTTACGGTGTTCTTCTTTAACAAGAAAGCAATAGAACATTTGCTGTATGTCTGCCATGAATGCGACTAAATCCTTGCGAAAGCGAAGAAGTACTCCTTTTAGTCTGTTGTTAAAGTGGGGTTCCACCCAAAAAAACAAAAATACCTGAAAAATTCTAAAAAAAAAAACAAAAAAACATTTGGATATATTTTTTTTTTACTTACCTCTAAATGCCTGTTGCTAGGTGGTCCCTCGTAGTCTGCCTCTTCCTTTGCCTGGGCTGGTGACATCACTTCCCCCTCGGCACAGGAAGGGCTCGGCTCTGCTCCCTCCCTCCTGTCAATCATCTGGGACCCATTACAGGTCCTAGGTGATTGAGCGGCCAATCACGGCACGCGGCGCCGCTCGCGCATGCGCAGTGGGTGCCAGGCTGTGAAGCCACATCCCAGCGCCCACAGTTGAAATGCCGGCGCCGACGAGCGGAGGGGGGGGACGAGCGGGGCTTCGATCCCCTGCATCGCTGGACCCAGGGACAGGTAAGTGTCCAATTAAAAGTCAGCAGCTGCAGTATTTGTAGCTGCTGACTTTTAATTTTTTTTTTTAATGGAACCCCTCTTTAAGGTCAGGGCCAGAGAGAAGGACATTGTTTAGAGAGACATCCTCATGCTTGGCGCTAGAATCGAACACCACTCTAATCTGCCCTGACTTCTTAGGGTGATAGACCTCAAATATGATTAATAAAAGGGATAAATCTGCGGCGCTAATCTATATATGTGAATTCCTAAGGCGCCAAGGAGATATAAACTAGTTGAAAGATGTCAATAAAAGCTCAGGAAAATGACAATGGTTCTAAGGTGCGTGGAAAACTAATAATAGAAAGAATATGCTAATATACCAAAGCCAAATAGAAACATGTAAACAACAATAATATAAAGCAAGCTCATCCAAGGAGGAAAAGATAGCGACCACAGATGATATTGTTCACACACCTATAAACGAATAACGGGAGGTAAAACTGCGGCATAAAACTAAATGGGTATATTTCTGGGGTGCCAAGAGGAAAAACCAGTGGACACCGAAGGGCCACAAACCATTAAGGAAGATGCAGGTAACAACTCAAAGATTCCTATGATGCGTGAATAACTGGTAAATGCTCGAACGGAATAAGCTATGTGACCACACCAGGAAGGGAAGTCCAGGTACGGAGCTAGTTCATGTAGATTAATGTTCCACCATTTTTGTGCAACCAAGAGTCATAAAAAATCAATGTTGCATCAAAAGAGTGCGGCTAATTAAGGAACTAAATGACCGGGATCCAGATAATTGGTGGCCTCTTTAAGACCTTAATTGTGTAAAGCAATAAATTCTACTCGTGACTAAAACAACACAGGATTTCTAAATATAAGTAAGTGCAAACAATAATAACACAGTGCAATATCCAAGGTAAGGGCAAGTGAATGAATAAATAATTACATATAAATTGACTATGGTCCTAATGATCGCAAACCAAATAAACAATAAAATGCTGTTTAAATAAACCTTATAGGAAAAAATCGGTGAATAAAACTAATTAACGAGATAATATCTGAATAAATTCTATAAAAACACTCTATAGAATATATTGTGCAAATGTTTGTGCAGCATCCAAAAAATAGATATATAAAAATAAATAGATAAACATGAGTATCCAGTTAAACAGAAAAAATGTATCAAATCGGACAAATGTTTCTAATGAGCATAAATGTATCTTCTAAATAATAACACACCAGCGAAATAACAAAGCCAGTGTTCAGCACAAGTGACAACTGAATGTGATAAAGAAGTGTGTTATTCCCAAAGTGAATAAAAATCGTTTCTGAACTAAAAAAGTGAAAAAATAGTTTTAACAAAACATCCTATTGATATCTCCTTCGTGATGAATCCAAACAATCCTTCACATATCCCCAGTGAAGACAGACAAGTGTATAGACAAATGTACCGGTTCCCCCAGCCTCTCACCTCCCGGCTGAGCGATAACAGCCCAAAAGTTAGCCTCACGCAGTCTGTACTTGCAGGTGGTTTTGAACGCTGTCAGCTCCCAGCAGGGTGATATCAGCCTTTAGTGTAGATGATAAAGCCTCTCCCGATCTCCAAGTTTCTCAAGCAATGTTCGCTTTTAAAGGTTATAAATCTCTCCTGCGCTCGGGTGTCTAGTTCCTCAGTGCGTGGTGCGACCAACTTTATATAATAATGCCTGCCGTCTTGCAGTCCTTCTCAGAATAATGGGTATTCATGAACATTATCCCACAACGCTATAGAACCCTCTGTACGTCCTTCCTATAACCAGCAACCACCGCGGCCCTCTATGACTGCGCCAACATTCCTCTGAGTCTTTGACGTTTGGGGCTATCTCAGCATGACCATTCTGGAATATTTTCTCCATGAAGGAAAGGAAATGTTCTTTCATCTCTGGTTTCCTTTGAAGATTGTGTCTTAGGGAAGTGAGACGTTTATATTCTAGTTCTCTATTGTTCGGTAAATGTCATCTTTGTGGTCTAAAGGGAAGAGGTACAACCCAGCTATTAGTCCCGTATTTCTCCATACTCTTTTCCATAACTTCTAAGAAGAGCCTATCCTCAATGGACATTGCTACCATGTTGTCTTTCTTTGTTCTCCTGAACACTGTGCTTCCTAGGTCGCTTTGGTCGTTGTCATAGGTATTGCTGTCACAGAAGAGACTTAGGAAAGGAAGAGGTACAGGGTTGTTGTGTGGTAGCTCCTTTATGAGGATGTGATTTTGACAGGGTTGTAAAAGAGTAGGACGACCATTATCGAGGGTACTAGTGAGCAGGTTATTAACGGATGCAGGTTTGTGTGCACCTCCCAGGCAAACATCACCTATAATGACCCACCCAAGATGCAGTTTTTGGGCATATGGGGCATTTTTAGGAACGTTGATCAGTTTTCTTACTTTGTGGACTTGCAAGATATCCCTCCCTAGGAGTAAGGTTATCTGAGTCTGATCATCTAGTTCTGGTATGAGATGTGCTATGTGATTCAAGTGAGTCTGGTGAGCTGCTGCTTCTGGTGTGGGAATCTCCGATCTGTTGTCTGGCATCTGGTTGCACTCTATTATGGTCGGTAAGGGTAGGCATGTCTTACCATCGATAGATTCAATTTGTAGGCCGTCAGCTCTTCTCCCCGCCGTTTCCACTGTACCTGCACAAGTCCTAAGGGAGTAAGGACTGCTGGGGCCTTCAACGTTTAGAATGTCAAAAAACATAGATCTAGCTAGTGATTTGTTACTCTGATCATCCAAGACGACTGTAAGAGAACTGTTACGTCCCGGGTTCACTCGCGGGTACACTCGTTCGTAAAGGACTCGTTACGCACGCATGCGTTCGGGAACGTCGCTTCGGATCGCAGACGTGCTAGTGCGCGTGCGCAAAGGAATGGGTGCACCCGCGGGAGCGCGTCCGCGCGGCCCTTTGGCGCCAGACGGCCTATTTAAAGGACACACTGACTGTGACAGGTGCTGACTGATCTTCAGCTGTTCCTGTATCTGTATCCTGTGTTACCTGCCTGCTTGATATTCGTTGCTGAACCTTGGCTCCCCTGACCTTGTCTCTGGACTCTTCCACATCCTGATTCACTGGCTCCTGACTTCGGCTTCCAACGTTGACTCTGCTTCTGCCTGATGATTTGGTACCTTGCTGTCCGCCTGCTTCCGAACCCGGCTATTCCTGTGACTCCGTTCCTGTCTCCTTCCTGGCTCCGAGCTGCCTGTCAAGTTCCTGCATCTCTGCTCCTGCGATCTGCTGCGACTTCCTGCCTACCTAAAGTCGCATCATCTGCCTCAAGACTCCTGGGTTACTTCAACAGGCACTCGTGTTCCTCCTTTCCTTGGGGTCCCTCTGTTCCCACTCTCAGCGGGACCCGGGTTGGAGATACAAGGGAGGCCGACCTCGTCACTTCAGACTCCGATCAGGTACGTGACAGTATCAGTCAGCCAGCAATGGAGTCTGAAAGGGAGGCCTCACCTGTTATGGACATTTGCCGGGCAGTTTCTGCACTAGCCCATACCGTACGAAATCTCCAAGAAGACTTGGGTCAGATGCAAGATCGTCTACCGAATCTGCTTGGTGTCTCATCTGCAGCTACTCTCCTTGCACCTGTAAATACGTCTGTACAGACTGACTTCTGCCTGCTCAACGAAACCTCTCTGCCTCCTGAACCTAGAGTACCTTTGCCAGAGCATTTTTCAGGGGATCGCAAATTGTTTCGCACCTTTCAAAATGCCTGTGAACTTTATTTTTCCTTGTTACCACGCACCTTCTCGTCCGAGCATATTAAAGTGGGATTTATCATTACACTCCTACGAAATGAACCACTCTCCTGGGCTCATCATCTTAGAGAACACCATGATCCGGCCTTGTCTACCGCTGACTCTTTCTTTTCAGCCATGTCCCAGCTGTATGCTGACCCTTTCCTCCAACAGACTGCTGAATTTACACTGGGAAAACTCCAACAAGGCTTGAGATCCGTGGAGGACTATGTAACAGATTTCCGTGTCTGGAGTTTAGATACGCAGTGGAATAAGGCCGCTTTACATCATCAATTTCGTCTTGGACTCTCTGACCAATTAAAAGACGAACTTGCCCGAATAGGAGTGCCCTCATCCCTGGAAGATCTGATCCATCTTGTTATCCAAATTGACCGTCGATTGCGTGAAAGGCAATCTGAGAAAGCTAGTACCAAGCCAGCGCCTCTCTCAAGAAGTTTTGCTCCTGTCTCCACAATCACGTCCAGATTACCTAAGGGTCACTCCAAGAATAAGGAGCCTCCTGAACTTCCCCGCAGAAGCTTTTCAAGACCACCACTATCTTCCTCTGAACGCCTCCGGCGAGTACATGACGGACTATGTTTTTACTGCGGAGGAGCGGGCCATTTCATCCAAGCTTGCCCCATAAGACCTGCCAAGCCCACTTCTACGCCTCCTTACATGTTGCATCTTCCTGGGAGGGATCTGCTACACCTCCCTCTTTCGCTCCAGTTTCATTTGCCAGGGAGGACTATTTCTGTAACCGCAATTATAGACTCTGGAGCTTGCAGTTGTTTTGTGGACTCAGCCTTTGTCACCTTACATCAACTTCCTGTATGTACCAAGAGGCAGGAATTTACTGTGCATCTGGCAGATGGCTCTGGTCTCAAGTCTGGGCCTGTTACACAAGAGACTGTACCCATTCTTTGCCAAGTCTCTTCGGAACATCAGGAGCTGCTCCGTTTGGACGTCATAACGTCCCCCATGTTTCCTGTTATCCTGGGGCTACCCTGGTTAAGGGCCCATAACCCTCATATTGACTGGCTTACCGGAGATATCTCATTTTCCTCTAATTATTGTCAGAAACATTGTTACCCAAAAAAGTTTGTTAATCCTGCTCCTCTCCTCAGCATCCACTCGGACCCTGAAACTCTGAAATTAGTACCCACAGTCTATCATGAATTCTTGGACGTATTTAATAAAAAGAGTGCAGAGAGCTTACCTCCCCACCGGACTTACGATTGTCCCATTGAACTCTTACCAGGGGCAGAAATTCCCTTCGGCCGAATTTACCCTCTCTCGGAACCTGAACTAGAGGCCCTACGCAAATACATTGATGAAAGTCTAGAAAAAGGGTTTATTCGAGCCTCTTCCTCCCCAGCAGGAGCTGGTATCTTTTTTGTGGAGAAAAAAGATCACTCCCTGAGGCCCTGTATTGACTATCGTGATCTTAATAAAATAACTATCAAGAACCGGTACCCACTTCCCTTAATTCCCGAGTTATTTCAGAGACTGCGTGGAGCACAAGTTTTTTCCAAGCTAGATCTAAGAGGTGCCTACAATTTGGTGCGAATCAGAAAGGGGGACGAATGGAAGACTGCCTTCAGGTCACGCTTTGGGCATTTTGAATACCTAGTTATGCCCTTCGGTCTCTGCAACGCCCCAGCCACCTTTCAGCATCTGGTAAATGATGTTTTTCGGGACTTTCTTGACCTGTTTCTCATTGTCTATCTCGATGATATTCTTATCTTCTCTGACTCAATCGAGATCCACCGTACCCATGTGAAAAAAGTTTTGAGTAAACTTCGTGAACATCATCTCTATGTCAAGGCTGAAAAATGCGACTTTGAAAAACATACAATTCAATTCCTGGGACTTGTCATCTCCGCTGATGGGATCTCCATGGATCCCCAGAAAGTCGCTGCTGTTTTGGAATGGCCAGCTCCTACAGATCGAAAGGCGGTACAAAGGTTTGTGGGATTCGCTAATTTCTACAGGAAATTTATTAAGAACTTTTCTGGTATTATTTCTGCTATCACCCTTTTGACCAAACAGCATGTTCCCTTCCGGTGGAGTACTGAAGCACAAACATCTTTTGAGCAGTTGAAAGCCTTGTTCACCTCAGCTCCCATCTTAAAGCATCCTGACCCTTCCTTGCCCTATATTCTAGAGGTGGACGCCTCTGAAATCGCAGTGGGAGCCATATTGTCGCAGCGACAGGGCCCCAAGTCCTTACTCCATCCTGTGGCATTCTTCTCCAAGAAATTGAATCCCTCTGAGAAGAATTATGATGTAGGGGACCGGGAACTGTTGGCCATTAAAGCTGCCCTCGAGGAATGGCGCTATCTGTTAGAAGGAGCCTTGCACCCTATACTCATTTTCACTGACCATAAGAATCTTGAGTATTTGAGAACAGCTAAACGACTCAGACCTCGGCAGGCAAGATGGGCATTGTTCTTTTCCCGTTTCACATTCCACATAACCTTCCGCCCTGGTTCTAAGAATGGGAAACCAGACGCGCTGTCACGCATGTTCCATGACCCTGTTCATCCTTCCGAAGCAGACACCATTTTACCTGCCAAAAACTTTCTTCTTCTCCAAACCAATCTGACGTCCCAAATAAGAGCTGAGCTGTTGGAGCATCCCCCTTCCCAAGATTTATCTCTTCAACTCAAAGACGGGCTGTATTACCATAAGGAACAGGTCTTTGTCCCGGAGCAGTTCAGGGTTTCTGTCCTCAAGCGTTGCCACGATCATCCTTTGGCAGGCCATTTTGGGATTCACAAGAGTATCAACCTAATTTCCCGTTCTTTCTGGTGGCCAGACTTGATTCAAGACTGTAAAAGATACGTCAAATCCTGTGTGACCTGTCAACGCAATAAGACTGACCGAGCCAAGACTTGGGGCCTATTAGAATGTCTTCCTGTGCCTAAGAAACCATGGAGCATGATATCCATGGATTTCATTGTGGAACTTCCCCCGTCTGAAGACTTTACCACCATATTTGTCGTGGTTGATCGCTTGACTAAGATGGCACACTTTTTACCCATGCAAGGAACCCCGTCTGCCGCTGAGACTGCTTCCATGTTCATCCGAGAGATAGTGAGACTACATGGTATTCCCGATAATATCACTTCTGATCGAGGGGTACAGTTCACGTCCAGATTCTGGAGATCTCTCTGTGAAGCCTTAAACATCGAGCTCCGTCTGTCCTCTGCCTACCATCCTCAAACTAATGGACAGACGGAGAGAACCAACCAGACGCTGGAGCAATATTTGCGTTGCTTCTCCTCTTTTTCACAGGACGATTGGTCACCTCTGCTTCCGCTAGCGGAATTTGCATACAATAATTCCATCCACTCTGCTACCAAGCAAACCCCCTTTTTCGCCAATTATGGATATCACCCTTCCTTTTTGCCTGAATTACCCGTGGATTCTGCTGTGCCTGCTGTTCAAGACAGACTGAGTTGGTTCATCTCCAATAATAAAGTGCTTCAGGACACCATCTCTAAGGCCCAGGCCAATAACAAAAGATTTTTTGACAGGAAAAGGAGGGGCAACTTGAATCTGAATCCAGGAGACAAGGTCTGGCTATCCACTGCTAATTTAAAACTGAAGTGTCCCTCCAAGAAACTTGGTCCAAAATACCTGGGGCCCTTTGCTGTAAAAAGGAGGATCAACTCTGTGGCTTTTGAACTTATCCTACCAAAGAATCTCAAAATTCACCCTGTTTTTCATATTTCTTTGTTGAAGACATCAGTACCCAATCCCTTCTCTAACCGGGATCCAGAAAACCCTCCTCCACTGCTCGTTGAGGGCAGTGAAGAATTTGAGGTAGAAGCCGTTCTCGACTGCAGAACCAGGAATGGCCTAACACAGTTTCTGATTAAATGGAAGGGCTACGGCCCTGAGGACAATTCCTGGGAACCAGCTTCTAACGTACATGCCCCGCAAAAGGTACGAGCATTTTTTCAGCATCATCCAGAGAAGAAGCCCCTGAGGGGCATCCGGAGGCTGCCCGTAAGGAGGGGGCAATGTAAGAGAACTGTTACGTCCCGGGTTCACTCGCGGGTACACTCGTTCGTAAAGGACTCGTTACGCACGCATGCGTTCGGGAACGTCGCTTCGGATCGCAGACGTGCTAGTGCGCGTGCGCAAAGGAATGGGTGCACCCGCGGGAGCGCGTCCGCGCGGCCCTTTGGCGCCAGACGGCCTATTTAAAGGACACACTGACTGTGACAGGTGCTGACTGATCTTCAGCTGTTCCTGTATCTGTATCCTGTGTTACCTGCCTGCTTGATATTCGTTGCTGAACCTTGGCTCCCCTGACCTTGTCTCTGGACTCTTCCACATCCTGATTCACTGGCTCCTGACTTCGGCTTCCAACGTTGACTCTGCTTCTGCCTGATGATTTGGTACCTTGCTGTCCGCCTGCTTCCGAACCCGGCTATTCCTGTGACTCCGTTCCTGTCTCCTTCCTGGCTCCGAGCTGCCTGTCAAGTTCCTGCATCTCTGCTCCTGCGATCTGCTGCGACTTCCTGCCTACCTAAAGTCGCATCATCTGCCTCAAGACTCCTGGGTTACTTCAACAGGCACTCGTGTTCCTCCTTTCCTTGGGGTCCCTCTGTTCCCACTCTCAGCGGGACCCGGGTTGGAGATACAAGGGAGGCCGACCTCGTCACTTCAGACTCCGATCAGGTACGTGACAACGACGTAGAGCTTGACTGCTTTGTCCCTGCGTCCTTTTGGGTAAACTCTCACGAGACAGATTTTAGAGCAGGATCTGCCACCTGTACTTCCTTTGCAGACTTCAGTGCACTGTGAAGTGATTGCTATTGCATCTGTACTAGAGTCTTAGGTCTCCCTACCTTGCTCCTTGTCCATATGAACAGGTGGGAAAGTTCTTAGAGTAGGCCTTGGGTGTAGAGCTGTGTTGTGCTCTGTGCTGTCACATTCTGTACATTTGACACTGACCTTACAGTCCTTGGCGAAATGTGTGGACGAAGAGCAGCACTTGTAATAGATGTTTTTCTCTTTGAGGAAAGCTTTTCAATCCTGGATGGTCTTTGTCCTGAAGGCTCTACATTTCAGAAGAGGATGTGGCATCTTATGTAGAGGGCAGAACTTAGTAGGGTCGCTGTCTTGATCCTCTGGCTGAGACTCTGAAAATCGGTGGGAAGAAATGTTAGTTTTGTGCACTGCTACTGTTGTTGTTTAGGGCCAGAAGAAGTGGTATAAGACACTGGAAAAATGAAGCTGGGGTCATCTTTCATTCCTGCTTGTCTGTCTACAAAGTCCACAAACTCACTAAAGGATAGAAAAGGCACATTGTGTTTTCGTTTGTAATTACAGCTATGCATAATCCATCTTTCGTGTAACTCATAAGGAAGTTTTTGTGCTAAGGAGTTAATACCTCTAGCAGAGTCAAGATAAGAAAGGCCAGGTAAGTCTCCTTCTGTTTTAGCAACTTGTAACTCCATACACAGGTCACTGAATTCTCTGAGTCTTTGGTAACCTCTGCTAGGTATTTTTGGGAAGCCTTCTATTCTTTTAAACAGTGTACTCTCTACAGCCTCTGGTGAGCCATAACATCTATCCAGTCTGTTCCCGATGTTTGCAATGCCTATCTCAGGGCCGTTTATGTTAATGTCTCTGATCCTTTTGGCATGTTCAACATAATCATTGCCAAGCCATTTTACGAGGAGGTCTATCTGGTCCCTGCAGGATAGATCTAGACCTTGAATGGCACTCTGGAAAGAGGATCGCCACGCCATGTAGTGTTGGGAGCGATCACTGAATTTGACAAGTCCTTGGGTAACTAACTCTCTTTTGGCCAGGAACTTGACAAAGTCTACAGTAGCCTGATGGGCATTGCAGTAGTCTGCTGGCGTATTGTGGTGCAGTGTAAAGGCATACCTGGTAAAAGTCTCTTCTTTAGGCGCGCTGGGTTCAAACTTGCTTAAGGTTGGCAGTTTGTACCGGCTCGTTGCATACACCTTTGGAGTGAAGACTGGTGTTTGATGCTTGTATGAAGACTGGATACCTTGTGGAGTAGAAGGTTTGGTTGGAACTGGAAAGTCTGGAACTCTGTCAGATTTTTCTTGCTTGTAGCACTGGGGTCCCAGGTCGTCTTGTTGCTGCTTTATTTGATGTGACTCACTGACGTCATGTTTGATTTCTTGTTGTGGGATGCTGCTTGGGTCCCAGTGCTGGTAGACATAATCTGACGTGCGTTGTGAAGAATCTTGTTGGTCCTCCTCTAGACCAGGTATGCTGCTGCCTAATCTTGGCTCATCGAAGATGGCTGCTTCTAAAGCTGCTGCTTCTGTAATGGCGGTGGCAGCATCTCTTTCTACTGACAGCTTCTCCATGTTAGCTTCTAAGATATATTGCTGCAATTTCAGAGATGCTTCCTGCTGGGCTAGCTCTTCTTCCAGGCGTATTCTTTCCTTCTCTCTCTCTTGTTCCATGCGTACTCTTTCTTGCTCTCTCTCTTGTTCCATGCGTGCTCTTTCTTGCTCTCTCTCTTGTTCCATGCGTACTCTTTCTTGCTCCAAGCGTACTCTTTCCTTCTCTCTCTCTTGCTCCAAGCGTACTCTTTCTTGTTCTCTCTCTTGTTCCACGCGTACTCTTTCTTGCTCCAAGCGTACTCTTTCCTTCTCTCTCTCTTGTTCCTGTCTCACCTTTTCTGCATCAAGGTGATCCTTTTCTTTTTTCATCTGCAATTCTTGGTCTGCGAATGCATCCCTGGCTTTTGCTGCTTCGGCTTTTGAACGGGTAATAGCTGCTGCATTTGCGACAGATGACTTAGATGAGCTCGCTTGTGAATGTGTTTTGTAAGAAGATGTCCCACTGTGAGACATGGCTGCGGGGAAGAAGCTGTCTTGCTGTATAGAGACCGTTTTAGTGTCGATGCTGCTTGACAGATCGCGTCTCTGTGTAGGGTGGCTGCTTGCTTTGCCTGCCGCAGGCCTGTTTCTTTAAGGCTTCTGACTGTATGGATACTGCGTAGCCCCGGGCTGTACAGACTTCCAAAGTTTGTTTATCTTCCCTTCAGAGGTCAGCTTAAAAATTTCACTGTTCTGTCTCTGGGACAGATAGCTAAACCTGCTTATCCTAATAACTTCAGATACCATATTTCTTTGATCTCAATTTTATTAGAACAAGCCAGGTGAAACTACAAAATAACAGAAATAGATCTAAATAAGTATAATATTGAATACAATACAGCATACATTGCATAAACAACGATATACAGTACAACATGAGATAATAAAAAACATACTTTTTAAGTTCTCTAAGGGGTGATGATGGTAAATTGAGAAAGACATATCTTGCTTCCTGCAATGTGTTGAAAAGAATGGTGGCTGGTTCACTTCCTGTTAAGATTCTACCCAGAATTCCTTGTTTGCTGACAACTTCCTAATTACACATACATTAAAACAAATAAAGAGAACTGCAGCAATACCAAAAAGGAACGCTAGATGGAGCCTGCACACCAAATATGATTGTCTTAAGTAAATTACACATTTTGCATGTAAATTTAACAACACAGGTACAAATAAGGTACAAATAATCAGCAAGACTTTTGGTGGATAGAACAGCTGTCACAAGGAATGTAAACATCTTTGTGACAGAAATAGGCAGTGACAGGTACTCTTAATGGAGAGATCTGGGGTCTATAAGACCCCAAGTCCCTCCTCTGCAATTAAAAGCATTTAAAGCACCAAGATCCGTGTTTTTGAATGCTTTTGATTTTTTAAAACTGGCGCAGACGGTTCCCGAGGAAACCCGGAAGTGATGTCATGTCAGGTTTACTATTATGAACAGCCAAGCAAAGCCGATCCTGGGTGCGCTGGCTGATCCCTCAGGTCTCCCAGTGGGACGGGAGAGCCCGGAGAGCCGTGGATGTCAGCGGGAGGGGGCTGTCTCCTCCTGCTGTTTGTAAAAACGATCGAGCAGCTAGTAAGCTATTCCGATTGCTATTACAAGAGAGCTGACTGCCGGCTCTAAAAAATTATACTTGGGTGATGCAGCTGCAGGCATAATCCCGGTATAGATGCCGCCCCCCAGAAAAACGCCCCCTCAGGAAAATGCCTTCTTTGCCTCGCGGTAGATATGCCCCTGGCTGTACATATAATCACAGCTACTCAGTGTATCTGGGTAATTAACCTCCCTGGAGGTGTGATTATGTCAGATTTTTGATGCTGAAAGCGGAAAATTGTTTTGCATGGACATTTGGCATTTTATATTGTAGGCCTGTAATCCTTAGGAATAACTCATTTAAATCTGTCCAAACAAGAGACTAGTAGACATCCCGTGTATGATAAAGTTTGAAACACAAAAT
Source organism: Lithobates septentrionalis (assembly GCA_037952835.1). Lineage (NCBI taxonomy): Eukaryota > Metazoa > Chordata > Amphibia > Anura > Ranidae > Lithobates > Lithobates septentrionalis. The sequence continues at coordinate 863,037 of JBBDGP010000596.1, forward strand.
CATAGATTATAACATAATAAATAAGGATGAGCCGAACACCCCCCGGTTTGGTTCGCACCAGAACTTGCGAAAAGACTAAAACTTTGCAAGAACTTTAGAACCCCTTTTAAGTCTATGGGACTCGAACGTTCGAAATCAAAAGTGCTCATTTTAAAGGCTAATATGCATGGTATTATCCTAAAAAGTGTTTGGAGACCCGGGTCCTGCCCCAGGGGACATGGATCGATGCAAAAAAAAGTTTTATAAATGACAGTTTTTTCGGGAGCAGTGATTTTAATAATGCTTCAAGTCAAACAATAAAAGTGTAATATTCCTTTAAATTTCGTACCTAGGGGGTGTCTATAGTATGCCTGTAAAGGGGCGCATGTTTCCCGGGTTTCCCTTCAGGTCTGGTATGGTTATTAAGGGGAACCCCACGCCAAAATAAAAATAAAATTGGCGTGGGGTCCCCCCAAAATTCCATACCAGACCCTTATCCGAGCATGCAACCTGGCAAGCCGCAGGAAAAGAGGGGGGGGCGAGAGAGCGCCCCCCCTCCTGAACTGTACCAGGCCACATGCCCTCAACATTGGGAGGGTGCTTTGGGGTCCCCCTTAAAGCACCTTGTCCGCCGCGGAGGAAGATGCTGGACGAGAACACCAGAAGAACCAGAACAACCAGAAGAACCAGAAGAGGAAGAAGATGGAGGAAGAAACCGAAGCATGAAGGAAGAAAGAAGTTAGAAGAAAGAAGATAGAAGAAATAAAGGAATTGTCAAAAACTGTCTCTTGTAATTTTTAACATTTTTGACAGTTTTCTTGTGAAATGGTAGGGGTACTTTTGTACCCGCTTACAATTTCACACAGGGGGGAGGGCTGGGATCTGGGGGTCCCCTTGTTAAAGGGGGCTTCCAGATTCCGATAAGCCCCCCACCCACAGACCCCCACAACCAACGGCCAGGGTTGTGGGGATGAGGCCCTTGTCCTCATCAACATGGGGACAAGGTGCTTTAGGGGGGACCCCAAAGCACCCTCCCAATGTTGAGGGCATGTGGCCTGGTACGGTTCAGGAGAGGGGGCGCTCTCTCGTCCCCCCTCTTTTCCTGCGGCCTGCCAGGTTGCGTGCTTGGATAAGGGTCTGGTATGGATTTTTGTGGAGACCCCACGCCAATTTTTATTTTTATTTTGGCGCGGGGTTCCCCTTAAAACCATACCAGAACTGAAGGGTCTGGTATGAATTTTGAGGGGGGCCCCTACGTTTTTTTTTTTTTTAAATTTTGGCACGGGGTACCCCTTAATATCCATACCAGGGCCTGGTATTGAATTTAGGGGGACCCACGTCATTTTTTTTTAAAATTTTGGTTTGGGGTTCCCCTGTGGGGAATTCCTATGCCGTTTTTATCAATGAACTTTTATGTGTATTGTTGGGACCGGCAATTCATTAATAGCTGTGAGTAGTTTTAAATGACTTTTTTCCTTTGAAATGTCATTTTGCTGTCAGACTGTTCTAAACACGGGAAACATGCACCCCTTTACAGGCATACTATAGACACCCCCCAGGTATGAAATTTAAAGGAATATTACACTTTTATTTTTTCATTTAAGCATTATTAAAATCACTGCTCCCAAAAAAACGTTTGTTTTTAAAACTTTTTTGCATTGATCCATGTCCCCTGGGGCAGGACCCGGGTCCCCAAACACTTTTTATGACAATACCATGCATATAAGCCTTTAAAATTAGCACTTTTGATTTCTCCCATAGACTTTTAAAGGGTGTTCCGCGGCTTTCGAGTTTGCCGCGAACACCCCAAATTGTTCGCTGTTCAGCGAACTGGCGAACAGCCAATGTTCAAGTCGAACTTGAGTTCGACTCAAATGCGAAGCTCATCCCTAATAATAAATAACTCTAAATAATTATGATAAATAATAATATAATAATAAAATAATCAAATCAAAAACACTGAAATTTGCTCAGTTGCTGAATTGTCGCTGTCGTTACTTTCAGTGTTTGATGACTATTATCCCCACAAATCACTATCACACAATTCTGCAAGTGATTTTAATTTACTATCGCTGTTTTCTAGCTGGTCTAAAACCACTTTTGATTTAAAGGGACGCTTTATGGTTGCTATGGACAATCTCCAGTTTCCAGTCAGAAAGAATAGTATATATAATATAAAACTGCATGCAGGACACTGGACAAAGCACTAGGGACAAAAGGGGTGTGAAATAATTTGACACAGTAATGTAATCTGTAATTTTACAGTGTACTTTATCTATGATGTGTTTTTCGCTTTTTGAATTTGGCGCCGGGCTCTGTCCCCGTGCATTGTGACGCTCGCAGGGAATGGAGCTCGGCACTGTGATGGATCGAGCAGAGGACACAGCCCGCACACATAGCGGGGAAAGATCGCAGGATCTTGGGGACAAGATAAGTAAGCTGAACATGGATCCTGCGATGCAATCCTGAGTGTGGCTTGGGGGTTACCACTTCTAGTAATGAAAATTCACCCCGATGCCACATTCAGGAATACTGCTATGGAGGTTAATACTTTTTTTTTTCTTCAGGACAAATTGGGCTTTAATTTGTGGTAAATTGCAATGGATATCTCCAATTTTCTTTTAATATAAAAGGAAAACTGTCACAGAATAGTAAAAAAGACTATTTTTTTTTAAATTTAGCCGTAGATATCTTGCTAATACCATAACCTACCACCAACCAAGAACAGCCCAAAATAAATTCTCTTTCTCCTGAAATTTGCAGCAATACCACATATGTTTTTGTCATTTGTTGTTTCTACAGTACCTGTAGTAGGGCCCAAAAACAATAGTGCACATTTTTCCTTTTTTCCTCCAACCTGACACTGACACTAACTGACAATAATACTAATTTAACCCCTTCACGCTGACGTAACACATATATGTGGCCTCAATGGACTTTTCCCGTGAGGCCACAAACACTATATTGACAAAAGTATTGGGACACTTGCTTTTACATGCACTCTAATGGCATCCCAGTCTTCGTCCGTAGGGTCCAAATCATTTGGTGGAGGAGGGATTATGGAGTGGGGTTGTTTTTTAGGGGTTGCGCTTGGCCCCTTAGTTCCAGTGACGGGAACTCTTAAGGCAATAGAATACCAAGACACTTCTGGAAGAATGGTCACACATTCCCATAGACACACTCCTAAACCTTGTGGACAGCCTTCCCAAAAGATATGAAGCTGTTATAGCTGCAAAGGGTGGGCCAACTCAATATTGAACCCTACAGACTAATGCCCTGTACACATGGTCGGACATTGATCGGACATTCCGACGACAAAATCCATGGATTTTTTCCGACGGATGCTGGCTTAAACTTGTCTTGCATACACACGGTCACACAAAGTTGTCGGAAAATCCGATCGTTCTAAACGCGGTGACGTAAAACACGTACGTCGGGACTATAAACGGGGCAGTAGCCAATAGCTTTTGTCTCTTAATTTATTCTGAGCATGCGTGGCACTTTGTGCGTCGGATTTGTGTACACACGATTGGAATTTCCGACAACGGATTTTGTTGTCGGAAAATTTTATAGCAAGCTCTCAAACTTTGTGTGTCGGAAATTCCGATGGAAAATGTGTGATGGAGCCCACACACGGTCGGAATTTCCGACAACAAGGTCCTATCACACATTTTCCGTCAGAAAATCCGACCGTGTGTACAGGGCATAAGACTGGAATGCCATTAAAGTTCATGTGCGTGTAAAGGCAGGTGTCCCAATACTTTTAGTAATATAGTATATATACATATTTGACTTTGTGCTGGGAGCGCCCTGCACAGTGCTCTCCCAGCACAGAGACCGGGGTCTCAGCGGCATCCCCGGTCCTGTACTAATAATCAGGAGCCGGATCTCCTAGATATGGGTCACCTGATCTCTGTGATAGCCAGTGATTGGCTGTCACAGTTATCAGTCACTGTGAAGCCCGCCCTTGTGTTTCTCTCTCTGTGAATAGAGGGGAGCGATACATTGTGTGTGTAAAAAAATATTAATAATAGTATTAAATAAAATAAAAAATACCTAGATCAAGGTTTGGTCTAGGTCAGTGCCAGGGCTAGTGTTTGGGTGAAATGAGAGACAAAGGTCAAGGTCAGAGTCAGTATATTTTGGGAAGGATTTTTTTTATAAAAAGCATTTTTTAAATTAGCATCAGTGTCAGTTAGTGTCAGTGTCAGTGTGTTTTAGGTAGGATTAAAAAAGCAAAATGTGCACTATTGCTTTTGTGCTATACTATGGGTACATACAACAACTAAGATACATATATGTGGTATCGCTGCGATCACCCTGAGCAGGAGAATTTATTTTGGATTGTTCTTTGGTGGTAGGTTATTGTAGTAACAAGCAGTATACAAAAATGCTTTTTTTTACAATTTTGGGCCAGTTTTCCTATGATAATAAAAAAAAACAGGAAATATCCATTAACGTTTACCACCAAATGAAAGCCTAATTTGTCCTAAAAAAAACAAGGTATAATTAACCCAGATGCACAAAATGATATGTATGGTTTTACTAATACATATCACAACTGAAAAAATTGTGCTTAGGCATTTCGATTTGTTTTACCCTTAGGCATGAAGGGGTTAAATTTTTTTTTTTTTTTTAATACACTGACCGTGACCTTTGACCCCAACATTTGACTTTGATTCTAACCTTTGACTCTACCCCTGACCTAACCCTGATCTAGATCAAACTCTGATATTTTTTTCTTTAATTTTTTGTTACTTTTAATATCTATTTATTTATTTTACACACACACACACACACTGCTTTGTTTGCATTTTTCTCTTCTGGCAAGGAGAAAAGGATACAAAGTGTATTTTCCTCCATTTACGAGGAGAAAAAACACAGGGGTAGGCTGTTCAGAGACTGATTACTGTGATAACCAGAGGCTATTACAGATATCAGATTTTCAGAAACCAGGTCTCCTGGATCCTGATCATATCTACGAGACCCAGCAGCATGCTCTAAACACAAACACAGGAACACATACAGGTGCATCTCAAAAAATTAGAATATCATCAAAAAGTTCATTTATTTCATTAATTCAATTAAAAAATTGAAACTTATTTATTTTATATAGATGCATTACACACAGAGTGATATATTTCATGTATTCAAATTCTGTATATCAGAAAATTAGAATATTACATAAGACCAATAAAAAAAAGGATTTTTAATACAGAAATGTTGGCTTACTGAAAAGTATGTCCATGTACAGTATAGTATGCACTATACCAATACTTGGTCAGGCTGCTTTTGCATGAATTACTGTATCAATGCGGGGTGGCATGGAGGAAATCAGACTGTGGCACTGCTGAGGTGTTATGGAAGCCCAGGCTGATTTGATAGCGGCATTCAGCTTGTCTGCATTGTTGGGTCTGGTGTCTCCCATCTTCCTCTTGACAATATCCCACAGATTCTCTATGGCAGTGGTCATCAACCTTGTCCTCAGGGCCCACTAACAGGCCAAGTTTTATGTATTTCTTGGGGAGATGCAGACTAGAATACTGCAATCACTGAGCAACAAATGATGTCACCTGTGATGTATTTCGGTTAGCTTGCAAACCTGGCCTGTTAGTGGGCCCTGAGGACAGGGTTGATGACCACTGCTCTATGGGGTTTAGGTCAGGCGAGTTTACTGGCCAATGAAGCACAGTGATACTATGATCATTAAACCAGGTATTGGTACTTTTGACAGTGTGGGCAGGTGCCAAGTCCTGCTGGAAAATTAAATTAGCATCTCCATTAAGCTGGTCAGCAGAGGGAAGCATGACGTGCTTTAGAATTTCATGGTAGAGGGCTGTGCTGACTTTGGACTTGATACTAGATACTTGCTCTAGAATTTTCTGGTAGAGGGCTGTTCTGACTTTGGACTTGATAAACACAGTGGACCAGCACATTTTCCACAGTCTGTGATGATTTGGGGAGCCATGTCATCTGCTGGTGTTGGTCCACTGTGTTTTTATCAAGTCCAAAGTCAGCGTAGCCCTCTACCAGTAAATTCTAGAGCACTTCATGCCCCCCCCATTGGATACATGCAGGCGTGCCTGTTTGTGAACGCGTTTCCATATGGAGATATATATGTGTGCATGTGTGTGTGTATATCTCTATATATATAGATACATACAGTATATATACCACATGCCAAACTTACAATTACCCTTTTAACATATTACGGGATAAAAAAATTTCAACATATATCACTGGTCACTGAGCAGCCCATCTAGTAGGGGTGGTGAGGGGAGTTCAGGTAGGCCAAGAAAGTTGGTGGTTATAGAGGATTCTATAATCAGATGGACTGATAGAATAATTTGTCGCCAGGATCGCCGCAACCAAATGGTTTGCTGTCTCCTTGGTGCCAGGGTTCGGCATGTGGTGGACCAGGTTGATAAATTACTGGGAGGGATGGGCATGACTCAGCTATCTTGGTCCACATTGGAACCAATGACAGAATATATGGAAGGTGGAGGCTCCTTAAGAACCCATTTAAAGAACTAGGCTGCAAGTTGAAGGGAAGGAACTCCAAGGTGATCTCTGAAATATGGCCTTTGCCAATGCGCAAAACAAGAAAGGCAGGGGGTGATTAGAGAGCTGAATGCATGGCTAAAGACCTGGAGTAATAGAAAATATTTGGGTTTTTAGAGCACTGAGTGGACTTTTCATTGGGGTGCAGCCTATACGCTAAACATGGTTTGCACCCAAATGGAAGAGGGTCTACTGTGCTTGGGGAAAGGTTTATGGGAATGATGGAGGAGTATTTAAACTAGGATTGTGGGAGGAGGGTGAATTAGAATATAATGGGGCAGACAGGTCAGACAGAGGTCATCCCTATTGGTGGGTGGACTGGGGAAAGATGGCGTGAGGGCTATGGCAGATGATATGAAGGTTCCTATGTTACAAACAGTGATTGGAAATGGTACTATTTGTGCTAAAATAAAAAATATGTAACATACATTTGCAAAATGTGACAATGAATTAAAGTGTTTGTTCACCAATGCCAGAAGTCTGCAAGCAAAGTAGGTGAGTTGGAATTGGAAGGAGAACTATGATCTAATTGGTATTGCTGAATCTTGGCTTCATTCTTCTCATGACTGGGCTATTAATATTCCTAGGTATGCTTTCTTTCGGAAAGACAGGGTAAAATGGAGGGGTGGTGGTGTCTGTCTCTATGTGAGAAGTGATCTCATAGTGAGTGTGAAAGAGGACCTAGTTGTTGGAGAGTGTGATGAGTCTGAAGCATTATGGGTGGAATTGTACATGGGTGTGCGTATTACAAAGGTTGTCATTGGAGTTTGTTATAGACCTCTCAGTGTTAGTGAGGAGGTGGAGACTCAGCTCCTTGCACAGATGGAAAGGCTGCAAAGGCTGTAAGGGCTGGGACAGTGATAATAATGGGGGGTTTTAACTATCAGCAAATTGACTGGAGTAATGGCACTGCTGGGACAGTTAAAGGGCAAAAATGTATGAACCTATTACAAGAGAATTTTATGGTCCAGTTTATTGAGGCCCTGACTAGGAATGACGCTCTGCTGGACCTGGAAATCTCAAACCATGCAGTGCTTATTACCAATATTCATATAAAAAAAATCTGGGTAGCAGTGACCATAACATGATTTCATTTAATGTTAACTGTAAGTAACAAACACATACAGGTAAGATAAAAACACTTAACTTTAACAGAGCAAATTTTACAAGGATGAGGGCTGCTCTCCAGGACTTAGCCTGGGAGGGAATATTGGCATCAATGGACACAGAACAGAAATGGGAATTCTTCAAAGTAACTGTATGTAAACTCACTGCAAAATATATTCCCATGGGCAATAAGTTTAAAAGGCTAAAAATAAAACCTATGTGGCTCTGGCCAAAGGTAAAATGGCTATAAATAATAAAAAAAGAGCTTTTAAAAAATATAAAAATGAAGGAACGCTATCATAGTTTAAATGAATAGCTATTTGCTGAGAGGCATGGTGAGTATTTTGCAGCTCTCATTTGTTTTTGAAAATGAAGAAAGACAAGAAAAAACATTTTTTTTTTTTTCAATTTTCAAAACTTTGTGACAAAAAGTGAGGTCTGCAAAATACTCACTATACCTCTCAGCAAATAGCTTGGGGTGTCTACTTTCCAAAATGGGGTCATTTGGGGGGGTTTTGTGCCACCTGGGCATTCCATGGCCTCCGAAACTGTGATAGGCAGTGAAGAGTGAAATCAAAAATTTACGCCCTTAGAAAGCCTGAAGGCTCCCAAAAAGTCTCACACATGTGGTATCCCCGTACTCAGGAGAAGCAGCAGAATGTATTTTGGGTTGTAATTTCACATATTCCCATGGCATGTTTGAGCAATATATCATTTAGTGACAACTTTGTGCAAAAAAAAAATTGTCTCTTTCCCGCAACTTGTGTCACAATATAAAATATTCCATGGACTCGACATGACTCTCAGCAAATAGCTTGGGGTGTCTACTTTCCAAAATGGGGTCATTTGGGGGGGTTTTGAACTGTCCTGGCATTTTATGCACAACATTTAGAAGCTTATGTCACACATCACCCACTCTTCTAACCACTTGAAGACAAAGCCCTTTCTGACACACTTTTTGTTTACATGAAAAAATTATTTTTTTTTGCAAGAAAATTACTTTGAACCCCCAAACATTATATATTCTTTTAAAGCAAATGCCCTACAGATTAAAATGGTGGGTGTTTCATTTTTTTTTCACACAGTATTTGCTCAGCGATTTTTCAAACGCATTCTTTGGGGAAAAAACACACTTTTTTAAATTTTAATGCACTAAAACACACTATATTGCCCAAATGTTTGATGAAATAAAAAAGATGATCTTAGGCCGAGTACATGGATACCAAACATGACATTTACAATTGCGCCCAAACGTGCAGTGGCAACAAAATAAATACATTTTTAAAAGCCTGTAAAAGCCTTTACAGGTTACCACTTTAGATTTACAGAGGAGGTCTACTGCTAAAATTACTGCCCTCGATCTGACCTTCGCGGTGATATCTCACATGCATGGTGCAATTGCTGTTTACGTTTGACGACAGACCGCCGCTTGCGTTCGCCTTAGCGCGAGAGCAGGGGGCGACAGGGGTGCTTTTTTTTTTCTTTATTATTTTTTTGCTTTTTTATCTTATTTTTAAACTGTTCCTTTCATTTTTTTTAATAATTTTTATTGTTATCTCAGGGAATGTAAATATCTCCTATGATAGCAATAGGTAATGACAGGTACTCTTTTTTGAAAAAATTGGGGTCTATTAGACCCTAGATCTCTCCTCTGCCCTCAAAGCATCTGACCACACCAAGATCGGTGTGATAAAATGCTTTCCCAATTTCCCAATGGCGCTGTTTACATCCGGCGAAATCTAAGTCATGAAATGCTCGTAGCATCTGGTTTCTTAGGCCATAGAGATGTTTGGAGCCACTCTGGTCTCTGATCAGCTCTATGGTCAGCTGGCTGAATCACCGGGTGCATTCTCAGGTTCCCTGTTGAGACAGGAGAGCCAGAGAAAAACACGGAAGACGATGGGGGGGCATTCCCTCCCACGGCTTGTAAAAGCAGTCTAGAGGCTAATTAGCCGCTAGGATTGCTTTTACATGAAAGCCGACCACTGGCTGAAAAGAATGATACCAAGATGATACCTAAACCTGCAGCCATCATTCTGGTATAACCACTCAAAGTCATGAATGGCGTACCTGAAGACAAAAAAAGGTTAACAATAAAACACAGTAAACAGTAAAGTATAAAAAATTGCATACCTGAAAAACAAACATGATAAAACATAATAAAAATAAAACATTGCAGAATACAATAAAAATACAGTAAAAAAGAGCAAAACAATAGAGAGAGAGAATAGAGAGAGAGAATAGAGATAGAGAGAACAATAAAATGACAACTATTTTTGTTTTATTTTATATATATATATATTTTTTTTTTTTACACTTTTTTTGTAACTAACTTTTATAACTGTAACCGGTTCCAGGTTCGGGTCTCTCAAAATGCGATGGCATCTTGGGAGACCCTGTGAAAGTGTGCCTAGTCTGTGCAATGCTGTACCCTACGCTAATACTCAACTAGTGAATGGTAGCGTTCAAAACATTCACCAATGCAAAGACCAGGATTGTCAGGACAGGAGGGACAATAATAGCGGGTGTCACGCCTATATCCGCGCTTGCTGCAGACACAACATCTTTTTTGGGGGGGTTCGTTGGGTAGGGGTACTCGGGAGGACATAAAGAAAATGCCTCTCATGCAGCCGACTGCATTTGATTGGGGATGTGAATGGGGGAAGTACGGGCGCTGCAGAAGTGGTGGGTTCCCAATTATTAGGATTGGCGAATGCAGCAGGAAGGGCACTATGGGCACGACGGGCCTGTTTGTCTTCTTCTTGGTGGCAGCGGGACACTACTTGTGCTTGCCACCTCACCAGCTTGATCTGCACTTATAGGACTCGCCACGTCACCAAGTGTTACTGCAGTGCTGGTTTGACTACGACCGGGGTGTACTAGGCCACTGGTGCTTGCCAGTTCACCAAAACGCTACCAAAAAAACTGTTAGCGATCGCAGGGATCAGGCCTGACTCTGCGAACGCTGCAGTTATGCGTTTAGTGTTTTGTAAGTGACAGTGATCGATCGATACTGCACTTGGGTGGGCTAGGCTGGGTAGGGCGGAGGGGCAAAACGCAGGTGCTAGCAGGTATCTGGGCTGATCCCGCTAACACTGCGTTTTTGGGAACCCTAAACTGCTGGGGATGCTAGTATAGATCTGATCGGATCAGATATTGATCCGTTCAGATACTATACCACTAAGGGAGGTGTGCGGTGCGTGCGTGGGTGTTAGCGCTACTGGCGCTAACCTGACGCTGCCTGGGGCTGGTGCTTGCCAGTTCACCAAAACGCTACCAAAAAAACTGTTAGCGATCGCAGGGATCAGGCCTGACTTTGCGAACGCTGCAGTTATGTGTTTAGTGTTTTGTAAGTGACAGTGATCGATCGATACTGCACTTGGGTGGGCTGGGCTGGGCGGAGGGGCAAAACACAGGTGCTAGCAGGTATCTGGGCTGATCCCGCTAACACTGCGTTTTTGGGAACCCTAAACTGCTGGGGACGCTAGTATAGATCTGATCGGATCAGATATTGATTCGTTCAGATACTATACCACTAAGGGAGGTGTACGGTGCGTGCGTGGGTGTTAGCGGTACTGGCGCTAACCTGACGCTGCCTGGGGCTGGTGCTTGCCAGTTCACCAAAATGCTACCAAAAAAACTGTTAGCGATCGCAGGGATCAGGCCTGACTCTGCGAACGCTGCAGTTATGTGTTTAGTGTTTTGTAAGTGACAGTGATCGATCGATACTGCACTTGGGTGGGCTGGGCTGGGCCGGGCGGAGGGGCAAAACGCAGGTGCTAGCAGGTATCTGGGCTGATCCCGCTAACACTGCGTTTTTGGGAATCCTAAACTGCTGGGGAAGCTAGTATAGATCTGATCAGATCAGATATTGATCCGTTCAGATACTATACCACTAAGGGAGGCGTATGCTGCGTGCGTGGTTGTTAGCGGTACTGGCGCTAATCCTGACGCTGCCTGGGGCGACACATATCACCGCCCGGCGATCAGGGGGCTGAACTTTTATTAGGTAATAAACGACACTATAAAAAATAAACAAACTAACCAGCGTCTCCCGTAGCGGTTATACGGTGATCAGTGGTGAAAGGGTTAACTAGGGGGCAATCAAGGGGTTAAAACATTTATTAGGTAGTATATGGGGGTCCCTGACGCTATAAAACGCTGACGGCGAACCTAAATATTTACGTCCCTAATTAGCGTCACCAGCGACACTAATACAGTGATCAGAAAAATGATCGCTTAGCGACACTGGCGACAGGGGGTGATCAAGGGGTTAAAACTTTATTAGGGGGGTTAGGGGGGTACCCTAGACCTAAAGGGGGCTAACAGTAACTGTCCTAACACAGTAACTGTCACAAACTGACACCATGCAGTAATCAGGAAAAAAAAAAAAAAAACCTGCTTGGTGTCAGTGTGACAGGGAGGGGTGATTGGGGGGTGATCGGGGGGCAATCGGGGGGGGTCGAGGGTGTTTTGTGTGCCTGCCATGTTCTACTGTGTGTGTAGTGTTTGTGCACTCACATAGATGTCTTCTCTCCTCTGCGCCGGAACGGAAAATACCGAGCCAAGGAGAGATGACATAATTTCCTTTGCTGCTGTTTAGCATACAGCAGCAAAGGAATGTTCTCATTGGCCGGCGGCGATTGCGAGGGAGGGGCCACGAATGGATGGCCTCCCCCTCACCTCCGATCGCCGGGGGACAAAAGAGGACCGCCTCGGGCACCGGGGAGTCTGATCAGACCCCCGACCCGCGGGAGGCAGATCACGTAGATCTACGTGATTTTGCCTGCCCGTGCCGCCTGGCCGACGTATATCGGCGTGAGGCGGTCCTTAAGTGGTTAATAAAACACCACATAGATGAGCTCTTGCTGGAAGAATATTTTAAGCAACAGACAGCATGGGTTCATGAAAGACAGAAGTTGTCAAACAAACCTGATTACCTTTTATGAGGAGGTAAGTAAAACCTTGGACAGAGGGGTGACTGTGGACGTAGTATATCTGGATTTTGCAAAAGCGTTTGACACAGTTCCCCACACACGGCTCAAGTGTAAGGTAAAGTTTATAGGCTTGGAAAGATCAATTTGTAAATGGATAGAAAACTGACTAAAAGACAGATTTCAGAGAGTAGTGGTTAATGACTCTTATGCCGCGTACACACGGTCGGACTTTTCGTCTACAAAAGTCCGACAGCCTGTCCGACAGACTTCCGGCGGACTTTCGGTGGTCTTGCGGCAGACTTTCTAACGAACGGACTTGCCTACACACGACCACACAAAAGTTCGACAGCCTAGTACGCGGTGACGTACACCAAGTCCGGCGAGACTATAAAACGGAAGTTCAATAGCCCGTACGACACCCTTTGGGCTCCTTCTGCTAATCTCGTGTTTATCTCGTGTTAGTAGAAGTTTGGTGAGAGACGATTCGCACTTGTGAGACTCGTATTTTTCAGTTCGTTTTAACTGTTGTTCAGTCTGTGCTTGTGAGGCTTGTATCTGCTTTTCAGTTGGCATTGAGAAATCTTTGTTTTATTGTCCGCTCGTTCCTGATTTTCAGGTCGCTCTTCACAGGCCTTGCTGTTCTTCAGTGCGTTCTGTTAAGTGCGTTCTAACCAGCCGACCGTTTTGAAGCCATGTTACCTGTACGTACTCGTTGTCGAGCTTGTGCATTGTATGTGTTTGGTGCTGTAGTTTATTCTTCAGACCAAGACCAGTCCATGAACAGGGCGAGGAGGAGTTCATGGACCAAGAATTGGTTGCTCCAGCGTGACCAGTTCTGTCACATGCCATTGCTCCGTGAGATCCAGTGAGAATAATCCTGAGGATTTCAGGAACTTTCTCCGGATGACGGACCCCGTTTTTGACCGTTTGGTGGCTTTGCTGACCCCCTATATCAGCAGGCAGGATACCTGCATGAGGCAAGCCATCACTCCGGAGCAGAGGCTAGTTGCCACGTTGCGGTACTTGGCGACAGGGAGAAGCCTGCAGGACCTCAAGTTCTAGACAGGCATCTCCCCCCAGGCTCTGGGGATCATTATCCCAGAGACCTGTTCTGCCATCATCCAGGTCCTGCAGAAGGACTATATTAAGGTAAGAATTTTTTCTTTTATTAGCATCACATGTTCTTTTATTTAATCTTTGATAATGTAATGTATTTCTTAACTCAAACACTACTTACCATCATTGCAATATAGTGTGAATGTCCCCTTTTTTTCCTCACGCATGCTGGAATTTTTTCCTGTTCTTTTTGTCATGCATGTATATTTGCCTTCAATAACCTCCCCAGCATACAATGCTGGGCACATATCCACCTAGTCTACTCAGTTTGAATGTATTTAGTCAGCTGCATTGTATTTTGTTTCCCCTAAATATCCAAATAGTGTGCATGTAATTAGCTTGATTTCCCAACCCCCCCACCTAAACTCTATCCAAATAGTGTGCATGTAATTAGCTTGATTTCCCAACCCCCCCACCTAAACTGTATCCAAATAGTGTGCATGTAATTAACTAGATTTCCAAACCCCCCTAATATTTTGCTAGAATGTTCTGTGGTGTTGATTTTTACAAAGCAAATATATGTTGCACTTTGCAAAATGCATTTGCACTCTACAAGTGCATTTGCTCCAGTGCTTTAGTAAATGGGCAGAAGCTCTGCTGATTTCCATCATCAAATCATATGCAAGCCACAAAGTGTTTTCATTAATTGCCCTTGCATGTGATTGTGTACTCCTTGCAACATGAAAGCCTTTTTACCTTACCTCATTTACTTTAAGCTGGGGAGCAACTGCACTTGCAGAGTGGGACAACTGCACAGTCTTGTAGCCTATTTAGTCCATAAATCCCTGCGTGTCCTTAAACTTTTTTTTTTTTTTAGAATTTCACCACCCCCTAAAATGTAATCAATGTTCCATCAGAGGGGGTGAGCAATCTGATAAGTGTGACAGGCCTGAAGACAGCTCTAAACAGGATTTCCTAACACAGCCACCAATCTCCCAGTGATATAGAGCTCAATGAATACTAAAGCCTGAGAGTTGGTAAGCGCAATCTACAGCTGTGGTGGTGGGTTATCACCTTTATCCCATATGCAAAATAGGGTGTTGGTTATAGGTGCATGCTTAACTTGGTTGCAAAACAATATTATACTATGGCAAGCATTTTTGTTTTTCTTTCGGTGATGAACTGAGGGAACTACGCCTGAACTCTGACAGATCTGATCGGTCCTTATCCCTAAAGGCCCCGGCTGGGTTTAAGCCGTCTGCGTAATATATTTTGCGCTCTGGTAAGGGCAATTTATGGTCGTGATCTTTTGGATTATTAACCATTCCTATGCAAGTTGTACCATTTGGAGGAACTGTGGTGCTTTTTCTTATTCTAAGCGATATTTGGACTATACTTCATACTTATGTCAATATCCACTAAAGGACACTTAGCGCAGTTTATTTTTATTATTGTTATCTTGTGTTGTCACACTGTTTACTGCTGCTTTATTTTATTGCTCCAGCGCGGTATTTTTTATTATATAATCTGATAAGTGTGCCTTTCCATATTATTTCTTCAAGAAGATTTCAATTATTTAATGTTATACTGATGCTGGGCAATAATGTTTTTAATTGTATAATTTTCTTGCAATGTTATATTCAAAATTACTGAGTTTGTTTTCTTGTTTGATTCCCCAGTTTCCTTCAACGCCACAGGAATGGCAGACTGTGGCATCCCATTTTGCCACCCGTTGGGACTTTCCCAATTGTGGAGGGGCTATAGATGGGAAACATGTCCACATCGTGCCACCACCCCATTCGGGGTCATAGTATTTTAATTATAAGGGGTTCCATAGTATTGTTTTAATGGCGGTGGTGTCGGCACACTATGAATTTCTATATATGGACGTGGGGAAGAATGGCCGGATGTCGGATGGAGGAGTATTTGCCCAGACGGAGTTCTGCCAGCGTCTCCAGAGTGGTGGCCTGGGATTGCCACCTGATGCGGATAATGTGGAAGGACTCCCCTTTGTCTTCATTGCTGATGAAGCCTTTGCTCTGAGCAAGCACCTCATGAGGCCATTCCCCCAAAGAACCCTCACCCCGGAGAGGAGGGTTTTTAATTTCCGGCTGGCCAGAGCTAGAAGAGTTGTTGAGAATGCGTTTGGGATTCTGGCCAGCCGGTTCTGCCTGTTTCAAACCTCCATTAATTTGGCGGAATACAAAATGAATTTTGTCATTTTATCGTGATGCATCCTGCACAACTTTTTGCACAAACATTCACAAAATTATATTGTGCCAGTTGGGCCTGAGGCCGGACTTATTAGCAGTGACAATCTTACGGGCCTGGATACTGTCCGTACTGGCTTGGCCCCCCAAAGTGCCCGTCAAGTTAGACAGCAATATGTTAATTATTTTATGGGTAGGGGGGCCATTGCAATGGGCCAGGATATCTAAAGAATCAAAATAAAAAAAATATTGATGAAATCTTGAATTATATTTATTGCTTGCCTTTCTTTTGGGCTTTCTCCTAGGTTATGGTCGAGCAGTTGAAGTGCCAACTGTATTTTCCTTGTAAATTTCTAAATAAGCTCCATTGTCACTGTAAACAACTTTTTTAAATTTAAACAAACTGATACTGAGCATTGAAATAACAAACCACACATTTATTTAATTCCTAAAAAGAGGTTTTTAATCTTTGGTATACATTCAGTTATGCATTTAGTATAAAATGTTCCTAGCCAAAAATATCTTGATATATTAATACATTTAGAATAATATAATTATAGTTAGATTTTTAGATAATAAAAAAAATATTTTTTTTGGCATTTTGATTTTACCAAACAGGCCTTTTTTTGTTTTTTTTTTTGTTTTTTTTGTTTTTTTTTAAAAACATTTTTTTTGGGGGGGGGGGGGTTAAAAACAGTTTATTTTTGTTTTTGTTTTTTTTTTTAAACATTTTTTTTATTTTTTTGGGGTTTTTTAAAAAACAGTTTTTTGTTTTTTTTTGTTTTTTTTTTAAAAACATTTTTTTTATTTTTTTTTGTGTTTTTTAAAAACAGGCCTCCTTTTTAAAAAAAAATGTGGTTTGTTGATGTTGTTAAACAGGCATATCATTTAACAGAAAATAATAAAGAGAAAGCCCAGAATGGGGTCAGCAAACCAGGAAATGAAGGACATGATCGATGTTTTTGGGTTTCAAAAAGGGCATTTATATTCAACCCAAAACATCAATCATGTCCTTCATTTCCTGCTGCATAGGATCCAGCCGATTACACATTTGATCGATCTCCCCATTCCAGGCCATTATTTGAGCAATCAGCCGTTGGGCACTGTCTGTGGTGAAATAGTCACTTGGACCTAAATTGGAATGAAAAAAAGATGTGTTTAGAAATATGCACACATACATAGTTTACCTTACCATAAAGCTGGTGTCTCAGACACTGACCTGCTGGGGTGCCCATGTCCCATACTTCATGAACATCCTCGTGGGTGGCGCTGTTGCTTGACTCAAGCACAACCAGATCACCTAAAATAGAGTAGAAAAATTAAAAGGCAGCCATGCATAGATTACCGTAAGCTGGTGTGTCAGACACTCACCTGGTGGGGTGCCCATGTCGCCCACCTCTCCTTCCTCCACATCCTCAGTGGGGCTTGGGCTGATTTCCCAAGTATGTTCTTTTGGTTGGGCTTCTTGGCTGAGTGATTTTTCCCCTATGTGAAGCCAAAAATGTATATACTTAGCACACAGATATTTTAGTACATAGTAATCTTCAAACATTTGTAGTGAAGTGGTGTACAAATTGTCTGTTTGTGTAGAGTTCCTAGTTGACTTAAAAATTTTATTTTCTAAATACATATCGAGATAGATAGATATCTCGATATCTAGATATCAATATCTAAATATAGCTTAAAATCTTGATCTCTCTCTCTATATATCTATAAATAAATATAAATCTAAATATCAAACTATATATAAATTAAAATTTTCAAAAAACATTACATATATATATATATATAGAAGACATTAAATGCACTTCAACGATCACAGATTTTGCAGCGTGAGGAATGTGCTACCTACAATACGAACACTAGTTTTACTAGACCGAGTGCTTCCGTTTAGTTTTTGCTTATGAGCATGCGTCGTTTTTTTGTCCGTCGGACTAGCACACAGATGAGCGGATTTCGGGGTCCGTCGTAGTTACGACGTAAAGATTTGAAGCATGTTTCAAATCTAAAGTCCGTCGGATTTGAGGCTGAAAAAGTCCGCTGAAAGTCCGGGGAAGCCCACACACGATCGGATTGTCAGCCAGCTTTAGTCCGTCGGCGTCCGTCGGACTTTTGTAGACGAAAAGTCCGACCGTGTGTACGCGGCATTACTCTGAATGGTCTAAGGTTATCAGTGGTGTACCCCAAGGTTCACTGCTGGAACCCTTACTTTTTAATAACTTTATAAATCATATAGGGTCTGGGAGTAACATTTCTGTCTTTGCAGATGACACTAAGCTATGCAGTGGAATGACGTCCTTACAGGATGTCTCCATTTTACAAGCCGACCTCAATGCACTGTCCAATTGGGCAACTATGTGTCAGATGAGGTTTAGTGTTGATAAATGTAAAGTTATGCACTTGGGGGCTAAGAATATGCATGCATCATACATACTAGGGGGAGTACAATTGGGGAATCAATGGTGGAGAAGAATCTGGGGGTTTTGGTAGATCGTAAGCTCAATAATAGCATGCAATGCCAAGCTGCGGTTTCCAAAGCGAGCAATGTCCTTTCTTGTATTAAGAGAGGTATGGACTCCAGAGAGAGAGATACTGTATCAATTTGTCCCTGTACAAATCATTAGTAAGACCTCATCTGGAATATGCAGTTCAGTTTTTGGCACCAGTTCTCACAAAGGATATTTGGGAACGTGCAGAGAAGGGCAACCAAACTGATAAGAGGTATGGAGGGGCTCAGCTATGAGGAAAGATTAGAGGAACTGAATCTATTCCCTCTTGAGAAGAGGAGATTAAGGGGGGATATGATCAACATGTACAAATACATAAGTGGTCCATATAGTGAACTTGGTTTTGAGTTATTCATGTTAAGGTCATCACAGAGGGCAAGGGGGCACTCTTTACATCTAGAGGAAAACAGGGGCGGATCCAGAGCCTAGTCTCGGGAGGGGCACTGCCAGAAATATACATTTTTTTTTAGGACAATTTATCGGGGAAATGGCTGTTGTTGGTGCTTTAATCATCCCAGCACAATGGTTGTTATGGTGTCAGGATGATTGAAGCGCATTATTTCTATTATTAAATTGTAATATAAAATGAAATCATTCAACTCACCATAATGCAGAATCAGTGGGAACCCCGAGCGTGTCACCTGCCACTATCGCCTGCCACATTTTGTGGATTGTCACTTGCCTGCCACCAGATGCAGATTGACACCTGCCACATGTTGCGGATTGTCACTTGCTACATCAGCTGCCACTAGATGCGGATTGTCACTTACCACACCTTGTGGATTGTGACTTGCCACGTCACCTGCCACTGGATGCAGATTGTCACTTGCCACGTCATATGCCACACATTGCGGATTGTCACTTGCCACGTCAATTGCCACTAGATGCTGATTGTCACTTGCCACGTCATATGCCACACATTGCGGATTGTCACTTGCCACGTCAATTGCCACTAGATGCGGATTGTCACTTGCCACACCTTGTGGATTGTGACTTGCCACGTCACCTGCCACTGAATGCAGATTGTCACTTGCCACGTCATATGCCACACATTGCGGATTGTCACTTGCCATGTCAATTGCCACTAGATGCTGATTGTCACTTGCCACGTCATATGCCACACATTGCGGATTGTCACTTGCCACGTCATCTGCCACTAGATGTGGATTGTCACTTGCCACGTCATATGCCACACATTGCGGATTGTCATTTGCCATGTCAATTGCCACTAGATGCTGATTGTCACTTGCCACGTCATATGCCACACATTGTGGATTGTCACTTGCCACGTCATATGCCACACATTGCGGATTGTCACTTGCCACATCATATGCCACTAGATGCGGATTGTCACTTGCCACGTCATATGCCACTAGATGCGGATTGTCACTTGCCACGTCATCTGTCACTAGATGCGGATTGTCACTTGCCACGTCATCTGCCACTAGATGCGGATTGTCACTTGCCACGTCATCTGCCACTAGATGCGGATTGTCACTTGCCACCCAGATGTGGAGTGTCACGTGCCAGGTAAGATGGTGTTTTGCTTGTTTCTTGTTTCCTTGTTCCAGAGACAGGCAGCAGAGAGATAATGTAATCTCCCTGCTGCCCACGCTACCTGCACAGTGAGGGCGGAAGTTAATGCATAGATGTGGGGGCGGTGAGAGATGATGTCATCTATTTGCTCCCCTGCCCGTCGGCTCGCTGATTGGCCAGCCACCCCCACACACACACCTAGCCTGCTCAGCCTCAGTCTTACCCGCCCATCCACACACGGAGCCGCCCGGCCAATCCGCTCTCTCTCCCGCCTGCTGCCTGCCTGCCCTCACACGGAGATGCCCGACACTCCCGCAGAGCCGCCCACTCTCTTATCCGCCCGTGATGGAGCCACCCGCTCTCGCTCTCAGAGCCACTCGCGGCGGAGCCACTGGCGGCGGAGCCGCCCGCGGAGCTCACCTGCCCGGCCAGGCTGCAACAGATTTCTCGGGGTGGCAATTGCCCCGTTGCCCCCCCTGGATCCGCCCCTGGAAGAAAAAAGAGTTCATCTCCAAATATGGAAAGGTTTCTTCACAGTAAGATCTGTGAAAATGTGGAATAGACTCCCTCCAGATGTGGTTCTGGCAAGCTCCGTAAATTGCTTTAAAAAGGCCTGGATTCTTTCCAAAATATTCATAATATAACTGGGTACTAACATTTATAGGTAAAGTTGATCCAGGGAAAATCTGATTGCCTCTCGGGGATCAGGAAGGAATTTTTTCCCCTGCTGTAGCATATTGGATCATGCTTTGCTGGGGTATTTCACCTTCCTCTGGATAAACTGTGGGTCAAGGATTGTGTATATGGGATTGCATTTATTTATTTTTGGTTGAACTAGATGGTCTTTTTTCAACCTGACTAACTATGTAACTATGATACGTGTCAATGTTATCATGTGCTTGCATGAAAAGGCATCTTGTTTTTTTGCATTGCTTCCTTTGTGTGAAATACCTGGTGATACTCCAAGTCCCCCTGCTTTTCGATTTCAAACTGACCATGCTAGCCACAGAAGCACATCTGTCCCAGTGCAGTCAGTTTCGTTTGCATTCTATTTGGGAACACGACCTGCCTGTACTCTAGTGGTTAGACTTTTGCCCCTACCTCCCACAAAGCTTATCATTGTGAAGATTAGTGTCCTGCTCTTTGTCTGCCTGCTGCTGACATGTCCTCTTGCAGTCTCCACTCCCACCTCTCTGAGCTTCTTTTGCAACTTAGAACAGGGGTTGTGTGATCACCTATGAAATATATAAAAAAAAAAAGTAATTATATATATATATATATATATATATTTTTTTTATACTGTACACATAAACTTTTTACCTTGAATTTCTATTGTTTAAACTGGGGTGGGTTGTTTTAAAAGGCAAAGGCTCACAGTATACAAATTCTTATGTGTAATGCCTGAACCTCATTCCTGGTTGAAACTGATTGGCATAAGCTTAGAAAAAGATATTATTAAAATCAAGATAGATAGATAGATAGATAGATAGATAGATAGATAGATAGATAGATAGATAGATAGATAGATAGATAGATAGATAGATATGTAGCCGCCATAATATATGTATAACTTAGTGCAGTGTTATATCTTATCATCTGGCGCCATCTAACGGCCAAATATAAAAGGACTGCATCTTTATATTTTTTTCCTTTATTGTTCAGAAGTTGACTTGGAAGTATTTTTGTTTGTTTACATTTGGACATTAACTTGACCTACCCATAATGTTCAGTAACTCCCACAAATCTCAGGGAACAGAACTGAATTGTGGGAGGATTATAAAAGGGCTGGGAGTGGCCATCTTAGGTCTCTTGGACACGCATGGCCAGCCTGGGAGGATCTGTGTGAGGTCTCCAGCACAGCGCGGCCTACCTCCACGGAACAGCGATCCGAGCAGCGGTACTGTGATACACCAGAGAGCTGGACTTACGGTGGAGCAAGACTGGGAAGGAGCCAGAGGAGCCTGTCGAAGTCATCTGGGAGTTCCGGAGCGTCTAGTGGAGAGGAGCGGAGCAGCGCAGCAGTGCCGGCTGGCCGGAGACAGAACCCTGTACCTCAGAACAGAGTCTTCTGACAACTGGTTGGGTGAGAGGGCTGTTGCCCACAAGTTTCTTGATGCACTTTATTACATCCGTCTACACAAGACAGAGTTGCTCGGACCCATAGTAAGCACAAGTCAAGAGAATTTAGTACTGAGTCCCTGGTATCAAAGTCAGTTATAGTGCTGCTGCACCAGAACCTCACTGTCACATTTTCAGTCTACTTTGATCAGGAGTCACTAACCCTTTGGATTACAAATCTACTTTGTTTGCTAGCAGAAGAAAAGAAGAAAAGAAGGACTGCTAAGTAAAACACAAGGCCTTGTGTCCCTTTACTATATTGGGGTAGTGTGATACTAAATGAGGGAGCTCTCTAATTGTTGTACTACACTTTATCCAGTTAGTCTTTGATTAGTGTAGTAATAAAGCGCGCAAGAAATAGGATAGTGCTCATAGTGAGACAAATTCACTCTGACGGTTATCCTATTTACTTTGGTGCACAACTTATATACCACCCCATCAAATCATTCTCTGCAGCTATTACCTTTTGTACCATCACCCCCTCCCTTAGAATGTAAGCTCTACGAGCAGGGCCCTCCTGTACCTTTTGTATTGAACTGTACTGTATTTGTGTTGTCCCCCCTATACATTGTAAAGCGCTGCGTAAACTGTTGGCGCTATATGAATTGTGAATAATAATAATAATAATATATTATTTGAGGCATTTTATACCTGTATTGTATCTTTGTAATATAAAGTTCAGTTGACTGTCAGACTATGTTGGTCTGACAGTACAACCATTGTAGTTTAAACCTTCTAAAACAATTACAGTAAATAATGTTATTATTCAAGTATAACTGTGTGAGTGTTGTTTTCCTCTTCATCACCAGCCAAGAGGAGGGTAAGGTAACTACAGACAGGTATATTATATTGAGTATTGTGAACTTGCCTCTATGATTTCGTTTTGACTGCACACTATCACACCACAGCTGTGTCAGGGGGACTGAGATATTCAAAGGGGAAACAAAGCAGAGTACAGGCCCAAATAAATCAGAAGCTTCTTCGGGGGTCAGTGCTACACGTGGGGGCTCGTCCGGGATACTGTGACTCTGCAATTGACCCCCCCAGATACCCCAGAAGGCAACGGGATGGACCCTTTTACTGTGGTCCAGTGGTGCGAAGCTGAAGGTGCTCGCTCAGAAGCGAGCGTAGCAATTGAACTCCCAGGGGATGACTGGAAAGAAGAACATGTAAGAGAAGTTGTGCAGGCATTATCCCCAGAGAGGAAGGCCTGGGTGATAGCCATGAGGCCAGACTATGGGACCTCTCACACTTATGCCCTACTAGAGTGGAGGAAGGGTGTCCCTGAAAATTTCCAAGGTAACAGTGTGAAACTGTCGGACAGAACCAAATTCTGTCTGACGCATCCAGAGAGGCCAGGTGAGAACCCTACCAAATCCACACAAGTGAAATCAGTCAAGGCAAGAGTTTCCTCCCGGTCACGTCTGACCACAGTTGAGCCAGAGCTCTTTACAGCCTTAGGGAACTTTGTGGCAAAATGTCAGAAGGGTAACCTCACATATCCTGGAAATGCATACCAGAAACTCAGCATTTTCTCTGGAAGACAGCCTGTACCCCCAGAGGAAAACAACTTTGAGGAGTGGTTGGAATAAACCACCCAAGCCTTAGATGAATGGGATGTGCCAGAAGCGCACAAGAAACAGAGGATCGCAGAGAGCTTAAAAGGGCTTGCTTCAGAAGCCATCCGGAATTTGAAGCTCAGCAAGCGAGATTGCGTGGCTCAGGACTACTTAGACATCTTTCAGGATGTGTTTGGACGGACAGAGAAGGTTTCTGACCTGATCTATCAGCTGGAACACACTTATCAGAGTGAGGGAGAGAAGCTATCAGAGTATATAAGACGTTTGGATAGGATCATACACCAGATTTTGTTAAAAAAAGGACTAGACCCTCGGAAGGTGGATGAAGTCTGAGCCAAACAAGTCCTGAGGGGTGCTCAGCCATTGGACCCCATAATGCTCCAGATTAGAACCCGTCAAGATGGTGGCATTTTGAAGTACCCGGACCTGATCCGAATCGTGCGGGAAGAAGAAGCCGTCCTGGAGAAGAAGAAATAAAAAATTCAAAGGCCAAAATCAGTCGTTGGAGTTAGAACGGCTAGCGCAACTAATGGCGACCCTCAGATCGAACTTCTTCAGACACAGGTGGCACAGTCAATGGAGATGATGGCCCTGTTGACTGCCAAGCACATCACTCCACCTGATGGAGGAGTTCAAGCACCCAAAGAACTGTTGAGCCCCATAGTGGTGGAAAAGCACAAGTTTTGTTTCAATTGTGGAGTTGGACATTACAGGCGGGTATGCCCAAGCTCAAAAAACAGAAGTAAAACTCCAACGGTCGGCGGAAAACTTAAGACAGCCCCAGTGAAGGAGTCAACTGGGCGCCCTACCACAATAGCCAACTCCAAACCGACCCGTACACCCCAGACCTCTGCAATCACAGCTAGACCAAAACGGAAGAAAAGGAACCCACGGAAGCCAAGTGCGAAAGTACAAGTTACAAAACAGGCAAAGAGTGCCACTCCCCATGGTTTCCCTCACAAGCTAGTGGGACCTTCCCCAATTGTCCCCATCCAGATAGAGGGGATATACACTAAAGCCCTGTTGGACACTGGAGCTCAAGTGACTCTGTTATACAGAGACTTTTACGAGAAATATCTCAAACATCTCCCATTGCAAAAGCTGGAAGAGCTGGAGATATGGGGCTTAGGGACCCAGAACTTCCCCTATGACGGCTACCTACCTATCAAACTTACCTTCAATCTGAGTGTGGCAGGGGAGGCCGAAACCTTTGACACCTTGGCAGTGGTGTGTTCTCGCCCTCCAGGGGCTGACAGAAGTTCCCTCATTATTGGGACCAACACTGATCTGGTACAAAGACTGCTTACACCACTATTGAAGGAGAAGAACACCCCAACCAAGGGTGTACACCCCATGTTAACACAGGTGTACCAGGATCTTGTACAGGAACAGAAGGCCCCACCAGAAGGAGTAGGAAAAGTCTGGCATCTGGACAAGAGTGAAAAGCTGGTACAACCGGGTGAAGTAGTTTGCCTAAAAGCCTCTATCAAGCTAAGTTGGAGACAGCCCAGTCCCTTCATCGTCCTTGAGACGGACAGGCAGAAGAAGGCAAGGGCCTGGAAGTTATCCCTGAAGTGTTGTCAACCAAGGCGCTGAAGAGAAGTAAAGGAGGAGTCTCAGTCAGTGTTCGCAACACAAGAGCCTTACCTTTAAAGGTACCTGCCAGGATGCTGCTGGGGCAAGTCAGCCAAGCAACCCCAGTCTCACCGTGTGGCATCATGGGAGAACAGGAGGGAGAGATTCCTGTGGAAGAGTTCTACCCAAAGAACACCCCTCTTACCCCTGCCTGGATGGAGAGAGCGAAGAATCAGCTCTTGAGATGGAGGACTGCCTTCTCAAAAAGTGAGTTCGATCTGGGGCTTGCAAAGAGTGGTGAACACAAAATCCGCCTGGAAGTAGATAAACCCTTCCGAGAGAGGGTAAGGCGGATGCCGTTGGGAGATCTGGAAGACCTATGGGAGCAGCTAGCTGAGCTGAAAAGGACGGGGATTATCCGAGAGTCCCGGAGTCCATATGCCTCTCCGATAGTAGTTGTAAGGAAAAAGAATGGCTCTTTGCGACTATGCATAGACTATCGGACACTAAATCGGAGGACCATCCCAGATCAGTATACCACACCTCGGATGGAGGATGCTTTACAGAGTCTAACAGGAGCAAAGTGGTTCAGTGTGCTAGATCTTAAGAGTGGGTACTATCAGATCCCCATGTGCCCTGAAGATAGAGAGAAGACTGCTTTCATTACTCCGGTAGGATTTTTTGAATTTAATAGAATGCCTCAAGGTCTGTCTGGAGCCCCAGCAACCTTTCAGCGATTAATGGAGAAGACAGTGGGTGACATGAACCTGATCGAGGTGTTGGTCTATTTAGACAATGTCATAGTGTTTGGCAGAACACTGGAGGAACACGAAGAGCGGTTGGAAAAGGTCTTGAAGAGATTACATGGGGAAGGCCTGAAGCTCTCCTTGGAGAAGTGTCCCTTTTACCAACCCTCAGTGAACTACTTGGGTCACATCGTATCCGCTGAAGGAGTGGCAACAGACCCGCAGAAATTGGAGGCAGTTACCTCCTGGCCTAGACCAACTAACGTGACTGAACTTTCTGTTCTTATTACAGGCGGTTTGTGGAAGGGTATGCTAAGATAGCCCACCCACTCACCGAGTTGTTGAAGAATCAAGACGGAACTGGCTCAGATTCAGAAGGTTTGGGGAAGCCAAAGGAAGGCCCCAGAAATAAGAAAGAGTCCATCCAAGAAGAATGGACTACACAGTGTAAAGTAGCTTTCAGACAGTTAAAATGGAACCTTACCACTTCTCCGGTTCTAGCCTATGCAGACCCTTCTAAGTCCTATGAATTACATGTGGATGCCAGCCGAGACGGGCTAGGTGGAGTACTTTACCAGGAACACGATGGACAACAAAGGCCCATAGCCTACATGAGCAGAAGTCTAGTTCCCGCTGAGCGGAACTACCCCACTCACAAATTGGAATTCCTGGCCTTAAAATGGGCTGTGGTAGATAAACTCAAGGATTATTTGTATGGTGCAGAGTTTGTGGTTAAAACAGACAATGTTTGTGGTTTATATTACAGACAATGTAATATAAAGTTCAGTTGACTGTCAGACTATGGTGGTCTGACAGTACAACCATTGTAGTTTAAACCTTCTAAAACAATTACAGTAAATAAGGTTATTATTCAAGTATAACTGTGTGAGTGTTGTTTTCCTCTTCATCACCAGCCAAGAGGAGGGTAAGGTAATTACAGAGAGGTATATTATATTGAGTATTGTGAACTTGCCTCTATGATTTCGTTTTGACTGCACACTATCACATCACAGCTGTGTCAGGGGGACTGAGATATTCAAAGGGGAAACAAAGCAGAGTACAGGCCCAAATAAATCAGCAGCTCCTTCGGGGGTCAGTGCTACATGTGGGGGCTCGTCCGGGATACTGTGACTCTGCAATTGACCCCCCCAGATACCCCAGAAGGCAACGGGATGGATAGATAGATAGATAGATAGATAGATAGATAGATAGATAGATAGATAGATAGATAGATAGATAGATAGATAGATAGATAGATAGATAGATACAGATTTTTTTTTTTATTAGTAGTTTAACTTTACACGTAGCCACATTTTTGACAAATTCACAACAGTGAAAACATTTGCTCATTTTTGTAAATCACAGCTCTGAGAAAATTAACTTTGTTCAATTTATGTTCTCATAGAAGTCTAAGATAATTATCTAAGAATCATTTCAGATTTTTTGCTAGATGAATAATAGTGTGGTGCATTCATTTTTCGAGAAAAGTATGTTTTTTGTAAGCCGATTGCCAAGTAGCTTGTTCATACATTCTGAAATGTGATAGGAGCTACAGTATATTCAGATGTATTGTTTTTTGAAATATCTGCTTCAGCATGTACAAAGTATGCATGTTTCTTACCATATGGTGTGGTCAAGCCACAGCTACCCTGACTATTAACCACTTCAGCCTCGGAAGGATTTACCCCCTTCCTGACCAGAGCACTTTTTACAATTTGGTACTGCGTCGCTTTAACTGCTAATTGTGCGGTCATGCAATGCTGTACCCAAACGAAATTTGCGTCCTTTTCTTCCCACAAATAGAGCTTTCTTTTGATGGTATTTGATCACCTCTGCCGTTTTTATTTTTTGCGCTATAAATGGAAAAAGACCGAAAATTTTGAAAAAAAATGACATTTTCTACTTTTTGTTATAAAAAAAATCCAATAAACTCAATTTTAGTCATACATTTAGGCCAAAATGTATTCGGCCACATGTCTTTGGTAAAAAAAATGTCAATAAGTGTATATTTATTGGTTTGCGCAAAAGTTATAGCGCCTACAAACTAGGGTACATTTTCTGGAATTTACACAGCCTTTAATTTATGACTGCCTATGTCATTTCTTGAGGTGCTAAAATGGCAGGGCAGTACAAAAACCCCACAAATGACCCCATTTTGGAAAGTGGACACCCCAAGGAAATTGCTGAGTGACAGGTACTCTTTTTTGAAAAAATTGGGATCTATTAGAACCTAGATCTCTCCTCTGCTCGTAGCTTCCGGTTTCTTAGGCCATAGAGATGTTTGGAGCCACTTTGGTCTCTGATCAGCTCTATGGTCAGCTGGCTGAATCACCGGCTGTATTCTCAGGTTCCCTGTTGAGACAGGAGAGCCAGAGAAAATCACGGAAGATGGTGGGGGGGGCATTCCCTCCCACTGCTTGTAAAAGCAGTCTAGAGGCTAATTAGCTGCTAGGATTGTTTTTACATGAAAGCCGACCGCTGGCTGAAAAGAATGATACCAGGGGGGCAGGAGGCGGAGCCTAGCGGAGCAGACATGCATTGTTAGAGCTCCACACCGCTGAGGAGAGAAGAGAAGGACAAAGCGGAGCCTGCAGGCTCAAAAGGTATCCATTTGAACCTTTTTGCCCCAGGGAACAAACTGTGAAAGTTTGGGCAGAAAATATGGTACTGGGAGGAAACCGTGGCAGAAATAAAAATCACCTCACAAAGAGCTCACAGGCACTCACTGCAACTAAAGCAGCTCCAGTCACCTCACAAGATACAGCATCAGGGCGCTTCACAGACAGAAAATGTCACAGCAAGACTCTCCATTTGAGTCAGATACAGAACAAATCCTTTCACAAACTTCTCCACAAACCTCCTCAGTATCCCCAGTAATATTATTACAATTTGAAAAGATGCTTCATAAGGCTTTAAAACAAACCTCAGACCAAATAACAAAAAGCCTAACCAAAGAAATAAGAGAGCTGGGAAACCGCACCGCAGCCTTAGAAATAAAAATGGATGAAATTGAAATTACAACCCAAGAAAATATAACAGAATTGGAACAATTAAAAAAAGAGAATTTAATACTTCAAACTAAGCTCGAAGATTACGAAAATAGAGCCAGACGTTCAAACTTGCGCATAAGGGGAATACCTGAAACTGTGACAGACCTGCAATCTACTATTACTGCTCTATTACAAGAACTAAAGCCAGATATCCCTATTGAACGTTTAGAACTGGACAGAGTACACAGAGCCCTCACAGCCAAAAAGAAAGATGGACCCCCACGTGATATAATCACAAAATTTCATTATTACAGAACGAAAGAACAAATACTAATTGCTGCAAGAGAAAAAAAGGAACTTAATTTTCAAGGACACAGTTATCAAATTTTTGCTGACCTATCCCAACTTACTATTACTAAAAGACGATCCATGAAACCCCAACTAATGGAACTGCAACGCCACAACATTATGTATCAATGGGGCTTCCCCTTTTCAGTCAGATTTAACTACCAAGGTACAATTTACAGAAGCAGATCAGCAGATGAACTACAACAAACCCTTTTAAAATTAAATCTGACAGAACCCACAAGCAGCAACTCTCCCACACGCAGAAGAATGGTGTCATCTTCACCTTCAGGCAGCACCCAGAAAATTTCAGAACAAAATGGGAATCATCATTCTCACAAAAGAGGCCGTTATGCCACATCATCCATGGACCAAGAAGATTCAATGGACTGACATCCTAATTCCTGATATCTCTTCATTTATTATACTAAGAGATGGTTCTCTATAAAAAACCTATATTTATAACTGAATGTAACTGCATTCTGATAGTCACACACTGTGTGGGATCATGTTACATTCCAGTTATATTTCTTATTACTTCTGATTCATATAGCCTTAGAATATATAAGTGAAATAAGGAAATTCTTGTTCAGTTATATATTATCAGGTAATAACAATAGATGTATTACTTTTTAGGACAAATATGTTCAATAATCCAGAAGTAATGGAAGCTTTTTCTTTCTTTTCTTAAAACAAATATATTATTACCTAACTAGTTCCTAGAATTATGTTTTTGTTTATTCTAAACTGAAGCAATACAACCTCAATTTTATGAGTTAACATATCTAAACAGTTGCATATGAATAAAATATGTAATTGTTTACTCTAAAAGGGTTAAAATCCCAAAATAATTCAAACTATCTTCATCAATACCAAAGTTATTAACAGTACCTTTCTAACTGAATTATTTAGCCTAGGGCAAGACTAACCATATACAACCACCCTGGAATAAATAATTTCAACAAAAACTATATTCTGCACTCCAATTAATGAAACATCATTTTGATGTCTTTTGACATAGCACTTCTCTCCTGTAAGCGGAAGATCCGTGTACCCCCATTAGCCCTCCTCATTCTCCCAACCATATTATGTGGGAGTGTGACGAAGGCACTTATTCCCCTGAGAGAGATATTTATTCTCTTTCACGGGTAAATTGTGATTACTTGCAAAAAATAATTTATACAATGTATCATCTAATCTCATATGTTTTTTGTTTACTCTTTACTCCAGAATTCACTGGTTTCTTTTCTATCTATTCATCTTTTCAGTCCACACAGGTTGATCTGCGCAGTCAGCTCTGCATAACAAAAAGTAAGTCAAAACTATTTGATCTATTGCCATGGCACCACTGAATATACTTTCCCTGAATGTTCAGCCATTCAGGCTTCAAAGAGAACTAAAAAGAATAATAAACTGACGAGCGGGACAACCTTGTGGACCATACCTCTACCTTTCAACCCTTTTTCTTCTTTCTCTTTCCTTTTCTCCACCCTACGATTAAAGCTCATTATCAGAATTTATTTGACCTATATACACTCTACTTGTAAACAATATGTATAGTAGGTATAAATCATTTAAATACCTACAAAAGTAACTAAGGAAATTATATATATATCTTTCATTTAGGTTTACGTGAACCCAATGTTTAATATTTGAAATTTCATGATATTTACCTATGTAAACCCTACTGTAAAACAATGAGCTTACTTTATAGATCCTTGTAAACTTACTTTATGTATCTTTATAACATTGTATACTTAATAAACTTCTTTTGACAAGGAAAAGAATGATACCAAGATGATACCTAAACCTGCAGGCATCATTCTGGTATAACCACTCAAAGTCGTGAATGGCGTACCTGAAGACAAAAAAATGGTTAACAATAAAGCACAGTAAACGGTAAAGTATAAAAAATTGCATAACTGAAAAGCAAGCATGATAAAACATAATAACAATAAAACATTGCAGAATAGAATACAGTAAAAAAGAGCAGTACAATAGAGAGAGAATAGAGAGAGAGAGAACAATGAAACGACAACTATTTTTTTTTATTTTATATTTTTTTTGTGGTTTTTTTTTTTACACTTTTTTTGTAACTGTAACTTTTATAACTGTAACCGGTTACAGGTTTGGGTCTCTCAAAATGCGATGGCATCTTGGGAGACCCTGTGAAAGTGTGCCTAGTCTGTGCAATGCTGTACCCTACGCTAATACTCAACTAGTGTATGGTAGCGTTCAAAACAGGAGGGAAAATAATAGCGGGTGTCACGCCTATATCCGCGCTTGCTGCAGACACGACATCTTTTTTTGGAGGGGTTCGTTGGGTAGGGGTACTCGGGAGGACATAAAGAAAATGCCTCTCATGCAGCCGACTGCATTTGGTTGGGGATGTGAATGGGGGAAGTACGGGTGCTGCAGAAGTGGTAGGTTCCCAATTAGGATTGGCGAATGCAGCAGGAAGGGCACTATGGGCACGATGGGCCTGTTTGTCTTCTTCTTGGTGGCAGCGGGACACTACTTGTGCTTGCCACCTCACCAGCTTGAACTGCACTTATGGGGTTCGCCACGTCACCAAGTGTTACTGCAGTGCTGGTTTCACTACGACCGGGGTGTACTAGGCCGCTTGCCAGTTCACCAAAACGCTACCAAAAAACTTTTAGCGATCGCAGGGATCAGGCCTGACTCTGCGAACGCTGCAGTTATGCGTTTAGTGTTTTGTAAGTGACAGTGATCGATCGATACTGTACTTGGGTGGGCTGGGCCGGGCGGAGGGGCAAACGCAGGTGCTAGCAGGTATCTGGGCAGATCCCACTAAGACTGCATTTTTGGGAACCCTAAACTGCTGGGGACGCTAATATAGATCTGATCGGATCAGATATTGATCCGTTCAGATACTATACCACTAAGGGAGGTGTACGGTGCGTGCGTGGGTGTTAGCGGTACTGGCGCTAACCTGACGCTGCCTGGGGCTGGTGCTTGCCAGTTCACCAAAACGCTACCAAAAAAACTGTTAGCGATGGCAGGGATCAGGCCTGACTCTGCGAAGGCTGCAGTTATGCGTTTAGTGTTTTGTAAGCGTCAGTGATCGATCGATACTGCACTTGGGTGGGCTGGGCTGGGCTGGGCTGGGCCGGGCGGAGGGGCAAAACGCAGGTGCTAGCAGGTATCTGGGCTGATCCCGCTAACACTGCATTTTTGGGAACCCTAAACTGTTGGGGATGCTAGTATAGATCTGATCAGATCAGATATTGATCCGTTCAGATACTATACCACTAAGGGAGGTGTACGGTGTGTGTGTGGGTGTTAGCGGTACTGACGCTAACCTGGCGCTGCCTGGGGCTGGTGCTTGCCAGTTCACCAAAACGCTACCAAAAAAACTGTTAGCGATCGCAGGGATCAGGCCTGACTCTGCGAAGGCTGCAGTTATGCGTTTAGTGTTTTGTAAGTGTCAGTGATAGAATCGATACTGCACTTGGGTGGGCTGGGCTGGGCCGGGCGGAGGGGCAAAACGCAGGTGCTAGCAGGTATCTGGGCTGATCCTGCTACCACTGCGTTTTTGGGAACCCTAAACTGCTGGGGACACTAGTATAGATCTGATCGGATCAGATATTGATCCGTTCAGATACTATACCACTAAGGGAGGCGTATGCTGCGTGCGTGGATGTTAGCGGTACTGGCGCTAATCCTGACGCTGCCTGGGGCGACGCATATCACCGCCGGGCGATCAGGGGGCTAAACTTTTATTAGGTAATAAACGACACTATAAAAAATAAACGAACTAACCAGCGTCACCCGTAACGGTTATACGGTGATCAGTGGGGAAAGGGTTAACTAGGGGGCAATCAAGGGGTTAAAACATTTATTAGGTAGTAAATGGAGGTCCCTGTCGCTATAAAACGCTGACGGCGAACCTAAATATTTACCTCCCTAACTAGCGTCACCAGCAACACTAATACAGCGATCAGAAAAATGATCGCTTAGCGACACTGGTGACGGGGGGTGATCAAGGGGTTAAAACTTTATTAGGGGGGGTTAGGGGGGTACCCTAGACCTAAAGGGGGCTACCACTATCTGCCCTACCACACTAACTGTCACAAACTGACACCATGCAGTAATCAGAAAAAAAAAAAAAACTGCTTGGTGTCAGTGTGACGGGGGGGGGGGGGGGGGGGGTGATTAGGGGGTGATCGGGGGGATCGGGGGGTAAAGGGGGTGTAAAGTGTGCCTGGCATGTTCTACTGTGTGTGTTGTGTTGTGAAACTCACTCAGATGTCTTCTCTCCTCGGCGCCGGAACGGAAACTGCCGAGCCGAGGAGAGATGACATCACATCCCCTGCCTCTGTGTACTACACAGAGGCAGGGGAAGATTCTCATTGGCTGGGAGACCCAGACCAAAGCCGACCGCCTCGGACACCGGGGGGGGGTCCGATTGGACCCCCCGCCCGCGGAAAGGCAATCACGTACCAGGTACGTAATTTTGCCTGCCCGTGCCATTCTGCCGCAGTATATCTGCGTGAGGCAGTCGGCAAGTGGTTAAATGTGATATTGACAAAAAGCCATGATGGACTTTTTGAGTCATGCTGAAAAGTCAGGGCCACGAGTAGCAGCACTCTGCAGTTTAATGCCCTGTACACACGATCTGACATTGATCGGACATTCCGACAACAAAATCCATGGATTTTTTTCGACGGATGTTAGCTCAAACTTGTCTTGCATACACACGGTCGCACAAAGTTGTCGGAAAATCCGATCGTTCTGAACACGGTGACGTAAAACACGTACGTCAGGACTATAAACGGGGCAGTAGCCAATAGCTTTCGTCTCTTAATTTATTCTGAGCATGCATGGCACTTTGTGCTTTAGATTTGTGTACACATGATCAGAATTTAATTGATCGGATTTTGTTGTCGGAAAATTTTATATCCTGCTCTCCTGCTCTCAAACTTTGTGTGTCGGAAATTCCGGCGGAAAAAGTCCAATGGAGCCCACACACGATCGGAATTTCCGACAACACAATCTGCTCAGCACAGAGCATTTTCCATTCATTCACTGTCTAGCGTAGCTGAGGCTGCAGAAAAAGGCATGTGTGTCTGAGCTTTGGGGTGCACACCCTAATGCAATGAGCTGCGCACATCTATGACTGGCGCTAACAAGTGCAGTATCATTTCAGCAACAGGCTCAGCAACACTTGCAGTAACATGCTCAGTCACACTTGTGGTAACAGGCTAATTAATAATTGTAGTAACAGACCTAGTAACACTTACAACAGCAGGCTCAGTGCAGCTCCCAGCTGGTTGCTGCTTCAGTCCCTAATGGCACAGGAGTGAGGATGCAATGTAACTAGGCAGGTTGGTACTAGGAGGTTGCAACCCTTGAAGACAGATATGCAGCAGTGCAACACTAGCAAGGCCTACTGGCAGGGCATCTGCTGGAGGGGTGGCTGACTGAAAGGGTGGTGTCAAAGAGACAAATTGGTAGAGATAGATATTGCAACAGCAGATCACCAGGAATAGAGCCTGGGCATCCTAATCATTGACCTGCACATGACTTTTGCAAAATAAAAGAAACAGCTAGATCCAGTTAGTATAAACCAAAAAAGCATAAGTGAATTTTTTATATAGGCATGATAATGTCTTAAGTAAATTAACTTAAGGAAATGTTGAGCCCCTTGGTCTTCAAAGACTGCAGGGTAAAGATAATGATTCAGTATACATACTGTATAACTGTATTAAACATAACCTAAGTTCTTGTTTAGTAATACATGAGACCTCTCTAGTAACTAACCTGACATCTGATATTTAAAAACATATACGGTACTTCTTAAAAGTGTTCCTCCACAGACAATTTCCATGTATAATGTCTGGCTAAATATGTTTTTTTTTTACACCTGAGATATAGTTATCACATGCAGGACCAGCCCCATCTTGTTGCAAAGACACTATTGCAAAGTTCACGTTGACATTCTAGGTGTTTTGACACAATATTGTCTAAAGGCAAGCTTCTTTAAACCAGTCTATTTGGGTTCTATTATTAGGTCACTTTCGTATTGGTAAATAGGCAGATATTTATCTTCTCCTCTCCAAACTTACCCATGTTACCTCAATCCATTTTTTTTTTATGACATTACGGGCACAGCAGCCTGACCAGTCAAAAGACACATGTAAAGCAAGTGTGTTTATTTAAAGCAGTTGTAAACCACGAATGTTAAAAAAAAAAAACGACCTGCTAGGCAATGGCATAAAGTGCTAGTATGCACCGCATACTACCACATTATGAAATACTCACCTTGGAACTGCTGAGAGGGCTGAAATGTTTCCCCTGACTTTCTTCCAGGTTTGCAAGCTCCGTGTCAGGTCACCTGAGGCCAGGTGACAGATGCAGAAAGTCACGTGACATGTGATGATACGTGTGGGGAGGAGGAGTCAGTGACGTCGTCGCATAGTGTTCGGAAAACACAGCGATAGCTGTATGAGCGGTGAAGCTGTCTGACCATTGTAACAAAAGCGATTCAGCTACTGCGAATGTGTGAGTGGATTACATTTATTTCCCAGTTTTGTAGCATTTAAAAACACTGCGCAATGGTGGTTTTTCTTTTATCCTTATGTGAATCATCACCTTGCAAATGTAATTCATCTGTCAGGAAAAGCCCTCTTGCAAATATCCCAGCAAACTGAAGTTTAAAGGAATGCCTGTGCATAGAAGCGCCATCCGGCGCTCGGGCGCATGCGCAATAGCGCCAATAGTGTCAATAGCGCGCACGGGCGTACGCGCATGCGCAATAGTGCCAATAGTGGCACACGGGCGCGCGCGGGTGCGCACGCGCCCCCCCGTGACAGCACTTGGCGCCAAAGAGGCTATTTAAAGAGGACTGTTCCACTGCTGCCTTGCTGTCCGGTCTACAGTGTTCCTGAAGACCCCTTGTGCCCTGTTACTTTGCATTTGCTACCTGATACCTGTTGGACTGTTCCTGACTACTCTGTTTTCTGCCTGCCCTGATCTCAACTTTTGGACTTTGACTACTCTCCTGGATTTACCTTCTGTACCTGATCTGCCTGCCTGTGTTTGACCCGGCTTGCCTGTAACCTGCTGTCTACATTCTGCTGCTGGACTACAAGACACCTCCTAGCTGTTTACATCCTGCTGCTGGACTACAAGACACCTCCCAGCTGTCTACATCCTGCTGCCGGACTACAAGATACCTCCCTGCTGTCTACATCCTGCTGCCGGACTACAAGACACCTCCCTGCTGTCTACATCCTGCTGCCGGAATACAGGACACCTCCCAGCTGACTACCTGATTCAGCTCTCTGCTCCAGCCTTCCAGTCAGGCACTTGTGCCCCTTCGCACTCTCGAGCCCCTGTCATCACTACCAGGGGTTCCCGAGTCGGAGGTATACGAGAGGCCATTCCCTGCATTCCGGGCTCTACCTACCAGGTACATGACAGTACCGGACAGCCATGTCCGAGCCCACGCAGGGGACGTCGCGCATGGAGGACTTATGCCGTCATCTAGCTGGACTTACACAAGCTGTCAAAGACTTACAAGACGGTTATAAGCAACTAGAGGAGCGTGTCCAAGTTCTCTCTAATCCAGCTCCGGGTCCACCTGCTGCTCCCTCTGTGGTCATGCTGCCGCCTGAACCCAAAGTACCTACACCAGAAAGGTTTTCCGGGGACCGCAGCAAGTTTAGAGCATTCCGTAATGCCTGTGAACTCTTCTTTGCATTACAACCCAGGACTTTTTCTTTAGAAACCACTAAAGTAGGGTTTGTCATCTCCCTCCTACTAGGAAAACCTCAGGCATGGGCCCATCGACTTCTGGAGCAGAAGAACAATTGCCTCGACCACTTGGGAACCTTCTTCCAAGCCATGGCGCTCTTATATGAAGATCCACAACAGGCAGCCACCGCAGAAGCAGCACTGTTCTCACTTCAGCAGGGCCGTAGGGCGGCGGAGGACTATGCATCTGAATTCCGACGTTGGAGTTCTGGCACAAACTGGAACGCCGCCGCCCTACGCTACCAGTTTCGCATGGGACTTTCTGAACCATTAAAAGATGAATTAGCCCGGGTAGGCATTCCTGCCACACTTGAAGACCTTATCAACCTGTCAATTTAAATTGATAGACGTTTAAGAGAACGCAGGGCTGAACGCGCAACTGGTCCCTCTCGCCCAGTGTGGATGTTACCACGTGTACCTAACCCTCCTGCACACTCCTCTACCGATACCTCTGAACCGATGCAACTCGGCCTGATCCATCCTTCTCTCACCCCTGAAGAAAGACAGCGCCGGCGGGCTAACAACCTCTGCCTGTATTGCGGGGAATCTGGACATTACGTGAGGACTTGTCCGGCAAAGACCTGTAAGCATACTACTCTCTCTTCAACTTCCTTATCTGCTATGTTTAACAATGCCACTCACCTGGCTGTTCCCATCTCTCTGCAGCTTCCTGGAGGGAACATCCGGGCAACCGCTATAATTGATTCCGGAGCCTGTAGCGGATTTATGGACTTATCCTTTGCTCACAAGTTCCAGATCCCTCTACGACCCAGAGCACAGGGACTGTCTGTACACCTGGCCGATGGATCGGCTATTAAATCTGGGCCCGTAACACAAGAGACAGTTCCTCTAGACACCATCATTTCCGGCAACCACCGGGAAGTACTCCGCCTTGACATCATTGAGTCACCCCTGTTTCCCATCATACTGGGTATGCCCTGGCTCAAAGCTCACAACCCACAGATTGACTGGTCTACTGGAAACATCAGCTTTTCCTCTCCTTACTGCCGTCAACATTGTCTACAAGGATTTACTCCATCTCCCCTACTTTGTCTTGAAACCGATGTTGAAAACTGCCAAACCGTTCCAGAAGCGTACCATGACTTCCTGGATGTGTTCAGTCGGAAAGGGGCAGAAACACTTCCCCCACACAGACCCTATGACCACCCAATCGAACTTCTTCCCGGGGCAGAGGTCCCCTTTGGGCGAATCTTTCCCTTAACCGAGATAGAGCTTGGTACGCTTAAAAAATACATCGATGAGAATCTGGAAAAGGGGTTCATACGGCCTTCCACTTCACCAGCTGGAGCAGGAATCTTCTTTGTGGAGAAAAAGGACCATTCCCTACGCCCTTGTGTAGACTACCGGGATCTTAATAAGATTACAATCAAAAATCGGTACCCTTTACCCTTGGTACCCGAACTATTCCAGAGGTTGGGAAGTGCAGCCGTATTCACCAAACTTGATCTTCGGGGAGCATACAACTTAGTCCGGATCCGAAGCGGGACGAATGGAAGACTGCCTTCCGCACCCGCTTCGGACACTTTGAATATCTGGTGATGCCTTTTGGGTTATGCAATGCTCCCGCCACTTTCCAGCACTTCGTGAATGACATTTTCAGAGACTATCTTGATCTATATCTGGACGATATCCTGATCTTTTCCTCTTCTCTGCCTATCCACCAAGAGCATGTCAAGAAAGTTCTAGCCCGGCTCCGCCAACATGGCCTGTACGCCAAACCCGAAAAGTGCGAATTTGAACGCCAAAGCATTCAGTTTCTGGGTCTGATTATTTCCATAAAGGGTTTCAAGATGGATCCGCAGAAGGTCTCTGCCATCTTGGAATGGCCAGCTCCGACAGACAAAAAGGGAATACAACGCTTTGTGGGATTTGCAAATTTTTACCGTAAATTCATCAAGGGATTCTCTTCCATCATCACTCCCATCACAAAACTGACTTGTCAAGGCACCCGGTTCCAATGGTCTCCTGAGGCTCAAGCTGCTTTTACTTCCCTGAAAGACCAATTCGTGTTGGCCTCTGTCCTGAAGCACCCCGATCCGGCCTTACCCTACATATTGGAAGTGGATGCCTCCGAGATAGCGGTGGGAGCAGTACTCTCGCAGAGACAGGGCTCCAAGGCCTTATTGCACCCAGTGGCATTAGTGGCATTCT
Source organism: Lithobates septentrionalis (assembly GCA_037952835.1). Classification (NCBI taxonomy): domain Eukaryota; kingdom Metazoa; phylum Chordata; class Amphibia; order Anura; family Ranidae; genus Lithobates; species Lithobates septentrionalis. The sequence continues at coordinate 902,235 of JBBDGP010000596.1, forward strand.
TCTCCCGCAGGTTAACAGAACCCGAAAGAAATTACGATTTTGGGGACAGGGAGCTACTAGCAATCAAAGCCGCACTTGAGGAATGGCGCTACCTCCTGGAGGGAGCGGCTCATCCTATTCTGGTGTACATCGATCATAAGAACCTGGAGTACCTGAAGGTTGCCAAAAGGTTGAAACCACGCCAGGCCAGATGGGCACTTTTCTTCACCAGGGTCACTTTCCACATCACTTACAGACCAGGATCAAAAAATACCAAACCTGATGCTCTGTCCCGGATGTTCAGTGAACCTGAAGTTCCTCCTTCCCCAGACACCATCCTTGCTCCTGGGAATTTTCTGATGCTCCAAGGAGACTTGCTGTCTCAAATTAGACAGGCGTCTTCAGCAACTCCTCTTCCAGCAGATGTCACCCTACAGTCCAGAGATTAATTACTATGGTACAAGGATAAAATCTTTGTACCCCAACAAACACGGGTTGCTGTTCTCAAATCTTGCCATGATCACAAATTAGCTAGCCACTTCGGGATACACAAGACCTCCGAACTGCTCCAACGCACATTTTGGTGGCCTCAGCTAGGGGAGGATTGTAAACTCTACGTGGAATCATGCACTACCTGCATCCAAAACAAAGGCAGCAAGACCAGGATGTGGGGGTTGCTAAGACCTCTTCCTATTCCAGAAAGACCATGGAGGATGATCTCCATGGATTTTATCGTCAAATTACCACCATCTGAGGGCTACACCACTATTTTCGTAGTGGTCGACAGACTTTCCAAAATGAGCCACTTCTTACCCATGAAAGGTACCCCCTCTGCTTCCGAGACTGCGAGAGTCTTTATTAAAGAAATTGTAAGGCTCCATGGCATACCAGCAAACATTGTGTCTGATCGAGGGGTACAATTTACCTCCAAGTTCTGGAGAGCTCTATGTAGATCCCTGGAAATTGACCTCTCCTTCTCTTCTGCTTACCATCCTCAGACTAATGGTCAGACTGAACGAACTAACCAGACCTTGGAGCAATACTTACGGTGCTATTCCTGTTTTTCCCAAGATGACTGGGTTCCTCTACTACCTCTGGCTGAATTCGCCTACAATAACTCTGTTCACTCTGCAATTAATCAGTCTCCATTTTTTTGCGAATTATGGTTTTCATCCTTTGTTTTTGTCCAACAATGTCCCGGAGTGTTCGGTGCCAGCTGTCCAGGAAACCTTGAGTTTTTTCAGTACTAACAACAAGCTACTCCAAGAGACCATGTCAAAGACCCAGGAACGGAACAAGGCGACTTTTGATAAGAAGAGGAGAGGGGAGCTTAATCTGAAGATAGGGGATCATGTCTGGCTGTCTACCCTGAATCTGAAGTTGGCTTGCCCTTCCAGGAAATTGGGCCCTAAGTTTGTGGGTCCCTTCTAAGTGATAAGGAAGATCAACGATGTGGCCTACGAATTAAAATTACCGGAGTCATTTCATATTCATCCAGTCTTTCATGTGGCCCTTCTTAAACCTTCAGTTCCGGATCCTTTCCTTCACCGAAACACTGGTCCTCCTAAACCTGTACTCATTGACGGTGAGCAGGAATTTGAAGTGGAATCAATCATAAATTGCCGGAAAATACGCAACCAGATTCAATATCTGGTCAAATGGAAAGGGTACGGGCCTAAGGATAACTCCTGGGAACCAGAGACTAACATCCACGCCAAAAGATTAATTCTAGCCTTTAAGAGAGCTCACCCTAGTAAAATGGCCCAGTTGGGCATCTGGAGGCTGCCCATTGGAGGGAGGCAATGTCAGGAATAGGGATGAGCCGAACACCCCCCGGTTCGGTTCGCACCAGAACCCGCGAACGGACCGAAAGTTTGCACGAACGTTAGAACCCCATTGACGTCTATGGGACTCGAACGTTCGAAATCAAAAGTGCTCATTTTAAAGCCTAATTTGCATGGTATTGTCCTAAAAAGGGTTTGGGGACCCGGGTCCTACCCCAGGGGACATGTATCAATGCAAAAAAAACTTTTAAAAACGGACGTTTTTTCGGGAGCAGTGATTTTAATGATGCTTAAAGTAAAAAAAAAAAGTGAAATATTCCTTTAAATATCGTACCTGGGGGGTGTCTATAGTATGCCTGTAAAGTGACGCGTCTTTCCCGTGTTTAGAACAGTCCCTGCACCAAATGTCATTTTTAAAGGAAAAAATCTCATTTAAAACTGCTTGCGGGTTTAACCACTTGCCGACCGCCTCATGCCTATATACGTGAGCAGGTCGGCACGGGCAGGCAAAATCACGTACCTGAAACGTGATGCCTTCCCGCGGGCGGGGGGTCCGATCGGACCCCCCCCCCGGTGCCCTGGGTGGTCGGGTCTTGTTCGCGGGCGATTGGGGGTCAGGGGGAGGCCATCCATTGATTGCCACCCCCTCCCGATCGCTCCCACGAATCAAATGCTTCCTCTCCCTCTGTAATGTAAACAGAGGGAGAGGAAGTGATGTCATCTCTCCTGGAGCCGGTCTTTTTGATCCGACGCCGAGGAGAGAAGACATCCAAGTAAGTGCACCAACACCACACGCTCAGTAGAACACGCCAGGCACACTTTTCACCCCCCTGTCACCCCCCGATCACCCCCCGATCACCCCCCTGTACCCACTGTCACTCTGACACCAATAGCAGTGTTTTTTTTTTTTTTGCATTGGTGTCAGTTTGTCAGTTATAAGTGTTAGGGCAGTTAGGTTAGCCCCCTTTAGGTCTAGGGTACCCCCCCTTAGGTCCAGGGTACCCCCTAACCCCCCCTAATAAAAGTTAACCCCTTGATTACCCCCCGTCACCAGTGTCACTAAGCGATCGTTTTTCTGATCGCTGTATTAGTGACACAGGTGACGCTAGTTTAGGGAGGTAAGTATATAGGTTCGCTGTCAGTGTTTTATAGCGACAGGGACCCCCATATACTACCTGCTAAAGGTTTTAACCCCCTGATTGCCCCCTAGTTAACCCTTTCACCAGCGATCACCGTATAAGTGTTACGGGTGACGCTGGTTAGATAGTTTGTTTTTTGTAGTTTATTATAGTTTATTACAGTTTATTATAGTTTTAGGGCACCCGCCGTTTATTACCTTATAAAGGTTTAACCCCCTAATTGCCCGGCGGTGATAGAAGTTAAGTTTTTAGGATCAGATAAGGTCTGCGTCGCCCCAGGCAGCGTCAGGTTAGCGCCAGTACCGCTAAAACCCGTGCACGCAGCATACACCTCCCTTAGTGCTATAGTATCTGAACGGATCGATATCTGATCCGATCAGATCTATACTCCCCAGCAGTTTAGGGTTCCCTGAAACGCAGTGTTAGCGGGATCAGCCCAGATACCTGCTAGCACCTGCGTTTTGCTCCTCGAGCCCAGCCCAGCCCACCCAAGTGCAGTATCGATCGATTACTGACACTTACAAAACACTAAGCACACATAACTGCAGCGGTCGCAGAGTCAGGCCTGAGTCAGGCTTTTGGTAGCGTTTTGAATCAGTCGCTGACAGTCGGGAGCTTTTTTGCCTGTGAGTCTCACTAGTGTACCCCTAAATTTAGAGGCCAAAATGGCAAATCGAAGGTACACTAGTGAAGAGGCCTACAGGATTCTGAGCATGACAGATAGTGAAGAGGAAGTCACTCATCTGTCAGATTCAGGCTCAGAATACGATCCTGTAGAGGACAGCGGCTAAATGACAGATAGCTCTGACGACGGAGTTGTGGTCCCTGCTAAGGTCAGGCGTACCAGACCCCGAACTTATGCTGTCCTTGAAGTGCAAGAACCGCAGGGCTCTCGTATGGAGCAGAGAAGTACTAGCGCCGCTACTCCTTCTGGTGAACTGGCAAGCACCAGCGGCCTAGTACACCCTGGTCGTACATCCAGCACTGCAGTATCACGTGGTGACGTGGCGAGTCCCATAAGTGCAGTTCAAGCTGGCGAGGTGGCAAGCACTAGTAGTGTCCCGCTGCCACCAAGAAGACAAACACAGGCCCGTCGTGCCCATAGTGCCCTTCCTGCTGCATTGGCCAATCCGAATTGGGTACCCACCACTTCTGCAGCACCCGTACTTCCCCCTTTCACTGGCCAACCCGGAATTCAGGTGGAAACAGTTGACTTTATGCCACTGGATTTTTATTCGCTGTTTTTCACCGAAGATCTCTATAGATCTATTGTGGACCAAAGCAATTTATACGCTGGTCAATACATCGCCACTATGCCCCAGTCCACCCTTGCCAGAGATTGGAGACCAATTACGGTCTCCGAATTTAAGATCTTTCTGGGCCTTTCCCTCCTCATGGGGTTGAATAAAAAGAGTGAGTTGCGGTCATATTGGTCCACTGACCCAATTTACCATTCACCCTTGTTCTCTGCTTCCATGGCCAGGGCACGATACGAGCAGCTTTTGCGGTTCATGCACTTCAACGACAATGAACTCTGTCGTCCTCGTGGAGACCCTGAATACGATCGGCTCTACAAAATTCGGCCCCTCGTAAACCACTTCAACCAACGTTTTGCAGACTTGTTTACCCCCCATCAAGTTGTCTGCGTTGATGAGTCCCTGGTTAAATTTTCTGGCCGCTTGTCATTCAAACAGTACCTTCCCAGCAAGCGTGCCAGATACGGGGTCAAGATGTATAAGCTCTGTGACAGGGCCACAGGCTATACATGTAGATGGTTTACGAGGGAAAAGATAGTCACGTAGAGCCGACAAACTGCCCTGACTACATAGGAAGCGCTGGCAAGATAGTGTGGGACTTGGTGTCACCCTTATTCGGAAAGGGGTACCACTTGTACGTGGACAATTATTATACGAGCGTGCCACTTTTTAGCCACCTTTTTGATCATCAGATTGGAGCATGTGGCACCGTGCGACCTAATCGCCGGGGCTTTCCCCAGCGGCTTGTAGATTCCCGTCTTAGGCTGGGGGAGAGAGCCTGCTTGAAGTATAATAATTTGCTCGCTATGAAGTGGAGGCATAAGAAGAATGTTTTCGTTCTCACCTCCCTTCATGCAGACACGACGGTCCAAATTCCTACGGCGACTGGTGTTGTGGAGAAACCCCTCTGTGTCCACGAATACAACCTTAATATGGGAGGGGTGGACCTCAACGACCAGTTGTTGGCGCCGTACCTAGTTGCCCGTAAGGCCAGACGCTGGTACAAAAAAGTGTCTGTTTATTTATTTCAATTGGCTTTGCTGAATGCTTATGTGCTATACAGAGCTTCAGGATGGACTGGATCCTTCCTTAAATTCCAGGAAGAGATCGTCAGAGCCCTTCTGTATCCAGACGGTGCTCAACCTCACCATCCCCAACCAAATGCAGTAAGCCGGCTGCATGAGAGGCATTTTCTTTATGCCCTCCCGAGTACCCCTACCCAACGAACCCCCCAAAAAAGATGTCGTGTCTGCAGCAAGCGCGGATTTAGGCGTGACACCCGGTATTGTTGTCCCCTCTGTCCTGGCAATCCTGGTCTTTGCATTGGTGAATGTTTTGAACGCTACCACACACTAGTGGAGTATTAGCGTAGGGTACAGCACTGCACAGACTAGGCACACTTCCACAGGGTCTCCCAAGATGCTGTCGCATTTTGAGAGACCCAAACCTGGTACCAGTTAAAAAAGTTAAAGTTACAAAAAAAAGTGTAAAAAAAACAAAAAAAAGTAAAAAAAAGAAAAAACACAAAAAAAATATAAAATAAAAAAACCAAAAATAGATGTTGTTTTATTGTTCTCTCTCTATTCTCTCTCTATTGTTCTGCATTCTATACTGCAATGTTTTATTGTTATGTTTTTATCATGTTTGCTTTATAGGTATGCAATTTTTTTATACTTTGTTTTTTTTATTGTTAACCACCTTTGTGTTTTCAGGTACGCCATTCAGCTGCAGAGCGGATTTATTTATCTTGACAGCAACAGCGTTTGCTCCCACGATACATAAAGCCGTGACTCCAGCGCTGTCGGAGGTGATTTCACCACCACAGTTACATACTTCAGCATATATGCCGAAGCGTGGGGGCAGCAGTGGGTGGAGGAGCGATTTGCTCCTGCCTTTTGCGGGAGGATGCCCCCATGCTTCGGCATATATATTTTTTAGGTAGGCACAGGTTGCGTTAAATGTTTTATTTTTTACTATGTTTTTTTTGTATTTTGCTTTGCAGGTATGGTAAGTATTACTGTTATACTGTAATGTTACTTTGTTTTTTTGTTAACCATCATTTGCTTAGCAGGTACGCCATTCAGTTGCAGCACGGATTTATTTATCTTGACAGCAACAGCGTTTGCTCCCACGATACATAAAGCCGTGACTCCAGCGCTGTCGGAGGTGATTTCACCACCACAGTTACATACTTCAGCATATATGCCGAAGCGTGGGGGCAGCAGTGGGTGGAGGAGCGATTTGCTCCTGCCTTTTGCGGGAGGATGCCCCCATGCTTCGGCATATATATATTTTTAGGTAGGCACAGGTTGCGTTAAATGTTTTATTTTTTACTATGTTTTTTTTGTATTTTGCTTTGCAGGTATGGTAAGTAATACTGTTATACTGTAATGTTACTTTGTTTTTTTGTTAACCATCATTTGCTTAGCAGGTACGCCATTCAGTTGCAGCACGGATTTATTTATCTTGACAGCAACAGCGTTTGCTCCCACGATACATAAAGCCGTGACTCCAGCGCTGTCGGAGGTGATTTCACCACCACAGTTACATACTTCAGCATATATGCCGAAGCGTGGGGGCAGCAGTGGGTGGAGGAGCGATTTGCTCCTGCCTTTTGCGGGAGGATGCCCCCATGCTTCGGCATATATATACGGTGCATGTATGCCCATCATTAGAAGTGGGTGGATGAAGGGAGGTATTCTAATGGTGGGCATACCCACCGATCAATATCTTTTTTTCGTTCAGCCCACAGGCTGCATGAAAAAAAAGTTTACAATGTATGCCCAACAAGGACCAGCAATGTACTGGTATGTTGCTGGACTTTGAGTGGTTATACCAGAATGATGCCTGCAGGTTTAGGTATCATCTTGGTATCATTCTTTTCAGCCAGTGGTCGGCTTTCTTGTAAAAGCAATCCTAGCGGCTAATTAGCCTCTAGACTGCTTTTACAAGCAGTGGGAGGGAATGCCCCCCCCCCACACCGTCGTCCATGTTTTTCTCTGGCTCTCCTGTCCCAACAGGGAACTTGAGAATGCAGCCGGTGATTCAGCCAGCTGACCATAGAGCTGATCAGAGACCAGAATGGCTCCAAACATCTCTATGGCCTAAGAAACTGGAAGCTACAAGCATTTCATGACTTAGATTTCGCCGGATGTAAACAGCGCCATTGGGAAATTGGGAAAGCATTTTATCACACCGATCTTGGTGTGGTCAGATGCTTTGAGGGCAGAGGAGAGATCTAGGGTCTAATAGACCCCAATTTTTTCTAAAAAGAGTACCTGTCACTACCTATTGCTATCATGGGGGATATTTACATTCCCTGAGATAACAATAAAAATGATAAAAAAAGGAACAGTTTAAAAATAAGATAAAAAAGCAAAAAAAATAATAATAAAAAAAAAAAAGCACCCCTGCCCCCCCCCCCCCTGCTCTCGCACAAAGGCGAACGCAAGCGTCGGTCTGGCGTCAAATGTAAACAGCAATTGCACCATGCATGTGAGGTATCACCGCGAAGGTCAGACCGAGGGCAGTAATTTTAGCAGTAGACCTCCTCTGTAAATCTAAAGTGGTAACCTGTAAAGGCTTTTAAAGGCTTTTAAAATGTATTTAGTTTGTCGCCATTGCACGTTTGTGCGCAATTTTAAAGCATGTCATGTTTGGTATCCATGTACTCGGCCTAAGATCATCTTTTTTATTTCATCAAACATTTTGACAAAATAGTGTGTTTTAGTGTATTAAAATTTAAAAAAGTGTGTTTTTTCCCCAAAAAATGCGTTTGAAAAATTGCTGCGCAAATACTGTGTGAAAAAAAAAAATTAAACACCCACCATTTTAATCTGTAGGGCATTTGCTTTAAAAAAATATATAATGTTTGGGGGTTCAAAGTAATTTTTTTGCAAAAAAAAATAATTTTTTCATGTAAACAATAAGTGTCAGAAAGGGCTTTGTCTTCAAGTGGTTAGAAGAGTGGTCGATGTGTGACATAAGCTTCTAAATGTTGTGCATAAAATGCCAGGACAGTTCAAAACCCCCCCAAATGACCCCATTTTGGAAAGTAGACACCCCAAGCTATTTGCTGAGAGGCATGTCGAGTCCATTGAATATTTTATATTGTGACACAAGTTGCGGGAAAAAGACAAATTTTTTTTTTATTTGTGAGACTTTTTGGGAGCCTAGCCGTGTACGGGACCCCGAAAACCAAGCCCCGCCTTCAGGCTTTCTAAGGGCGTAAATTTTTGATTTCACTCTTCACTGCCTATCACAGTTTCGGAGGCCATGGAATGCCCAGATGGCACAACCCCCCCCCCCCCCAAATGACCCCATTTTGGAAAATAGACACCCAAAGCTATTTGCTGAGCGGTATAGTGAGTATTTTGCAGACCTCACTTTTTGTCACAAAGTTTTGAAAATTGAAAAAAGAAAAAAAAATACGTTTTTCTTGCCTTTCTTCATTTTCAAAAACAATGATGGTGTGGTGTCTACTTTCCAAAATGGGGTCATTTGGGGGGGTTTTGTGCCATCTTGGCATTTTATGGCCTTCAAAAGTGTGATAGGTAGTGAGGAGTAAAATCAAAAATGTATGTCCTTAGAAATCCTGAAGGCGGTGCTTGGTTTTCGGGGCCCCGTGCGCGGCTAGGCTCCCAAAAAGTCCCACACATGTGGTATCCCCGTACTCAGGAGAAGCAGCAGAATATATTTTGGGGTGTAATTCCACATATGCCCATGGCATGTTTGAACAATATATCATTTAGTGACAACTTTGTGCAAAAAAAAAAAAAAAAAAAAAAAATTGTCACTTTCCCGCAACTTGTGTCAAAATATAAAATATTCCATGGACTCAACATGCCTCTCAGCAAATAGCTTGGGGTGTCTACTTTCCAAAATGGGGTCAATTGGGGGGGGTTTGTGCCATCTGGGCATTTTATGGCCTTCAAAAATGTGATAGGTAGTGGGGAGTGAAATTACAACTTTACGCCCTTAGAAATCCTGAAGGCGGTGCTGGGTGTCGGGGCCCCGTACGCAGCTAGGCTCCCAAAAAGTCCCACACATGTGGTATCCCCGTACTCAGGAGAATCAGCAGAATGTATTTTGGGGTGCAATTCCACATATGCCCATGGCCTGTGTGAGCAATATATCATTTAGTGACAACTTTGTGCAAAAAAAAAAAAAATTCTCACATTCCCGCAACTTGTGTCAAAAAATAAAATATTCCATGGACTCAACATGCCTCTCAGCAAATAGCTTGGGGTGTCTACTTTCCAAAATGGGGTCATTTGGGGGGGTTTTGTGCCATCTTGGCATTTTATGGCCTTCAAAACTGTGATTGGTAGTGAGAAGTGAAATCAAAAATTTATGCCCTTAGAAATCCTGAAGGCGGTGCTTGGTTTTCGGGGCCCCGTACGCGGCTAGGCTCCCAAAAAGTCCCACACATGTGGTATCCCCATACTCAGGAGAAGCAGCAGAATATATTTTGGGGTGCAATTCCACATATGCCCATGGCATGTTTGAGCAATATATCATTTAGTGACAACTTTGTGCAAAAAAAAAAAAAAAATTGTCACTTTCCAGCAACTTGTGTCAAAATATAAAATATTCCATGGACTCAACATGCCTCTCAGCAAATAGCTTGGGGTGTCTACTTTCCAAAATGGGGTCATTTGGGGGGGTTTTGTGCCATCTTGGCATTTTATGGCCTTCAAAACTCTGATAGGTAGTGAGGAGTGAAATAAAAAATTTATGCCCTTAGAAATCCTAAAGGCGGTGATTGGTTTTCGGGGCCCCGTACGCGGCTAGGCTCCCAAAAAGTCCCACACATGTGGTATCCCCATACTCAGGAGAAGCAGCTGAATGTATTTTGGGGTGCAATTCCACATATGCCCATGGCCTGTGTGAGCAATATATCATTTAGTGACAACTTTGTGCAAAAAAAAAAAATTGTCACATTCCCACAACTTGTGTCAAAAAATAAAATATTCCATGGACTCAACATACCTCTCAGCAAATAGCTTGGGGTGTCTACTTTCCAAAATGGGGTCATTTGGGGGTGTTTTGTGCCATCTTGGCATTTTATGGCCTTCAAAACTGTGATAGGTAGTGAGGAGTGTAATCAAAAATCTATGCCCTTAGAAATCCTGAAGGCGGTGCTTGGTTTTCGGGGCCCCATACGCGGCTAGGCTCCCAAAAAGTCCCACACATGTGGTATCCCCGTACTCAGGAGAAGCAGCTGAATGTATTTTGGGATTGCAATTCCACATATGCCCATGGCCTGTGTGAGCAATATATCATTTAGTGACAACTTTTTGTAAATTTTTTTTTTTTTTTTTTTTGTCATTATTCAATCACCTGGGACAAAAAAAAAAAATATTCAATGGGTTCAACATGCCTCTCAGCAATTTCCTTGGGGTGTCTACTTTCCAAAATGGGGTCATTTGGGGGGGTTTTGTACTGCCCTGCCATTTTAGCACCTCAAGAAATGACATAGGCAGTCATAAACTAAAAGCTGTGTAAATTCCAGAAAATGTACCCTAGTTTGTAGGCGCTATAACTTTTGCGCAAACCAATAAATATACGCTTATTGACTTTTTTTTTACCAAAGACATGTGGCCGAATACATTTTGGCCTAAATGTATGACTAAAATTGAGTTTATTGGATTTTTTTTATAACAAAAAGTAGAAAATATCATTTTTTTTCAAAATTTTCGGTCTTTTTCCGTTTATAGCGCAAAAAATAAAAATGGCAGAGGTGATCAAATACCATCAAAAGAAAGCTCTATTTGTGGGAAGAAAAGGACGCAAATTTCGTTTGGGTACACCATTGCATGACCGCGCAATTAGCAGTTAAAGCGACGCAGTGCCAAATTGTAAAAAGTGCTCTGGTCAGGAAGGGGGTAAATCCTTCCGGGGCTGAAGTGGTTAATGTCATGTCGGGTCATGGCAATATGGATGAAAATCAGTGAGACAAACGGCATGGGTACCCCCCAGTCCATTACCAGGCCCTTTGGGTCTTGTATGGATATTAAGGGGAACCCCGCACCCAAATTAAAATAAGGAAAGGCCCTATATACTCTGAACAGCAGTATACAGGCGGTGCAAACAAGACAGGGACTGTAGGTTTGTTGTTAAGTAGAATCTGTTTGTAATTTTGAACATTTTTAACGTGTTTAGCTCCAGCCAAAAAATCTTTTTTAAGCTTTTTGGAAAACATAGGGAAGGGTTATCACCCCTGTGACATTTGTTTTGCTGTCTTTCCTCCTCTTCAGAAGATTTCACCTCACTTTTTTGTCCCAATGAAAAATGTTTTTTGAAAATTTGGGTTTTTTTGTGGAACAAGGATTGGAAAGCATCAGTGGAAAGGAGAAATTGTTTTCCCATATTAACTCTTACAGGAGAGAATTTCCCTTCCTAGGGGTAGATTTCATCTCACTTCTTGTTGTCTCCTTCCGTTTGCAAGTAGGAGTCTTTTGTAAGTTAGATGTTTGAAAGTAGGGTCCTGCCCTATATACTCAGCAGAAATTTGGGCCTTAGGTGTTGCTGTGGCCACAACACTGTAAGCCCTCACAGGGCCCTGCTGTGAAATATTAGATCAAGAATTGTAATTACATGCCCCTGTTGAACAGGAGCTGAAAAATTAGGCCTTAGGCACTGGTGCTGGTGCCACAACACTGCAACCCCTCACAGACACTCTAGTTGGAACGCAGGAACGAGCCCTGCTGCAAAGTATTGCATCAAAAATTGTAATTACACGCCCCTGTTAGACAGGGGCAGAAAAATTGGGCCTTAGGCACTGGTGCTGGTGCCACAACACTGCAACCCCTCACAGACACTCTAGTTGGAACGCAGGAACGAGCCCTGCTGCAAAGTATTGCATCAAAAATTGTAATTACACGCCCCTGTTAGACAGGGGCAGAAAAATTGGGCCTTAGGCACTGGTGCTGGTGCCACAACACTGCAACCCCTCACAGACACTCTAGTTGGAATGCAGGAACGAGCCCTGCTGCAAAGTATTACATCAAAAATTGTAATTACACGCCCCTGTTAAACAGGGGCTGAAAAATTGTGCCTTAGGCACTGGTGGTGGCGCCCAGAACCAAAAATGTTCTTACAAGCTATCAGCGTGATGATTGAGGAGGAAGAGGATAATTACTCAGGGATAGTCACTCAGCATCAGCATAGGCAGTCTTTGAAGGGATCTGAGATTTCAAAAAAAATTATTCGGTTACATCAGCATCAGGTGCTTGGTAGCTGGTGGTGATCCAAGACTGATTCATTTTTATGAAGGTCAGCCGATCGACCGAGTCGGTGGACAGACGCACCCTGTGATCGGTTACCACGCCTCCAGCAGCACTGAATGTGCGTTCCGAAAGAACGCTGGATGCAGGACAGGCCGATCATACCTTGGGGCTGCGGACCAAAAAATTGTCTGAACGCATCGGTCAGACGGCCACCTTCTCCACCGCTCCTTCTTTGACTGACCGAAGCCTCAGCAACACGTTGTCCAGAAACAGGAGTTTGTAACTTCCCAGTCTCTGGGAACGCGTTGCACAGACCTTTCTGCAAGGCCTCCCGAAGATGTTTCATCCTCTGCTCCCTCTGCGATGGCAAGATAAGGTCCGCAACCTTACCCTTGTAACGTGGATCAAGGAGGGTTGCCAGCCAGTATTGGTCCTTCTCCTTGATACCACGAATACGAGGATCCTTACGCAGGCTTTGCAGGATCAGGGAGGCCATGCAGCGTAGGTTTGCTGAGGCATTCGGTCCGGAGTCCTCTGGGTCACTAAGGACGACAACGTCCGCAGCCACCTCCTCCCAGCCACGTACAAGTCCATGTGTTCCTTGGGACTGATCCCTTAAAGACTGCTGCTGATGCTGAGTGCCAGGCTCCACCTCCATACTGACACAATCTTCCTTCTCCTCTTCCTCCTCCTCCTCGTCCTCTTCCTGTGTGATCGGCGGGCACGCAGGAACACTGTCTGGATAAAGGGGGCCTTGAGAGCTAAGGAAGTCCTCCTCTTCCTGCCTCTGTTCTGCCTCAAGTGCCCTGTCCATTATTCCACGCAGCGTGTGCTCCAACAGGTGGACAAGGGGGACAGTGTCACTGATGCATGCACTGTCAGTGCTCACCATCCTCGTGGCCTCCTCGAATGGTGACAGGACAGTGCATGCATCCCTGATCATGGCCCACTGGCGTGGGGAAAAAAAAACAAGCTCCCCTGACCCTGTCCTGGTGCCATAGTCGCACAGGTACTCATTGATGGCCCTCTGCTGTGTGTGCAGCCGCTGCAGCATGGCCAACGTTGAGTTCCACCTGGTGGGCATGTCACAGATTAGGCGGTTCTTGGGCAGGTTAAACTCCTTTTGGAGGTCCGTCAGCCGAGCACTGGCATTATATGACCGGCGGAAATGCACACAGACTTTCCTGGCCTGCCTCAGGACATCCTGTAAGCCCGGGTACCTGCCCAAGAACCGCTGCACCACCAAGTTAAGGACGTGAGCCAAACAGGGCACATGGGTCAGTTGTCCCTGTCGGAGGGCAGAGAGGAGGTTGGTGCCATTGTCGCAAACCACCATTCCTGCCTTAAGTTGGCGTGGCGTCAACCACCTCTGAACCTGCCCCTGCAGAGCTGACAGAACCTCTGCCCCAGTGTGGCTCCTGTCCCCCAAGCACACCAGCTCAAGCACCGCATGGCATCTTTTGGCCTGCGTACTTGCGTAGCCCCTTGAACGCCTAAGGAGCACCGCTGGTTCCGAGGAAGAGGCCATGGAGGAAGAAGAAGAGGAGGGGGTGGAGGAGAGAGGTGTGTCACAATCAGCATTTTGGAGGTGTGGTGGCGGAACAACCTCCAACACTACTGCACCTTGTCCTGCATCCTTCCCAGCTGCCAGCAGAGTCACCCAATGCGCCGTGAAACTTAGGTAACGTCCCTGTCCATGCCTGCTGGACCATGAGTCAGCGGTAATATGCACCTTACCGCTGACCGCCCTGTCCAGCGAGGCATGGACATTGCCTTCCACATGCCGGTAGAGAGCTGGAATCGCCTTCCGTGAGAAAAAGTGGCGTTTGGGTACCTGCCACTGAGGAACCGCACATTCCACAAACTCACGGAAGGGGGCAGAGTCTACCAACTGAAAAGGCAGCAGTTGAAGTGCTAGCAATTTTGCCAAGCTAGCATTCAACCGCTGGGCATGTGGATGGCTGGGAGCAAACTTCTTTCGGCGGTGCAGCAGCTGGGGCAGGGAAATTTGCCTGGTACAATCTGACGTCGGTGTACCAAAAGCAGATTGCCCACAAGTACTTGGCTGTGACACACCTAATTCTACACCTTCATTCCTCTCACTGCAGGTCTCAGAGAGGACTGGAGGTCTAGTGGGGTTGGAAATCTCAGCTGATGAGGAGCAAGGAGAGATCCTCTTTGTTCTTTGGTGTGGGTCTTTTAGATACGCTTGCCAACGAACTGCATGGCAGGTCAACATATGTCTGGTCAAGCATGTGGTACCCAAGCGGGAGATGTTTTGGCCACGCGAGATATGCTTGAGACATATGTTGCAAATAGCAGCGGTGCGATCTGATGCACTCGTCTCAAAAAAGGCCCACACCAAAGAACTTTTTGAATAACGCGCAGAGACTGCAGCGCCCTGCACATGTGGAGCTTTGGGGTGTGATGCAGTCAATGTGCTGCCCTTAGGCTGGCCCCTGGAGGGCATCCTGCCTCGTTGGTGATGTGCCGCCTCCTCCTCCTCCTCCTCCTCCTCTCTCCTATCAGGCACCCACGTTGAGTCAGTGACCTCATCATCCCCTCCCTCCTCATCACTGGAGCAAACCTGGCAGTATGCTGCAGCAGGGGGAGCATGACTGCCAGATTGCTGTCCTTCTTGGGCACCCCCTCTGTCCGTGCTCATGTTACTGCCTTCATCGAGCTCAGTATCATCATCAGAGCCTTCCAAACGCTGGGCATCCTCCTGGAGCATGTACCCAACACTGTGGTCAAACAGTTCGAGGGAATCCTCAGGAGGACATGGTGGAGCTAGGGAAGGAGTCACTGATGACATTGAGCTGAGGGAAGAGGCCGCTGCTTTGCCAGACAAAGCACCCTG
Source organism: Lithobates septentrionalis (assembly GCA_037952835.1). Taxonomy (NCBI): domain Eukaryota; kingdom Metazoa; phylum Chordata; class Amphibia; order Anura; family Ranidae; genus Lithobates; species Lithobates septentrionalis. Next base: position 917,484 of record JBBDGP010000596.1, read on the forward strand.
GGTGAGAGAGGATGAGGAGGATGAGGACGGCTTGGTCATCCACTCGACCAAGTCTTCCGCATGTTGCGGCTCAACACGGCCAGCTACCGAAAAAAAGGCCAAGCGTGTCCCATGGCCACGTGCTGATGAGGATGCACCGTCTCCATGACCAGCACTAGACACAGAGCCTGCTTGCCCTCTCTTATTGGCTTGTGACTGTCTGCCTCTCCTTCTTGGCCTTCCAGACATTCTAATGGCCTGTAGCTGCACTAAGCTGGGATAGAACACCTGTAATTTTCTTCAGGTAGCTTTATATACTGTAACCAGACAAGCCTGCCTGTCAGTAGGAAGATAACAGGAACGGATCTAGCTGAACACTGTGAGCAGGACGCACTGTACTAAATGTAAATAGTCTAGCTGCCTGACCGTGGTACTAATAGGATCAAATAGAACACCTGTAATTTTCTTCAGGTAGCTTTATATACTGTAACCAGACAAGCCTGACTGTCAGTAGGAAGATAACAGGAACGGATCTAGCTGAACACTGTGAGCAGGACGCACTGTACTAAATGTAAATAGTCTAGCTGCCTGACCGTGGTACTAATAGGATCAAATAGAACACCTGTAATTTTCTTCAGGTAGCTTTATATACTGTAACCAGACAAGCCTGCCTGTCAGTAGGAAGATAACAGGAACGGATCTAGCTGAACACTGTGAGCAGGACGCACTGTACTAAATGTAAATAGTCTAGCTGCCTGACCGTGGTACTAATAGGATCAAATAGAACACCTGTAATTTTCTTCAGGTAGCTTTATATACTGTAACCAGACAAGCCTGCCTGTCAGTAGGAAGATAACAGGAACGGATCTAGCTGAACACTGTGAGCAGGACGCACTGTACTAAATGTAAATAGTCTAGCTGCCTGACCGTGGTACTAATAGGATCAAATAGAACACCTGTAATTTTCTTCAGGTAGCTTTATATACTGTAACCAGACAAGCCTGCCTGTCAGTAGGAAGATAACAGGAACGGATCTAGCTGAACACTGTGAGCAGGACGCACTGTACTAAATGTAAATAGTCTAGCTGCCTTACCGTGGTACTAATAGGATCAAATAGAACACCTGTAATTTTCTTCAGGTAGCTTTATATACTGTAACCAGACAAGCCTGCCTGTCAGTAGGAAGATAACAGGAACGGATCTAGCTGAACACTGTGAGCAGGACGCACTGTACTAAATGTAAATAGTCTAGCTGCCTGACCGTGGTACTAATAGGATCAAATAGAACACCTGTAATTTTCTTCAGGTAGCTTTATATACTGTAACCAGACAAGCCTGCCTGTCAGTAGGAAGATAACAGGAACGGATCTAGCTGAACACTGTGAGCAGGACGCACTGCACTAAATGTAAAAAGTCTAGAAGATAACAGGAACGGATCTAGCTGAACACTGTGAGCAGGACGCACTGCACTAAATGTAAATAGTCTAGAAGATAACAGGAACGGATCTAGCTGAACACTGTGAGCAGGACGCACTGCACTAAATGTAAATAGTCTAGAAGATAACAGGAACGGATCTAGCTGAACACTGTGAGCAGGACGCACTGCACTAAATGTAAATAGTCTAGAAGATAACAGGAACGGATCTAGCTGAACACTGTGAGCAGGACGCACTGCACTAAATGTAAATAGTCTAGAAGATAACAGGAACGGATCTAGCTGAAAACTGTGAGCAGGACGCACTGCACTAAATGTAAATAGTCTAGAAGATAACAGGAACGGATCTAGCTGAACACTGTGAGCAGGACGCACTGCACTAAATGTAAATAGTCTAGAAGATAACAGGAACGGATCTAGCTGAACACTGTGAGCAGGACGCACTGCACTAAATGTAAATAGTCTAGAAGATAACAGGAACGGATCTAGCTGAACACTGTGAGCAGGACGCACTGCACTAAATGTAAATAGTCTAGAAGATAACAGGAACGGATCTAGCTAAACTGAATACAGTGTATATATATATATGCAACACCTGGGATGCATATATATACACAATACACTGTAAGTGCAGCTAAACTGACTGACTGTTCTGCCTAATCTATCTAACTCAAATCAAATGACACTGTCTCTCTCTCTCTCTATCTCTCAGCACACCGGAACACACACTACACAGGGCCGCCGTGCAGGCGGCCTTATATAGTGTGGGGCGTGTACTAAATCCCCTGAGCCATAATTGGCCAAAGCCACCCTGGCTTTGGCCAATTACAGCTCTCTCTACTGACGGCGCTGTGATTGGCCAAGCATGCGGGTCATAGTGCATGCTTGGCCAATCATCAGCCAGCAATGCACTGCGACGCCGCAGTGAATTATGGGCCGTGACGCGCCACACGAATTTGGCGCGAACGGCCCATATCGTTCGCAATTCGACGGACGGTCGAACAGCGGATGTTCGAGTCGAACATGGGTTCGACTCGAACACGAAGCTCATCCCTAGTCAGGAAAAGCCCTCTTGCAAATATCCCAGCAAACTGAAGTTTAAAGGAATGCCTGTGCATAGAAGCACCATCCGGCGCTTGCGCATGCGCAATAGCGCCAATAGCGGTGCATGGGCGTGTGCGGGTGCGCGCGCGCCCCCTGTGACAGCACTTGGCGCCAAAGAGGCTATTTAAAGAGGACTGTTCCACTGCTGCCTTGCTGTCCGGTCTACAGCGTTCCTGTAGACCCCTTGTGCCCTGTTACTTTGCATTTGCTACCTGATACCTGTTGGACTGTTCCTGACTACTCTGTTTGCTGCCTGCCCTGATCCCAGCTTTTGGACTTTGACTACTCTGTTTTCTGCCTGCCCTGATCTCAGCTTTTGGACTTTGACTACTCTCCTGGATTTACCTTCTGTACCTGATCTGCCCGCCTGTGTTTGACCTGGCTTGCCTGTACCCTGCTGTCTACATTCTGCTGCTGGACTACAAGACACCTCCTAGCTGTCTACATCCTGCTGCTGGACTACAACTGTGATCTGTGATAATTGAAATACAAACAAGTTCATCAAAGGCATTTCATTGGACATTTAGACCTCAGCTGGATTAACACAAACAGACACTATTTAATGTTTTTTTATTTTTACTTTCAATGTTTTTATTATTATTTCGATTGTATCATGGCATACAATATGGTTAAAGTCAGAGAAATAACAATAAAAAAAAAAAAAACTTACATAATACTTTAGCAATGAACAAGGAATGGTTTCCTGTATTTGTAACATAGACCGTACATATAACCTTTTTATAAAGTTGAACAAAATCCTTCGGACAACAATCTATTATTTTAAGTAAACTTGTTTTGTTTGATGTGATTGGAACATGTCTTTGGTTTACTCGGTAAGATAAAATGGTATGGGTCCAACCTAGTAGGATGTTATCCAACTATTAAACCTTCTACAATTGCTTGTCCTTTGATCCAGGGAGCACATATTCTAAAAGTATCATGCGTTCATTGCTCAAACCTCAATAGCGAATATTAATTCGTGGGATGGTAGGATAAAAACAGACATAAAAGAGGAGTGTGATTAGAAGGGGAGAAGAGAAAGAAGGAAGAAAGAAAGAAGAAAAGAGAGTAGAGTGTTCCTGTCTTGCCAGTCCCGCTGATCCTATTCTGCCATGACTTTGCTAGAATCAATTTCCTAAGTTCCAACATAGGCAGCCCAAGGATCCCAGATCGATTCAAACCTAGCCACTGTATCTTTTAGTATGCTTACCATTTTTTCCTGGGCCATTATCCAGGATATTTTCCTTTTTGTTGCTGTAATGGAAACATTATGTTGTTTCCAAGCCTTAGCTATGGTTAATTTGGTACCTAAGAGGATGAAGAAAATTAAGGATTGGGTTGCGTTGGTCACCCGTGGTATCTCCTCATTCAGTAGTGCTATGGCAGGGTTCTTAGGGACTTGAATACCTGTGACTTTGCGTATCATATAGAATATTCTGTTCCAGAATCCCATGATTTTCGGGCACTCCCACCATATGTGTATCATAGAACCGTAGTTGTTGTAATTCCTAAAGCATAAGGGAGATGAAGAAGGGAAGATCTCTGACAATCTCGCTGGGACAAGATATCACCTGGTGATCAGTTTAATGTTTGCTTCGATCAGTGCAGTATTACAAATTTGCTTGTATGACCGGAATACGTTTCTATTCCATTTATCCTCACTCCAGCTGATCAGAGTCTCTTTTTCCCAGTTCAGCATATATGGGAGTTTGGAGTTGTCTGAAGCTAGTGACAGGTAGACTACTGAGATGCCTCCCCTCTGCTCAGTCGCTTGGCCGCACCTTTGTTCGTATGTTGTTGTGGTAGGAGGTCTGGGTTTGGTGATCCATAATCGAGATAGAAAGTGGGAAATCTGCATGAATCTAAAGTGTTCTGATTCTGGCATTTCCAGCTTGCTTTTGCAGTAGCTGAGTGAGAGTGGCCCATGAGGAGTCAAGAAATGACCAATGCGGTACAGTCCCTTATCCAGCCACCAACGAAATGCTTTAATGTCCATTCCCGGTGGGAATTTTGGGTTGTGAAAAATGTGTGCGAGTGGTGTCATCTCTGATGAGATGGAGAGGTGGTTTTTTAGGCCATCCCAGAGAAGGACTGACTGTGAAAGTGTTGGGGACAGAATTGGGGGGCGATCTTTAGGTGGACACCAGAGTAGGAAATCGATTGTGTGTTTAGGCACTGCTTGTCTCTCCATATGCACCCAATCAGGTTTTTCTAGGCGTGTATAAATTATAGATAATTGTGAGATTCTAGCAGCCTGATAATACCAAAGTAGGTTGGGGGCACCCATTCCTCCTTGTTTCCTGAGTCTATAAAGAACCTTCTTGGAAAAGCGGTAACCAGCTGCTCCCCAAATGAATTGTATCAGTTTACTCTGAAATTCTTTCAGATGATCTTTTCTGATTGAGATTGGTGATTGAGATCTGCTGACCACAGGACACTCCCCTAATGTCCTCATTGGTACGAATGGCTATAGCTAGGGATTCAATTGCTATCACGAATATAAGGGGTGATAGGGGGCAACCCTGTCTGGTTCCTCTATTTTAATAGTATCAGAATAATAACCTTGCATTCTTATTCGCGCTAGGATTGGAATATAAAGCCGAGATTAGGCCCAAAAAATTCTGCCCGAACCCTCAGCGTTGTAAGATGTTGAATATGTATGACCATGAGACGGAGTCGAATGCCTTTTGGAGATCAAATGATAGAAGAAATCCCTCCTGGTGAGATCCCCTGGACCAGCTCGATTGTAGGATGGAGATAACATCTATCGCTCTGCGAATTTCATCTGGACCCTGACGGCCTGGTATGAATCCCACTTGATCCTTGTGGACGTATAGACCTTTAAAGGAGGCCATATGATCGGCAAGGATCTTTGTTAGAATTTTCAGGTCGTTGTTTATTAAAGATATGGGCCTGTAGTTTCCCACTTCTCCCTGATCTTTGTGGGGTTTAGGAATTACCGATATATAGGGTGAGTTGAGTTGGCTGTCTAGGGGTTCACCATTTGTTTTGGCGTTAAAGAAGCGTGTAAGGTGAGGCGAGAGTGACTGTGCAAATGTTTTATAATATAGATTTGAAAATCCATCAGGGCCAGGAGCGGATCCTCTCTTTAGCCGATTGATGACATCTAGTACTTCCTCTTCTGTAAATGGGGATTCTAAGATATCGCAGTGTTTAGTTTCTAACCTCGGGATTGGTATTGAATCCAAAAACAATTTCATGGAGGGCTCATTGGTTTTATTATCTGTGCTATATAACTTCTCATAGAATCTATGAAACGTTTCCATGATTCGTTGTGGATTGGTCGTGTGGTGATTGCCCGTGATTCGTATTTTGGGAAAGTGTCATTGTCTTGGTTGGGGAGTCAATTTGGCCGCTAGCATTGAGCCGATCGTGTCCCTCTGGTGATAAAATTTAGCCCCAGTCCATCGGATGTGTTTTTCAGCTTTAGATGTGAGAGCCAGGTTGAGGGACAGCTGCGTAGCATCTAGTTTCGTGTGTTCCTTTTTGGCCTGGGAAGACATTTGTATCAGTTTACCTCGAATGGTGGCCTTGTGGGCTGCCCAAAGGGTTTCGGACAAAATCTCTGAAGTTGAATTTATCTGAAAGTATTCTTTAATAGCTTTTTCAATTTCTGCAGCCCTGGCCGGGTCGCTAAGTAGGGATTCATTTAGTCGCCACTGCCGAAGATTAGATTGGTGTGAGCTGCGTTTAAGTGTAAGAAAAACTATGGAATGATCTGACCATACCGTGTCTCTAATGGTCGATTTGACCATGTTTAGGGCGTGAGCCATAGAAATAAATATGTGGTCAATTCTACCATATAACAGAAGAAATAGGGAGACGGCGCTAATGGGTGTAATTAGAAGCCTAGGTGGGAAGTATATTCCTAAATTGATAGACTGCTGCCCTCACATACGCTGACTCCACAGGGGGTGGAATGAGCGTAAAAAGTGAAAAAAAAAGAAAAGAAAAGTGTGTGAGTGTGGCGCTGTCCCAAAGTTGTGAAAAAATGTCTGCATATATACAATTATATCCAAAGTGTCATGTGTGTATTCCCTTAAGTGAAATATGTATGGCAGTTATTACCACTCCTGTGGGTTAAAGTGACTAGTGATTTAAACATAAGAAGCATAATGAGTGCAATAAATCGCATCCAAGGTGTCTAGTGCTATATTCCCTCAAAAGACAGTATTTAACCACTGCCAAGAGCATGAAGTGGTCTGTGTCTAAACACTAGAAAACACAAAGTTGCAATAAATACATCACACGTGACATGCAAAAAATTCTAAAGTGACTGGTGCTAAATAAATAAATATTAAAATATTGCTCTACAAACGTTGCAAATAACAAAGTGACAAGTGCCCTATAAAGAGGTCACACTGAAAAGTACTAAACACACGTGTCATGCAAATGGTTCTATGATAATAAACAGTTCATAGAGTATGTGCCCGGTGCACTATAAGTGAAAAAAGGCGTCCGTTGTAGGATTCCTCAAAGCACACAACAGGTGTTAATCCAGTGCTGGTGTCTCGCGTTGTGATTGTGCAGAGACTCACCAGCTGTATATCCCCTGCAGGGGTAATGAGTAGTCACAGTATGTGCCACTGTGCAGCAGTACTTGGCAAGACCAGGACCAGGATGATATCATAAGGACATAAGAAGAAAGGATTCCATAGTGTGAAACCGTTTAAAAACACTATTTATTAGGTCAGATAAAAAGGGTACTCACATTGTTGTAGAAAAAATGAGCGGTGTACAATGCTTACAAAGATGTTCCTAAGCGTCAGCTTTGCAGGGAGATGTCAGCAAGGTGTTCAGTCAAAGGCCACGCCCTACATACGTTTCGTCACACGGACTTCTACGGGAATGTGGTCCCTGCATCGTCTCCCCTATCCTTATATGCTGTGCGGTCCGTAGTGCATCTGCGTTCCAGCGGTCATATTTGGTGTGTGTTTGTGTTCCAGCGGCTATGTTTTTGTGTGTCGGTGGCCATTTTCCCTGGGACAATGCAGACCGAAGCCCGCATCCCCATGGCAGCGGCCATGTTTTTGTGTGTCGGCGGGCATTTTCCCTGGGACAATGCGGACCGAAGCCCGCAGCCCCAATGAAGTGATACAGCGCTGATACAGCGCTGATTTCCTGGTGACACCTTACTATTATATGGGTCCATTGCATGTGTGTCACAGTAATAACTATTACGTTATTTATGCACAATTCTACCACACAGAATATATGGTATGTAGTAAATGGTTTGCCCTTACTTAGGAAACCTAGACAATAGTGATATAGACAACAGTAATATCCAACAAAATATGCTAAACCATATTAAAATTAAAATATTAAAATGTGGTTCTTCAAATTTTATGAAATGACATATATCCTACCAATACGATATACAAACAGGTAAATTATTATATTTAAAATGATAAAAATGTTAAAAATATTTTATTATGAAGATATATGTAAAAATAAAAAATGTGTTTAAAAATATGTAAAAAAGCGAGGCAAGAAAATCATGTACCAGTTATATAAGACAGATAGTAGGTGTATATTAGAATACTAACAGTATTTTGAATAACTTCTTAGCCAATAAGGGGAGCATTGTCATCAGAGAGAGGAGCATTATCATTAAAAAAGGAGCATTATCATTAAAAAAGAGGAGCATTATCATTAAAAAAGGGGAGAGAGGGAGCGTTTACCATCAGAAAAGGGTTTTTTTTTATAAAAGGCGCTCAGTAATTGGTAAGAAAGCAATTGAGATCCACATCTATGTTCATTCCAGACGGTTGAAGTGTATCCAGCTGGAAGATCCATCTGGTTTCATTTTGTGACACCTTTGTTTTCTTGTTGTCACCCCTCCAGTGTCCCTTAATTTTGTCAGTTCCATAAAAAAGCATACCACTGGGGTCCCTATTGTGATGATCTCTAAAATGTCTGGATACGCTATGTTTTTTAAAACCGTTCTTTATGTTTGTGACGTGTTCTCTAATTCTAATGTGCAGTTTTCTGGTAGTGCGTCCCACATACTGTTTACGGCACGGGCATTTTAGCACATACGTAACGTGTGTATTGTTACACGTTATTAGGTCCCTAATTGTATACTCTTTGCCGTTTGTGGTGGACTTGAACTTCATAATTTTTTTGTTTGTTTTTTTGGTTTCTCTACATGGTAAACATTTTCCACATTTGTAAAAACCTTTTAAATTGTTGCCTGTTTTGATTTGTTTCGGGGGATCAAGTGCATTGTGCACTAGTTTATTTCTAAGGGTTGCAGCCTTCCTATAAATGAAGATGGGTTTTTTGGTAACACTGTTTTTAAAACTTGGTCTGACTGTAAAATGGGCCAGTGTTTTTTGACAATTGATTCTATTGATCTGTATTGTCTGTTATATCCAGTCAGAAAAGCAAGGCCCAAGGACTTGTTTTTATCCCGCTTGTGGGTGTTCTGTGTTCCTTCCATTAACTTATTTCTATCCATATTCTTTATTTGTTCTTTTAATGTCAGCAAATCCCTCTTTTTGTATCCTTTATGCACAAATCGCTTAATCAAATTGTTTGTTTGTTCCTCAAAGTCGGTTATGTTACTACAATTTCTACGTATCCACATGAACTGTCCCTTAGGGATGTTTCCAATCCACTTTGGGTGATGGCAACTACTAGTGGGGATGTAGCCATTTCTGTCTGTATCTTTAAAGTGCGTTTTTGTGCTAAGATGTCCATCTTCTTTAAATATCTGGAGGTCGAGGTAGTTGATGTTATGCCTGCTCCAGTTCCCAGAAAAGGATAAACCATAAATGTCATGGTTTAATTCGTCAAAAAACATTCGTAACTCTTCCTCAGTGCCACCCCAGATGATTACAATGTCATCTATATATCGTCGATAAAATTTCAGATGGCTTCTGCTGGTACTGTAAATTTGTTCTTCTTCCCACTTATTGAGTAATAAATTAGCTACGCTCGGGGCGTATTTAGCCCCCATGGCTACCCCTTTCACTTGAGTGTAGTAGTCTCCCTTGTGCCAAAAATAGTTGTGGCACATTGCTAATTTAAGTCCTTCTAGTAAGTATTTAATTTGTTCGTCTTTGAGGTCTGTCTGTTGGTATAGGGCCCATTCTGCTCCAATGATGCCATCTGTTTGTACAATATTGGTGTATAGTGAGTTGATATCAATTGTTACGAGTATATCTTCTTCTTTGACTTTTAGATTTTTAAGCTCAGTAATCAACTGTTTGCTGTCTCTTAGGTATGATTTTCCCCTAATAACCAATGGCTGTAAATATCCGTCCAGATAGGCCCCTAATCTTGAAAACAGGCCATCAATGCCACTTATTATAGGTCTTCCTGGCGGGTTGGTTTGGCTCTTGTGGATTTTTGGGACATAGTAGATCACGGGAGTTTTTGCTGCCTCTGGGATCAGATATCTGGCTTCTTTTTTGTTTAAAATTCCTTTTTTCTCCCCTTTATGTATATAGGCTTTTAATTTCTTGTGATATTCCACCTTTGGGTTACCCTTCAGTTTTTTATATGTGTTTGGGATGTTGAGTAGTTTTCCCATTTCTAGTTCGTAATCCTGTTTATTTAATATAACTAGGCCTCCCCCTTTGTCTGCTGGCCGTATGATGATATTCTTTTTCTTTTCTATTTCTTTGATAGTTTTCCAAACTCTCGATTTAGTTTTTCTTGGGTTCATCTTCCTGATGTCTTGTTCCACCATTTTTTTGAAGGTTGTCAGGTTCTCATTTTGCTGGGTATTGGGATTAAATGTGGAATTGTTTTTCAGTTTCAAATGTTTGTATATTGAATCTTCATTTTCTGTTTGTGGTTCTCGTTCCCCTTTTATTGCAAAAAATTTTCTAATGTTCAAGTTCCTAACGAATTTTTGCAAATCTATGAATACTTCGAAGGGATCCAGACTTTTCTCTGGTGCATATTTTAATCCCAAATCGAGTACTCTCATTTCGTTTTCGTTGAAAGTAGCTTCACTAAGATTAAAAATGCCTCCACCTGGGGCGTGGCCTGGACAGCGATGTGAGCAGACGTGTGTGAGTGAAGCTCCGCTCGTGGCAGATCCTTCTATACACATCCTGCAGCCAAAAAACCCTGCTTTTCTCCCCTGACCTGACTGAACCTGCCGCTGAGACCGGGACCGATATGTCTCCACCGAAAAGGAACACAGCCTCCTCGTCTCTTGACCGATACAGACGGACTGAGCGGGACATGGAGAACCAAGATGGCGCCTCGGACACACCGCATGTATCCCCTCCTGTGGAGAAGGAGCCGGACGGCACAGCAAAGGTACTAGAGGCAATCTCCCTTTGTCAATCCACACTCACAACTAAGATAGAGGAGGTGAAGGTGGACATATCACTCATCAGACATGATATGACCAAGCCTGGGAACGAGTAACCGAAGCGGAGACTCGGATTGGGCAGGCGGAGGACATATTACACCCCATGCAGCACACACAAGACGAGCTGCGACGCCAGATTCAACAATTGGCGCAGAAACAAGATGACCTCGAGAACCGCACCCGCCGGTCCAACCTCCGGTTCATTGGACTGCCGGAGGGCTCAGAGGGCACAGACCCGGCCACTTTCCTGGAGCAGCTCCTTATCAAAACATATGGCAGAGACTCTTTCTCGGCTACATTCGTGGTGGAACGTGCCCACCGGATGCCGGCTCGCCGCCCGCCTGAAGGTGCACCCCCACGCACTTTCATCGCGAAGCTGCTAAATTTCAGAGACCGAGATGCGATCCTGCGACTGGCCAGAATAAAAGGAAACATCCCATATCAAACCGGCTTCATTTCAGCATTCCCGGACTTTTCTGCAGAGGTCCAGAAGCAAAGGGCGCAATTCTCTGACACCAAGCGCCGCCTAAGAGTACTACACATCAAATACTCCATGCTGTTCCCGGCTCGACTTCGCATAGTAGGTGAAGACCGAGTGCACTTCTTTGAGGACCCTAACCAGGCCTCAGCATGGGTGGATCGTCTGGACGCACAGAGGAACCGTCCTGCCCGGGACGCAGTCTGACCCGCCAAAGAAGCAAGCTCCAATCTACAACTTCCCACATACAATACGTTCCAGGATTTATACTGCACACGATTGCCAAGGAAGATGTACCGACCTCAAGCAAATCATCACTGGGCAATCGGGGAGATTGATTGTGCGACACTGAGGCCCCAAACATGGACTGTTATCCTCCGCTGTTGAAAATTTGGAGATCCCCCTGTTTTGGGCCCACCACACCATGGATCCCCCCCGGAAACTGGCCCCCATATTTTATGCCTCCAATCGGAGGAGATACGTGCCCGGACGTGCAGCACTAACATTTCTTTTCCCTTTTAATTTTCCTGACCCGGGCCGAACTTGAACTGTGCCATGCGAGCACACCGAGGGAGACATGCTCTCCCAAGACCGCACCTGATCCAAGCTGCCCGAACTGGACTTAGCTAATTTCTCCTCCTTAATTGCCACAGCGACGCACGAACTCAGGTTTCATTAGTTTACTAGTTTTGTAAATTTAACACTACCACATGTACTCCATCGCTGGATGTTTTTATCCAGAACTTGTTCGCCTCCGGCGGGAGACCGCCACATCAACCCTGGTGCTGCCCTATAGGCTACCACCAGGATTGATCAGGCTATTGTGCATCTGAAAGGGGAGGGGGTTTCCCCTCCAGCATAAGTATTATGTTAGAAGTACTTTCTCATCTACATTGCACACGTTTTGGGAAACAAGCCCCAGTCAAGTTTGGGCGACTGAGGGCAGGGAGGGAGGGTAAGGGAATTGTTATAATTATTGACGTAATGAAGGATATGTACTGCAACTTGCAATATAGGGATATATGTGTACACTTATGTTGCCTACTGAAAGGCGGGGGGAGATACAGGACACTTCTGGTGCGAAGAGTGGCATTGCAACCCCCATTTCTACTCACCCAAACAAAATTAAATTATAAACTACTATGTCCACCCTGAAATTTCTTACTTGGAACATCCGAGGGGTCCGCGACAAAATTAAACGTACTGCTGTTTTTACCTGCCTAAAAACCTACCGAGCAGATATAACAGTCTTAGTTGAAACGCATATCACTGGCCAGCTTCAGCTTGCATTAAAGCGTCCATGGATAGGATGGGCATTCCATGCAACTCACTCTCCGCACTCGAGAGGGGTCTCAATCCTTATAGCCAAAACGACCCCCTTCGCACTCATCACTATACGCACAGACCCCCAAGGTAGATATATTTTCCTGCACTGCACCATAAATGACATGCAATACCTCATAATGGCCTTCTACGTACCCCCTCCGTATAACTCCAACCTAGTCACTGAAGGCCTACTATACATGGCACAATATCCCAACATACCCGCCATCTGGTTGGGTGACTTCAATATGGTACTGAACCCTCAAAAAGACAGACCACAGACAAATCCAGACACACCCCCCCCAGACACGACCCGGCTCGGACGGTTGCTACAAGAATTCTCACTAACCGACACATGGCGTTACAATCACCCTACTACTCGCGCATACTCATGCTTCTCGGCAACCCACTCGACCATGTCCCGAATCGACTTTATTATGATATCCAACACACTGCTTCCCCGCCTGTCGGACTCGGGTTACCACACCAGAACTCTATCTGATCATGCCCCGTGCTGGGCAACCCTGTATCTCAATTCGAGGCCGGGGCCTCCCTCGTGGCGTCTTCACCCTTTCTGGTTATCAATGCTGAAGGACCAGGAGGACACCTACGAGGAATGGCAGTTCTATTTTAAGGCCAACAATAACACAGCCCCGGTGGGACAGGTCTGGGAAGCATTCAAAATCCATGTCCGCACTATTCTCTCCTCCCGTATACGCAGAATTAAAACCTCCTCTAACCTAATTCTCCACCAAGCCTCTGCTAAAGCAGACTTACTGACAAGGGAGTTTCAACAGGACCCCTCCCCTGACAAAGCAGCTGCAATTAAACTTCACACCCGTCTATTAGACCAACTCCATTATGAGAAAGCCAAACAGCGGGGAAGCTGTTAGCATACCTAGCCCGCCAGGAATCCAACCCTCCAATAACAGTTACCCTAGTCAACCCACACAATAATGAAACCTTCTCAGACCCTCAGGCGGTCGCAAAAGCATTCCAGAAATACTACTCTGACTTATACTCCTCCAAGGTTGAGGTCACCTCACAAGAAACTAAAGCCTTCCTACAAAGCATCCCCTTCCCACAGCTCTCAGAATCCCAAGTGCAAGATCTAGAGGCTCCCCTCACGACAGATGAAGTTGCCCTCGCCATAGCGTCTCTTGCACCAGCTAAGGCACCGGGCGGGGACGGCATACCTCTAGATTTCTATGCAGCCTACTCAGAAATTCTGACCCCTGAATTGCTGAAGCTATATAAACATATATTTGAAACCGAAACCCTCCCTGAAACCCTTCGCCAAGCAGTAATCATAGTAATTCCTAAATCAGGCAAAGACCCCCGACTACCTGATTCCTATCGCCCAATCTCACTTCTCCAAGCTGACATTAAAATATTGGCCAAAATACTAGCCATGCGCCTCAACAACAGTATCCTTTCCCTCATTCACTCTGACCAGACTGGATTCATGCCTGGGAAAAATACAGCTATGAATCTAAGGCGCCTTCACATGAACATCCAGGCGGTCCACGACCACATGGGAGATAGAGCAATAGTATCCCTAGACGCCGCAAAGGCGTTCGATTCGGTTGAGTGGAGCTACCTTTGGGAATGCCTACGAGGCTTTGGATTCGGCCCAAACTTCCTAAAATGGGTACAGTTGCTGTATTACTCCCCAATGGCCAGTGTGGTGGTAAACGGATGGATGTCTGACCCATTTCCATTGACACGGGGAACTCGCCAGGGGTGTCCATTATCCCCACTACTATACGCCCTGGCGGTGGAGCCCCTTGCCATCTCCCTCAGGATGAACCCAGACATACACGGATTACGTATGGGATCCCTGACCGAGACGTTAAGTCTATATTCTGACGACATGCTTCTCTACCTGGAGGACACAGGCCTCTCCCTCCAAACAGCCCTAACGACCATTGAAGAATTCGGGAAACATTCGGGCCTTAGCATGAATTGGTCCAAATCACAGATCCTCCCTCTAGACCTGTCACCCCCATCACAAATCGCAGCCTCACTCCCCTTACAACGAGTCGCCCGCATTAAATACTTAGGAGTAGAGATTACCAAAGACCCGTTAGATTACATCAGTAACAACATCGAACCACTCTTCACACACTTAAAATCTCGCACACAAACCTGGGCAAGACTCCCCCTGGGAATATCGGGCAGGATTAATCTATTTAAGATGATACTACTTCCCAAATTCCTTTATATATTCTGGAATTCCCCTGTACGTATACCCCTTACCATATTTAAATCACTAGACAAAATACTTAACTCATTTATATGGGGGCCCAATAGACATAAACTAGCCTGGAATACGCTCAAAAACCAAACCTCCTCGGGAGGAATGGCCCTACCAGATCTATACGCGTACTACATTGCAGCACAACTTTCGCATCTATATCATATCCACAAAACAGACGAGATCAGATACCAAACTCTAGTATGTAAAAAACCAAATAGCAACATGCACTCCCCATTACAGGTTATATTCCGAAAAAGCAGCAAACAAGACAAGCACAAGGACCGAGACTTACTGCTCTCACAACACAGGTATGTGTGGGAAAAGGCGATCCAGCTACTTGAAGCCGACTCCTTTCACTCACACACACCCTTATGGCACAACCCTCAGTTGACAGAACTAGCCTCTCTTCCAGGAGCCACTAGATGGGCAGCCAAGGGAGTAGTATTCTTATTTCAGGTCTCCACCATATTCGGAATCAGAAGCTTCCAGACGCTCAGCGAGGAATTCGACCTCCCCCCACAGATGCAATTTAGCTACATACAGTTAAAACACGCACTCCAAACCCAATTCGGCTGTGGACTCCCCAACCCGCAAATACTGCGACTGGTAGATATTATTACAGGATCAAACCCAGAAAAACTTATATCCACCCTCTACAATACACTACGCACCACACCGGTGGCAAGGATAATAGACACGGCTAGAATCAGATGGGAGGACGATGTGGGACCCATAGACCACTCTGACTGGGAAGACATATTGGCAAATGTTAAAACCACATCTCCTAAAATTTCCGAGCGCTTAACCCAGCTGTATATAATACACAAATCATATCTCACACCCTCTAGAATAGCCAAATTCTCTCCACACCAGAACCTAAACTGTCCAAGATGCTCTGGTAGCCCATGTACATTCTTTCACCTACTCTGGTCATGCCCAGTGATACAAAGCTTCTGGGCACAAATTATAAAGTTCCTCCATGACCACATGGGATCACCAGTGCAACTCGACCCCAAGCCCTGCCTTCTTGGGCTACTACCAGATGCTGATAAAGATAGACCCCTGATAACACTCCTCAGTGAATCACTCTTTAGCGCCAGAAAATTAATAGCCAAACATTGGTTGAGAGCAGAACCTCCCACGATACAAACCTGGATTAAGGAAATAAACTCGGTACTACCATATAAAAAAGTAATGTACAAACACAGGGGCTGCCCGAATAAGTATCACAAAATATGGGATAAATGGTTGGAAAAAACTAGCACTTGCACGGATTAATCAACTATACACGATAGACACACGAACTGTAGTAGATGGGGTAGCCAACTCACCTGTTGAAACCCATAACAAATGCTACTGATGTTATTATGGCTTCCTGTACCGCTGTATTTTCCATGACAACACGCACATTTATATGTAATGTATGTATCCTCCCCTTTTTTGCCTACTTTTCGGTAAGATGCTTTGTAATGTACCTGTACAATATTCACATGTCATCAATAAACATGTTCTTTTTTCAAAAAAAAAAAAAAATGCCTCCACCTAGTACTCTCTTCTTCTTTTTCTTTGCCCCTCCTCTCTTTCCTCTTGTCCGTTTTCTCTTCCTCCTCTCAGTGTTCTGTACCCCTGATTCGTTTTCTCTTCCCATTGCGTGCCCTCTTGAGTTCTGTTTCTTATTCTTGTATCTACATTTCTTGTCACCCTTGGGTTCCAACATGATCGTGGATGCTTGTTGGAATTCCTGTCTGGAATCCTGAAAGGTCTCCATCCTTGGGGATCTCTTTCTCTTCTGTATGGTGACATTCTTCGTCTGTAGGCCGGTGGTCTTCCGCGATATTCCCTGGGAAAAAAAAACCCTTCTCTGTTGGGGTTCTACATAAGGGGTATATTCTTGTTCATACCTCAGAGGAGAGTATCTGTTTCTGTACCTTGGTGTTCTTGGTGTGAAAGGTACGTTTTCTTGTTGTTGTCTTCTATTGTCATACGATTCATATTGTCTATTTCTCCTATATTCAGGACTATTCCCTCGCCTAACGTTTTCAGATGTTGGCGCCTGTCCTAAGGATTCCCTTTGTGTCCTGTTAGTTATAGTATTTGTCTCTTGCCATGTGGGTGCATCTTCTTCTGTTGAGCTATCATCAGCTTCCTCCATCATTGAAGTGTTGTGATCTTCACCCACATATGTCTCATCCGTTTGCCACTTATAGACATGTTGATTCTTGTAGTCTAGTACGTCTCTTCTAAATTTCTTTTGTTTCTTTAGTTGTATCTCTTTGTCGTACTTTTTGACTATTTCTTGTAAGGTGTTGTCCTTGTCTTTGTATTCCCTTGAGTCAAGGAATGGTATCAGCTGATCTCTAATTTGTAGGATTTCTGATTCAATGTTTTTCAGCTTATATTGTCTTTGTACGATTATTTTGCGTAATAAAGCGTTTTCGCTGTCATTGAAGAATCTATACCACTCCTCCATTAGGTTTTTATCGTTAATTGAGTCGTTTGGCGAGACATCCCATCTAAGCCTCCTGGGGGTGATTTTTTCTGTAATGTACATTTCAAGTGTGGCTATGTCCCATCAAACTCTAATTTGCTTCTCTATGATGTGTCTTAATTGTTTAAGAAGGCTATCCATATCTTTTTTGTTTACTACTTGTTCTTGGTTGAATACTTCCGTAAGATTTATATTTCTATTATTAAGATATTTAAAGATATCCATTGCAGCAGACTACTACTTGGTATGAAATACCGAGTATAGAATGTAACAGAAGAAATAGGGAGTCCGCGCTAATGGGTGTAATTAGAAGCCTAGGTGGGAAGTATATTCCTAAATTGATAGACTGCTGCCCTCACATACGCTGACTCCACAGGGGGTGGAATGAGCGGAAAAGGTGAAAAAGAAAAAAAAAAAAAGAAAAGTGTGTGAGTGTGGCGCTGTCCCAAAGTTGTGAAAAAATGTCTGCATATATACAATTATATCCAAAGTGTCATGTGTGTATTCCCTTAAGTGAAATATGTATGGCAGTTATTACCACTCCTGTGGGTTAAAGTGACTAGTGATTTAAACATAAGAAGCATAATGAGTGCAATAAATCGCATCCAAGGTGTCTAGTGCTATATTCCCTCAAAAGACAGTATTTAACCACTGCCAAGAGCATGAAGTGGTCTGTGTCTAAACACTAGAAAACACAAAGTTGCAATAAATACATCACACGTGACATGCAAAAAATTCTAAAGTGACTGGTGCTAAATAAATAAATATTAAAATATTGCTCTACAAACGTTGCAAATAACAAAGTGACAAGTGCCCTATAAAGAGGTCACACTGAAAAGTACTAAACACACGTGTCATGCAAATGGTTCTATGATAATAAACAGTTCATAGGGTTCTACCATATGTTTGATGTGGATGGGAGTAGTGTGTGTAATCCCGTGTGAGTTCCATCCATGCATCTGTGAGACTGTGCTTGTGAATTAGTTTGGCAATTGTAAGGCTTATTTTGGGACTGCCAATGGTCTGAGAACCCGGAGGTCTAGTTTTATCCAGCCCTTGGTCAAGGGCCATGTTTGAATCCCCTCCATAGATGACTGTCCCTCCCACCATAGGGGTTAGTTGTTGAAGCATATCTTGGAAGAACTTTGTTTGTCCCTGATTGGGCGCATAGTAGGAGACAAACGTGTACAATTGCTCATCTATCGTGCCTTTTAATAGAATAAATCTGCCATCTGGGTCTTTATGTTCTAGTAGTGGTGTGAATTTACAGTTTTTGGATAAGAGGATCGCCACTCCCTTGGTTTTATCCTCGGCATTGGTCAAGAAGAAAACCGGGAATCCTGAGTGGAGGAAGGAGGGACTGTACCGCCTCGGAAAGTGGGTCTCTTGGAGAAGCACTATATCTATATGCTGTGAGTGCATGTATTGTAGGATTTTGCGTCGTTTGACTGGGGAATTCATCCCCTGCGAGTTGTGTGAAGCAACCCGCAGGGTAGGAGAGGGAATAGAGCGTTCAGCCATCGAGCGTGAGTGAGAGGCCCCCTGTTGTAAACCCATCACCTACCTCAGAAATTGACGTGTAGATGGTTACCATTCCAGCAAGATTTGCGTTTTCTGTTCTGATCAGTGGGTGCATTTGGATCTCGGAGTCTGGCAAAACTGGAAGAGAAGAAAAGTTTGAAAGCTGAAAGGAAGTGAATGGAAGAGAGAAGAAGAAAGGGAGAGTCTTCCAGAGACTCTGATGGACAGAAGGAATAGACTAACTTGCTAACCACAAAAAAGATTGTGAAATCAGCCTCACCTAGAGGGGCTGAAATCCTATCAAATGGACTATTAGTCAAGATCATCGGATAGGTGGAGCGCAACATCGAGTCACCTAGATCAAGGCACAATATAATGCATAACTGTAAAAACTGTAAAGTAAACATAACCAACTACTGCCGTTATGAGGCTTAATGAAATTTTGGACCTGAAGGAATATTAAACGGAGGGGGAAGGGGGGGAGAGATTAGGGGTCTAGGCTTGTTCAGGGGGAGATTAAAGTAGAGGACCCAGATTCCTAAGTGTGAAGTTAGTCACGGCCTGTTGTGGTTTTTCCACTATGAATTTGGGTCTTGGTTCGGGGAATCCAGTGAAAATCTTATAAGGGTTATATGAAATTTTAGGTTCCAAGAAGCTTCTAAGAATACCCTTAGCAACTGTAAAGATGAGACACGAAAATATTCAGGAACAATCCAGAACGGATAAGTTCGTGTAGCTCGGGAAAAAATAGAAATTAAAAAGGGATCAAAAAGATGGTGTAAAAAGCATCGCTGAAGGCATATTGTGCTGTGCAGCTTCAGAAAAAGCCTGGTCAGACCAGGGGTAAGAAAAAATGGAGGATGTGAGTAGACTGTCCTCTTGTAGATTCAGGGAGGTCTTCCTTCCTTAGATCACTTGAAGTTGGACTTGTTCCATATCGGTGAGATGGGGCTGGATGGTGTCTGACGTTTCGTAGCTCCCGAGTGGGGATTCGGTGGTGTCTGAGGCGGTTCCAAGTTGATCAATTTCAGTCCCAGTAGTAATTGTTCGCCTTCCAGGAGATTGGAGAAGGAGTAGGTTTTGGACTTGAAAGTGAACCGGAGGGCAAACGGGAACTCCCACCAGTATTTGATATCTTTTTGGAACAGGATGGACAATAATGGTTTCAGCGTACGACTTCTTTGGATAGTTGATGGAGATATGTCTGCAAAGATTTGAATCGGATGGTTTAGGCAAAGTATAGACGCTTGCTTGCGGGATCTCTTCATGATCTCTTCTTTAACGGAATAAAAGTGAGGTTTCACTACTATATCTTTTGGTGCTCCATCTTTCCTCGGGGGTCCCAGTGCTCTGTGGGCTCTGTCTAGTTCCAATTTATGTGTGGGGATGTCCGGGATGAGGCCCTTAATGAGATCATGTACCGCAGCTGTTATGTCGGTAACCGATTCCGGAAGTCCCCTCAGTCTGAAGTTGTATCTTCTTGAATGATTTTCGAGATCGTCTATTTTAGACAGAGCTTCATCTAGTTGATCTTGCAGGACTTGTATTTGTGCAGAATTTTGATTTGTTTTGCCACTGTGTCTTCCAGCTTGTTTTCTATAATTTCCATCCTATCCCCCAATCTTTGAAAGTCCTCTTTGATATCTCCTGTAATTTTTGCTGCTACAGTGGAAAGTCCCTTATCCAGAAGTGCAGACAGCTTATTAAATAGGTCTGCTGTATTTATGAGGGAGTCTGTGGCGCTCTGCGTGTGGTGGTTTGGGGAGGCCAGGTAGGCCTCGGCAGGCCTTAAGGGTGGGAACGTAAAGTTTTCCATAGTGTGTCCTGTCAGGGATTCCATGGAAGCAGGGGAGGGAGCCACCTCTTGTCTGGTACTCACTGTGTGTTCCGTAGGTACCTGTTGGGAGGCTTGAGCCGTGAATGTAGAGGAATCCTCCTCCATTTCAGAGCAGGGCTGTGCTGTGGAGTGTGTCGAGGCTGCCATCTTGAAAACGAGCGGCTCCGTTCGCGGGCAAAAGCTCAGTCCCAGGTCCCATTTGGCTGAGCCCTTGGGCATATATGTGATCCCGGGCTATTCCCCTATCTGAATCTGCGGTCCGTTGGATCCTTTCTGGCCATAGTCGAGTGCTAAGTGTGCCGTCGGATCTAGGTGAAGCGGACCTCCAGGCTCAAGCGGCCATCTTGGAGTCCTCTGCGCATGCGCTCCGTGATGTTTTTTTATTTTTTATTTCTTTCATCAACATATATCTAGGGATATGTGTTCCCTTATAGGTTTTCGATGCATTTATTTGCATCCATTCACTTTATTGATTGATTTATTTATTTGCACTTATTCACTTTACTGATTGTGATATCAGGGTATTTTTTATGGTTTAGGATTTTATATACAAGCACCACTCCAACAGATGGGGAGAGTTTGATAAGTGCACCAACATATTTTATATTGGTTTGTCACCTCCAGATGTCTTTCCTATACCGTAGAGCTGGCTCATCTCTGGAATATCTGGGAGTCTGTCTTACCCCCTCTTACTCTTCTCTTTTTCCCACTATTATCCCCTCCTCCACGCTGCCACTGCCTTTATGGACTCCTGGTGATTTCCCTTTGCTGTCATGGATAGGCCGCATCAAACGCAGTTAAAATGCTCCCCAAGATCCTATATTTCTTTTGGACTTTACCGATCTGAGTACCTGCCTTCTTTTTACGCTCACACCAGAATAACATTTTCACTTTCATCTGGGCCCACAAACATCCCAGGGTTGCCTGTGTCCAGAAAATAACTAAGTACTACTGGGCTGCGCAGCTCTCGATGTTGCACGTGACTTTGAATGTTCCCTTATGGGTACTTCTGGAAATTCCTAATTGCACTCCTATCTTAGTCTCGTCCATTTTGTGGCTTCCCTCTTTTTAGCCCTCTTATGGTCCATAGCTTGCGTCTCTAGGACTTGGTCCGCTACTTCTGTAACCTAATGTCCCCCTTTCTTCCGCTTTTCCTTCTCCTGAAAAACCCTCACTTTCCACCAGGGCTGGATCAACCCCAGGCTTTTGCCTGGTGGCCCACTCACAGCTACTCTCAGGTCCGCTACTTCCTAGGGTCCCGTACTTTTCCATCTTGGGCTTCCATTTGCAAGACCCATGATGTACCTCCTACAAAATTGTTTCAATACCTTCAACTCCGACACTGGATTTCTGCCCTCAGGGCACTATTTCTTCTATTTACTCCTCCTTGACTGCAGGGGGTTCGTCTCACTCTCACTCATACATCCCCAAATGGGAGCGAGACATGGCAGTCTCCATAGATTTAGAGGATTGAAGCAAGGCCTGTTATCCATAGCCAAATGTTCTGTCAACACGGTCACCATGGAGGCAGCCTATAAGGTTCTACTCTGCTTGCATTTGGTCCCAGCCCTTATAGCTCATTTAAACCCTTCATATAGTGATAGATGCTTCAGGGGCTGTGGTAAACGCGGAGACAAGGTCCATATTTGGTGGTCTTGCCCTCATTTGGTGGGGTTCTGTTCCATGGTCTATGGCCTCCTCTCAACACTTTTTCATGTCCAAAGGATTCCCAGCATGCACTTATACACTGCCCTCCCCCAGGCCCTCTTCTCTTACCATCATAAGCTGGCCACCTACCTTTTCATTGCCACAAAGCGTGCCATTGCAAGGGCTTGGAGGAAGCCCTCAGTTGGGTTTGCAGAACATTCTGGCTACCCTCATGCTTCATGAGAAAATGACCAGTATACTTCATGACTCTCACGCTAAGTTCCTCAAAGTGTGGAATCCATGGTGGTCTTATGCTCTCCCCACTCTGCCCCTGTGGTCATGAAAATGGTACATTATCTGCCAGAAAGCCATGATTGCCATTTTTTCTTACACTAGGCATGATATACAGAGCACAAGGAGGAGGTGGTGAAGTGGCTAACTAAACCTTTATCATCCCCCTCCACTGTCACCAAGGTACACATTAGCTCACAGTTCATCACAGCTGCCAAAGTACCCTATTCTGCCTCCTCAGTCACAGTTATTCCTGTTACTGCTTGGCCATCTGTCATGGAAGAGTCTTCTTAAGACATCCGAGCACAGCATGAGCTGCTTGCTGCAAGAACATGTGCAAAAATTAATGCACTCCCGGGTTGAGGAGGGTAGTGTTGGAAACCTACAGGGAAGGGACACCAGGCAGGGAGAACTAATTGGCAGTGATGTTTCAACAGATATAGGATACTGCTCCAGCAATTAGGAGGGAGGGGATGATGACCATACCTGGGTGCCCAATAGAGCTTAAGCACTGAGTGAGGGACACACACAACCTTAGAGAGGCAAAACCATCCAGAGACAATTCACAGAGAAGTGGAAGAGTATTTGCTATGTTCCACTTGATGGCAGAACTCCATAGGTACATGGCACTGTTGTTCCTTGGTCTGCTCCCCAGAGCTCAATTGCGTGTGCCTTTTTCAGCATGTGTGCAGCAGACCACCTTATTGTTATTTGCAGTGTCTGCCTCCATCCTATCAAGTGTGACAATTGGCCATAGGCAATTTGGGTATGACGTGTATGAAGAGACATATGACTTGTAACCACACAGCTCATTGGGAACAGAGCCAGAATGCTGGTCATCAGAAAGAGGGCCGTTCTCCTCCTCCTACTACTCCCACTATACATAATTCCCTCTTATCAGCCTCCAATGATAGAAATGACAGTATATCAAGAGGTGTTAGAGGTCTATGGCTCCTCCAATGGGTAAGAGGGTCTTCATGGGGCCACATAGAGAAGGAGAAAACATAGATTGCAACCTTTCTCTGATTCTGCCTACCCTACCCCACCAGCTGTAGCATTGAGCAGGAGAGGGCACACAACTGAAACTTGTTCAGCTGCCCTAATTCCTTATAGCTGAAGGTGATGGTGCCAGAGCTGTCCCCTCCACTTTTTCTTACTCCTCATTCTCAATGTCCTTTTCTGCTGATCCACCAGTTCCCTTAAGCACTGTATGTCACCATTTGCCGTAACAATATGTGCATCAGCAACACTGTACCAGTTGTGTTCCTGCTGGAGCACACAATGCATGGCACCTTGGGCAGGGCACTCGAGGCAGTGCAGCATAGGGAAGGAGGGGGACTTCCCTTTATCTTAGGGCCTGCTCTATCCAGATAATGTACCTGTGAGGACAGGCACAGGAGGTGGAGAATGAGGAGAAGGAGAAGTATGGTTGCCTTAAGGTATTGAGGTTGATGATGATATATCTTCCAGGGGTGTGTTTCATGTATCTCAAACTCTGGGAGTAGAACATGGGTATGAAGAGGTAGCTCAGGAAAATATTGTTCTCGGTAACCATGAGTATAAGGTTCCTCAGCCTCCAGTAATTTCCAGTGCATGGGCTTTCTCATGCTTCAAAGCAAATATGTGGCATGAAGGAGAGGGGTCAATACTGATTGATAACCCTCCCTGATCCACATTATGAGGGGAAAGTCACAGTCAACCTGCCCTCGCAGAGAGAGAAGAGCATGAAATGTCTGGAGGATGTGTTACAGGGGACCCTGTTTTACAAATCTCTAGAGGCTGGCATAATTTCTCACAGACACCAAGATGTCTCTGTGGCTCCATTCCTAGATTCTATTTTCACTACCACAGGCCACAAAAAAATCTCACATGATGCCATCATAACACATCACTTTACCTGCCACTGTTAACACATCCTGACATTGTTTTAGGTCTGCTGCCATTACCATCTAAAAATGGGGGCATATCTGTTGTCCTTTGCAATTGCAATTTAAATGTGGTACCCATACATTTTTAGCAACTATTTCACAGTTGCAAATTTTTTTAAAGGGTCCATTCTATTCTCTGCTGGATTTAATCTGTGGGTTTTACAGTGTTTTGGCACCACCATTATACAAAACTAGATATGTGATAGCTGCAATATAGTGAATGTTTGCTAAAGCGGGGTCTATCCTTTGCTCTGCAGGATTTTTTTCTGTTGAGTTAGGGTGTTTGGGCAACACCAGCTACCAAGACCCATTTTTTTTGTAGCCGTGTGATGGTGGAAAAAAGTATACAATTTTTGACCAGGGTCAGTCCTCTCCTCAGCATGAATATTTTTGTCAGGTTTCAGGTATTAATAAAGAAAAACCACCATAACCAAATTTTTACAAAGCTTCTTTTATGAATGTTGAATTTGTTCCAATTTTTGGGGCTGGGTAAATACTACATTTGCCAATTGCCTTTTAATGTTCTGTGCAGAATATTAATATCATATGTAGATTACCGGTATGTGTCAGATATAATAACAGTCTGATTGATTATTGCTTGCTGAAATATAACATCTTCCTAAATCCTAATATTGCTTTGTCTTAGAAAAGAAGCATTAATGTGCATGAAATCTCTGAAATAGTTACAATGGGGTGGATTAAAGCCAAAAAGACTGTGCACCCTGAAAGTGCAGTTGCACTCATTTTTCCCAGAGCTTAGTAAATGTGGTAAATCCATAATTCATTCAATTATGTGCAAGCAAAAAAAATGTTTTATTATTTTCCTCACACCTTATTGGGTATTCTTTACACAGTAAAGCTTTAGCACATTACATTTACTAAGGAAAATTAGTGCAACTGCAATTGCAAAGTGCACAGACTATTTGCCTCTGTAAATCAACCCCTCTGTCTCTAAATTGGCTTCTAATTAATAAGGATCAGGTTCTATGTCTAATATCTGTACAGTATTTCTACTATATCATACCAAAAAATTTATTTTAAAATAATTATTTATCATTAAATCTGCCTGCTCAGCCCCTTAGAAGTAGTAGCATCTGCCAAAAAGGTACAAAAGCTGAGCTGGCAAGTACTTTAATTTTTCCTTCTTCTGTGTGGAAAAACAATTTGTTTTCTCTCTCACTCACACCAACAGTGAACAGTCTGAAAAGATTTTAAAAGTGTGCATTAAATCTGTAAAATTTGTCCTTTCTCCACTCTATGAAAAAGAAAGCTAATTTTTTGGTCAAATTGCAACCTGGTTACTTTCTCCTTCATAAATTGCAGCCTTGACATTAGAGGTTTCAAAGTGGTGTTGTAAAGACTTATGTTGTTTCATCTTCAGTATTTAAAACAAAGGCACTGATACAATTCCCTAGTGTAAAAGCCTTTTTTTTTACATCAAATCTGCCTGCACTCTCTCTCTCTCTTGAATAGTGGAATAGCAAAAATTTCTCAAGAAGTCTGCATCAAATTTTTTGAATTGTTTAGGTCTAAGGTTTGAAGTTTGAGAAAAAAAGGGGAACAAAAGGATAAGCTAATTTAAAAACCACTGGCTTCGGGGCAGTTTGGTAAATTATTTATGCTAAAGAACATACACCTGAGATAGCTTGCAAGGTTTTTTTTGTATTTATATAGGAAATACTCCTTTCCATTTGGAAAAAAGTTCTATGACCAACAAACTGACTTTCAATATAACACGACTGGCAGTTGAAAGCTGAGAACATAGATGGAAACAACAACCACTGTACACAGGACAACACGGATTTTTGGGCCTCAAATGTTAGACCTGTTTGTGGGTATACTTGACCCGCTGGTCCCAAAAATGGCATCTAATTTTTCCCTATCAGCTCTGGTTTTTGAGATACAGCATGAATGCCACATAACACTCTTCACCCATCAAAAATCAGGATATAAATATAGCAAAATACGTTGGGATGATTCAGGCAGAACCATTGTGAAGTAGCCATAACCTCTATGGTGCTTGATCTGCAAAAATGAAGCAATATGATTGGCAATATACACACACCTTCTATATGATCAGAACTACAATACAGTTAATAACACACTTTAGAATACAGTGTTTCTGATGCAAACTGTTGGAAGTATGTAAACACTCACTATATCTGTTAACTTGTAAGCACTAAAAACACTAACTAGGTAACAGAAGAACAAGTTGATCAGCAAGATCTTTTCAAGAACGGACTTAAAAATTATACAAGTTCAACCATAGCTAAGAAACTGGAGCTAATGCAGTCTAGCCAATGCAATTTTCTAAAAAGCAAAGCACAAAGAATTTTTTTTTTTTGGCTGTGGTATTTTCAAATATATCCTTTCTAATCAATTTTTTTTTACACCTAATCTCCCTCTGGAATAGTGGAATAGCAAAAAAAGCCTCAAGAATAGGGATGAGCCGAACACCCCCCTGTTCGGTTCGCATCAGAACATGCGAACAGGAAAAAAGTTTGTTCGAACACGCGAACACCGTTAAAGTCTATGGGACACGAACATGAATAATCAAAAGTGCTAATTTTAAAGGCTAATATGCAAGTTATTGTCATAAAAAGTGTTTGGGGACCTGGGTCCTGCCCCAGGGGACATGGATCAATGCAAAAAAAAGTTTTAAAAACGGCCATTTTTTCAGGAGCAGTGATTTTAATAATGCTTAGAGCCAAACAATAAAAGTGTAATATCCCTTTAAATTTCGTACCTGGGGGGTGTCTATAGTATGCCTGTAAAGGGGCGCATGTTTCCTGTGTTTAGAACAGTCTGACAGCAAAATGACATTTTGAAGGAAAAAACTCATTTAAAACTACCCGCGGCTATTGCATTGCCGACAATACACATAGAAGTTCATTGATAAAAACGGCATGGGAATTCCCCAAAGGGGAACCCGGAACCAAAATTTAAAAAAAAATGACGTGGGAGTCCTCCTAAATTCCATACCAGGCCCTTCAGGTCTGGTATGGATATTAAGGGGAACCCCGGCCAAAATTAAAAAAAATAAATGACGGGGGGTTCCCCCTAAATTCCATACCAGACCCTTCAGGTCTGGTATGGATTTTAAGGGAAACCCCGCGCCAACAAAAAAAAAAATGGCGTGGGGTCCCCCCAAAAATCCATACCAGACCCTTATCCGAGCACGCAGGCCGCAGGAAAAGAAAGGGGGACGAGAGTGCGCCCCCCCCCTCCTGAACCGTACCAGGCCACATGCCCTCAACATTGGGAGGGTGCTTTGGGGTAGCCCCCCAAAACACCTTGTCCCCATGTTGATGAGGACAAGGGCCTCATCCCCACAACCCTGGCCGGTGGTTGTGGGGGTCTGCGGGTGGGGGGCTTATCGGAATCTGGAAGCCCCCTTTAACAAGGGGACCCCCAGATCCCGCCCCCCCCCTGTGTGAAATGGTAAGGGGGTACTTACCCCTACCATTTCACTAAAAAACTGTCAAAAATGTTAAAAATGACAAGAGACAGTTTTTGACAATTCCTTTATTTAAATGCTTCTTCTTTCTTCTATCTTCCTTCATCTTCTGGTTCTTCTGGTTCTTCTGGCTCTTCTGGTTCTTCCTCCGGCATTCTCGTCCAGCATCTCCTCCGCGGCATCTTCTATCTTCTTCTCCTCGGGCCGCTCCGCACCCATGGCATGGGGGGGAGGCTCCCGCTCTTCTCTTCTTCTTTTCTTCTCTTCTTCTCTTCTTCATTTTCTTCTCCGGGCCGCTCCGCAATCCATGCTGGCATGGAGGGAGGCTCCCGCTGTGTGACGGCGCTCCTCGTCTGACAGTTCTTAAATAACGGGGGGGCGGGGCCACCCGGTGACCCCGCCCCCCTCTGACGCACGGTGACTTGACGGGACTTCCCTGTGACGTCACGGGGAATGCCACAGGGAAGTCCTGTCATGTCCCGTGTGTCAGAGGGGGGCGGGGTCACTGGGTGGCCCCGCCCCCTGTTATTCAAGAACTGTCAGACGAGGAGCGCCGTCACACAGCGGGAGCCTCCCTCTATGCCAGCATGGGTTGCAGAGCGGCCCGGAGAAGAAAATGAAGAAGAGAAGAAGAGCAGAAGAGAAGAAAAGAAGAAGAGAAGAGCGGGAGCCTCCCCCCATGCCATGGGTGTGGAGCGGCCCGAGGAGAAGAAGATAGAAGACGCCGCGGAGGAGATGCTGGACGAGAACGCCGGAGGAAGAACCAGAAGAGCCAGAAGAACCAGAAGAACCAGAAGATGAAGGAAGATAGAAGAAAGAAGAAGCATTTAAATAAAGGAATTGTCAAAAACTGTCTCTTGTCATTTTTAACATTTTTGACAGTTTTTTAGTGAAATGGTAGGGGTAAGTACCCCCTTACCATTTCACACAGGGGGGGCGGGATCTGGGGGTCCCCTTGTTAAAGGGGGCTTCCAGATTCCGATAAGCCCCCGGCCCGCAGACCCCCACAACCACCGGCCAGGGTTGTGGGGATGAGGCCCTTGTCCTCATCAACATGGGGACAAGGTGTTTTGGGGGGCTACCCCAAAGCACCTTCCCAATGTTGAGGGCATATGGCCTGGTACGGTTCAGGAGGGGGGGGCCGCACTCTCACCCCCCCCTCTTTTCCTGCGGCCTGCCAGGTTGCATGCTCGGATAAGGGTCTGGTATGGATTTTTGGGGGGACCCCACGCCGTTTTTTTTTTTTTTTTGGCGCAGGGTTCCCCTTAATATCCATACCAGACCTGAAGGGCCTGGTATGGAATTTAGGAGGACTCCCACGTCATTTTTTTTTTTTTTAATTTTGGTTCGGGGTTCCCCTTTGGGGAATTCCCATGCCGTTTTTATCAATGAACTTCTATGTGTATTGTCGGCAATGCAATAGCCGCGGGTAGTTTTAAATGAGTTTTTTCCTTCAAAATGTCATTTTGCTGTCAGACTGTTCTAAACACAGGAAACATGCGCCCCTTTACAGGCATACTATAGACACCCCCCAGGTATGAAATTTAAAGGGATATTACACTTTTATTGTTTGACTTTAAGCATTATTAAAATTAGGGTTGTCCCGATACCACTTTTTTAGGACCGAGTACAAGTACCGATACTTTTTTTCAAGTACTCGCCGATACCGATTACCGATACTTTTTTTTAGGGCTGCAACTAACGGTTATTTTCATAATCGATTAGTTGGTCGATTATTGTTTCGATTAATCGATTAATCGGTTAATAACCTTAAAAAAAGAGTGTGGTGTATAATTTAGTTAATATGTAAAGTTTAAAAAAAAAAAGAAATTAATTCTTAAATATCTCTATGCAGTGGTAAATATAAACAACCAACTATATGGTTAGGGAGCAAAATATTGAATCCACCCTGAGAATAACAGACAGAGATATACTGTATACACTATTAGAAGAGAAATACAGTTTTTTGGCCAATTTGTTGTTGGGCAGATTAAAAAATACAAATTGCTGCAAAAAGGCATTACATGCTTTTCTGCAGCTTCTCCATTGAAGTATATTGAACCAAAAAGCACCGTTTTGCGTTAAAAAAAAAAAAGTCCTTGATCCTTTCCAAATTCGCAGCGGCTGAAAAAAAGCATAGATGTGAAAGTGTCCCATAGAAAACCATGTTAAATGAACTGTAGTGTGTTTCTGCAAAAGCACCAAAAAACACAAAGATGTGAACCAGGTCTAAGACATTTGGTAACATAATGGGCTTAAAAAATACTAAAATGAGCCCTTTATAGCACAAAAAAAGCAAATAATCTCTACTGTAAGGGGTTCATTTTTTTACTGTAGAACTGTGAAAATAATCTTTACAGTAGCGATTATTTGCTCTTTTTGTACTATTAAGGGCTAATTTTATTATTTTTAACCCCATTATGTTACTGGCCGATTAATCGATTATGAAAATGGTAATCGATTAATTTCATAATCGATTAGTTGTCGATTAATCGATTAGTTGTTTCAGCCCTACTTTTTTTTAATGTCATGTGACAGGTTTTTTTTTTGCTATTTTTTTTTGGGGGGGGGGGGGTGAACGTTGTATGTGTGTGTGTTTTTTTTTGTTTTTTTTTTACAATTTTTATTTTTTCCAATAATATTTTTTTATTCTTTATTGGTTTTTTTTTAATCAGCCCTTTTGGGGGGCTTTGGTGAGATATCAGGGGTCTTAACAGACCTCTGATATCTCCCCCTTGAGACAGAGAAAGAGACAGAGGATAGAGATTCCCCAGTCCCTTTCTCTGCAGCGTCAGCTGCACTGAGAATGAATGGAGAGAAGACAACAGCTTCTCTCCATTCATAAACTAAATCACAGGAGATTACAATGTTTCAGTTATGTGAATGGACAGAGTCGGCTGACTCTCTCCATACACAAAGGAAGGAGGAGGGGGACGGAGGAACGGAGGGGGAGAACGGAGGGGACAGATAAGGAGAGAGGAATGCAGGGGACAGATAAGGAGAGCAGAACGGAGGGGACAGATAAGGAGAGCAGAACGGAGGGGACAAATAAGGAGAGAGGAATGCAGGGGACAGATAAGGAGAGCAGAACGGAGGGGACAGATAAGGAGAGCAGAACGGATGGGACAGATAAGGAGAGCAGAACGGAGGGGACAGATAAGGAGAGAGGAATGCAGAGGACAGCGGAGAGGCACAGAGGAACGGAGGGGGCACGGAGGAGGATGCAGTGACAGTCAGCTGTGAGTGATCACAGCTGTATGTCACTAAAGCTGGTGAAAGCCGCTGGGGGAGAATCTTGTAACTCCCCCACGCGTCGATCACAGCTGACTTCCAGGTATCGGGGGAAGCATCGGGAGCATTTGCCCCAGTACAAGTACTTGAGCAAATGCTCGGTATCGGTGCCGATACCGATACTAGTATCGGTATCGGGACAACCCTAATTAAAATCACTGCTCCTGAAAAAACGGCCGTTTTTAAAACTTTTTTTTGCATTGATCCATGTCCCCTGGGGCAGGACCCAGGTCCCCAAACACTTTTTATGACAATAACTTGCATATTAGCCTTTAAAATTAGCACTTTTGATTTCTCCCATAGACTTTTAAAGGGTGTTCCGCGGCATTCGAATTTGCCGCGAACACCCCAAATTGTTCGCTGTTCGGCGAACTTGCGAACAGCCAATGTTCGAGTCGAACATGAGTTCGACTCGTACTCGAAGCTCATCCCTACTCAAGAAGTCTGCATCAAATTTTTACAATTGTTTAGGTCCAAAGTTGAGAACACAATTACATATTATTTATTTATCTCAGATAAAGTCTGCTTGAACGTCCTCTGACATAGTGTCCAAGTACAAATGCTTGCCTAATGGGTAACAGGTCTACAATATTTTGTGCTGCCATGTATGGACTATCATAATCAAATTGTTTTCTTCTGGAAAATTTTGACTTATCTCTCCCTCTCACTTTGCTGCCTTGGGCCCTCATCAAGCTGCTGGTATCCTTCCCAGCTACTGTGCAACATTTTTTGCTTTGGTCTCTGAATCATGGCATTGCAGTTTTATTCTTGTTCAGCATAACATCTGCCTCAGCTTTGCAATGCGGGTTTGGGGGTGTTTTTATGCATTCTTTCTTCAACTTTACACAGAATGTAGTGCTGAATAGAAGATCACAAAAAGCTATGCTCTGTGACTTGCTTTGCATCTATTTGACAATTTATATGACGTTGATAGCGTTACTTTTTTTTAAAGTGCATACTTGCATTCAGTGCCGGAACAAGGTCATTTGGAGCCCAGGGCAAACATGCCAAACTGTGCCCCCCCCTTAAGATGTATAATCATTATGTGTCAGCAAAAAATCCCCCCACAAAAAGATTGAGCACTAATCTGTATGCTTACCTCTAAACAGAAATTCCCCCTGCTTCAAATACAAATCCGCCCCCTGGTGAAATCCCCCCTCTCAGCACAAATCTTTGCCCCCTCCACTTCACATTTCACCCTCCCAGCATAAATTTTCCCTTCCTAGCACAAATCCCCCCCCCACCCCACTCCCAACACAAATCTTCCTAAATCACCACTCTTAGCACCCCCTAAATCTTCCCTCTTAGAACAGTACTTACCCCTGCCACCCCCCAAATTCCTCCTTCCAACACAAACCCCCTCCCCCCTAATTTCCTTGTGGGGCCCCCCTCCACCTCACATGATACCACAGTGCCCAGGGCAGCCACCCCTCCTGCCCACTCCTTGTGCCGGCACTGCCTGCAATGCTTAAATAAGGCTTATTACTGCTGTACAGGGGCGGAAGTATAGGGGTCGCAAAAGTCGCCGCTGCGACTGGGCCCCATGCTGCAGGGGGCCCGTGGGGGCCCATGTGCCCCCCTCTCCCCGAGCGGTGGCTGCATATGGGACCGAGCTCCCTGATCCTCAGCCGATGCATAAATCATTCGGCAGTGCAGGAGCTCGGTCACAAAGTGAAAGTAAGTGAGACGTGTCTAGCACACTGTGTGCTGTGCTCTCTGCCTCCCCCTACAGTGCAGTACCCGGTATGGAGAGTTTAGGGTACAGAGCTGCAGCTGCAGATTTTTAAAAAGGCGATCTATATATGTTTGTCTGCATGTGTGTGCTTATATGTGTGTGTCTGCATGTTTGGGTGTGTGCCTGTGTGTGTCTGCATGTGTGTGTGTGTTTTATATGTGTGTGTGCGTTTATTTGTGTGCATGTGTATGTTTACATGTGTGTGTGCATGTGTATAGAGTTATATGTGTGCACGCATGTGTGTGTGTGTGCATGTGTATAGAGTTATATGTGTGCGCGCATGTGTGTGTGTGTGTGCATGTGTATAGAGTTATATGTGTGTGCGCATGTGTGTGCATGTGTATAGAGTTCTATGTGTGTGCGCATGTGTGTGTGTGCGTGCATGTGTATAGAGTTATATGTGTGTGCGCATGTGTGTGTGTGTATCTGTATAAAGTTATATGTGTGTGCACATGTGTGTGTGTGTGTGTGTGCATATGTATATAGTTATATGTGTGTGCGCATGTGTGTGTGTGTGCATGTGTATAGAGTTATATGTGTGTGCGCATGTGTATAGAGTTATATGTGGGTGCGCATGTGTATAGAGTTATATGTGTGTGCTCAGCAGAGTTCCCCCCTCCCCTCTCCTGCCAGCTGCTGTAGGGTATCTGCATGGAGAGTCAGTGATCCATAACGATCACGGACTCAATCCATTCATAACTGAAACATAGTAAACTGTATTTACTATGCTTCAGTTTGTGAATAAAGGGGCAGCTCTATACAGAGCTATTCCTGTCCATTAATTCTGTGCAGCTGAGGCTGTGCTCTCAATCTCCTTTCTCGTTCTCAAAGGTGAAACATCAGAGGTCTGCTTAGACCCCTGATATCTCACCAAAGCCCCCCAACTCTTAAAAAAAAAATTAAAATTTTTTTATAAAATAATATTGTAAAACAATAAATTAATGGTAGAAAAATACAATAAAAATTAAAAAAAACAGACGTCAGTGGCAGAACTACCAGGGTCACAAACATCACACTTGCGACCGGGCCTTGGCATTTACGCCATCGGCTCGGTGGGAAGGGCCCCAGCTGGGGGTCAAGGGGGCCCTTCATGATTTCTTGCACCGGGGCCCTGAAGGTTCTAGTTACGCCACTGCTGCTGTACAAAAAAATTAGTTGTTTGTGCAAAAAATACCTACTGCAAATTTCTTTGGAGGGAGAAATAAATCATTTTGAGTTTGCTGCTGTTGCTGTATACAGTTAAAGCCAAACAATTATGTAAAACTAAAGTAAATAATTAGAAATACAATGTATGTGATGCCAGAAAATTGTGTTGCTGAAGCTTTCCCCAAGAGTGTAAACATTCTATTCTTACACATACAGCTTAAAGGCATCCTCCAAGCATGGTATTAATGGAATTGAATATTTTTTTTATGTTGCCCTTTGAGCTGCTCTAAAATATTCTTTCCTTGTTTAATGATAAATTAAATGTTTTCTTTATTGGTACATGTCCCTAAGGTCAGTGCCTGCCACCTTATGCCATGTCTTTCTCAATCTCTTGACTTTTAGCTTAGAAAGTGGCCGAAAATGAACGTTCGGCTCCCATTGATTACAATGGGGTTTGGATTCTGGTTCTGAACTTTGTTAATTTTCCAAGAACGTTTGTTGAACCAAACTAGACTCATCACTAGTTTGCAGTAATAATTCAAATTCCTACATGAGCCCCAATATTTCCTCACAATGTATAATACCTATAATAACAAAATAGTTACCAGTCACTGACAAATGCAATCACTCAGATCCAGATTTTAACACTCTGTGCGCTTGGCGTCAGATTTAAAATATTTGCATAGAATCTTATCATTGCACTCTTCCATAAAAAACATTCATATCCTACATAATATGAAATGTGGGCTCTAGAAAAATATGAGCAAAAAATAATGTAACAGGTCTGTGTATTCTCCCTTTTACTTATTTGCAGTTCATTTTAAGACTAGTGATTTTACATATCCATTTAACTGCAGATTTGCTTGTGCCTGCATGTTTGGATGCTGGCAAATAAGCTGTCTGATAGGAAACAAGTTGTTATTTGAGTTTGAGAAACACTTTTCAGTGTCCTTCATCATTTGCTCAGTTCCATGATATTATAAAATGTGAGGCTTATTTAATTTTATTTTAGAACTTTATTTTACAACTTCCAGGAATAAGGGAACAACAGGATACGCTAATTTAAAAACAGGTGGCTTCGGGGCAGGTATGTAAATAGTTTATGCTAATGAGCATACACATGAGATGGCTTGTATATTTTGTTTTATATTTGTATGGGAAATAATCCAGTTTCCACTTGGTAAAAGTTCTGTGACCAAGAACCTGACTTTCAATATATTGTACTTTAACAAGACTAGCAGTTGAAAGCTGAGAACATGAATGGATACAACAATTTATTTTTAAATATATATTCTTTCTAATCGCTGCTGCACGAGATGGCAAATGAGCTTCAGTAAAGTGCATTTTAATACTTTAAAAATGAATAAACTTCCTTCTGGCATTATATTTGTGAATGTCAGAAAATGTTACATTTGATTAAATGTATATACAAGTTATACAATTATGTTCATTGATGCAAATGGATTACATTTATTTTCCTGGTTTGGAGTTTGATCAGAATCAAGTTCACTTGAGGTGAAGTCTTATAATCTTGCCAAATGTTTTCAAATAACTTTATATGATGTTGGGGTCTTGCCTGTGGCTTCTCTTCAAACCATACAGTGATCATAGTGGCAACAGACGCAACCCTTATGTATTTATTGAAGATGCTTATGTCCAGCTACACTTTATATATAATCATTTATCATAGTCTTAAAGGGTTTGTTAACCCATTTATATAACACTATGCCAGCCCCTCTATTTGAGGATGGCATAGCATACTATGTCAGTAGTTTTCAAAAACGAGTGTTCTAAATACCTAAATTGAGCTGTCTTCAGGCCGGTCACATCACTCGCGGCCACTTTACAGCTCTGATGGATGGCTTCTGTGGGAAGGGCTGTGAGCTCCCTACTTTGACCACGGTGATCAGGGCGGCGCAGCCCTGATTTTCATGGATAGAATAGAGAGGGCATACAGGAAGTGCCAGGTTCAGTTTTTTTTTTCTTTTACAGTTTTGAGGGGCAGATTACATAGCACAAGCACTGTGCTGTGTAATCTGCTTTAACCACTTCAGCCCCGGAAGGATTTGCCCCCTTCCTGACCAGAGCACTTTTTGCGATTTGGCACTGTGTCACTTTAACTGACAATTGCGCGGTCGTGCGACTTGTACCCAAACAAAATTTACGTCCTTTTTTTCCCACAAATAGAGCTTTCTTTTGGTGGTATTTGATCAACTCTGTGCTATAAACAAAAAAAAGCGACAATTTTGAAAAAAAAGCAATATTTTTTACTTTTTGCTATAATAAATATCCCCCAAAAATATATAAAAAATATATTTTTTTCCTCATTTCAGGCCGATATGTATTCTTCTACATATTTTTGGTAAAAGAAAAATCTCAATAAGCGTATATTGATTGGTTTGCACAAAATTTATAGTGTCTACAAAATAGGGGATAGTTTTATGGCATTTTCATTATTAATTTATTTTTATTAGTAATGGCGGCGATCTGTGATTTTTATCATGACTGTGACATTATGGCGGACGCATCGGACACTTTTGACACTATTTTGGGACCATTGTCATTTATACAACAATCAGTGCTATAAAAATGCACTGATTACTGTGTAAATGACAATGGCAGTGAAGGGCTTAACCACTAGGGGGCAATGAAGGGGTTAAGTGTGTCCTAGGGAGTGATTCTAACTGTGGGGGGGATGGGCTTCAACACACATGACAGCGATCACTGCCCCCGATGACAGGGAGCAGTGATCTCTGTCATGTCACAAGGCAGAACGGAGAAATGCCTTGTTTACAAAGGCATCTCCCCGTTCTACCTCTCCATGACACGATTGTGGGCACCCAGTGGACATCGAGCCCGTAGGACCCGCGCTCATGGAAAATGCGGTGGGCAGGCGCACGTGCGCCCGCAGCACCGCTTCTTAAAGGGGACGTACCTGTACGCCCTTTTGCCCACCCGTGCCATTCTCCCGATTTATATCGTCGTGCAGTGGTCGGGAAGCGGTTAAGGGACCAGAATCTGTATATTTTTTTGGGGGTTAACAAACACTTTAAACTAAAATTACATTGTTTCTCAATTTATTTCATACTAAAACATCAGACGTGCAGCAGTGTTTCACCACAGAGAAAATTTTATATGCCCCATCATTATCCTCAGAAAAATAGAAATGTACTGTGGAAGTAAAGCTTAGAGCTTCCAATATTACAAATCAATTGATCAGATTGATTTCTTATAATCTCTCATTCAGCATCATCCTCAAAATATCCTCATTGTATTGTATTACCTTAGATTGTTAATCCATAATTAAAGCTGTCTATTTTTACACCTATTAGAGCAAAGTAACAGAATTTTGAAATTTGCAGCATCTCGGTTAATCAGAGGTGCAAACAATATTGTACATTTGTCTACTATGAGTAAAAAGAAAATCAAAATAAATAACAATTACTTTACTGTTTTGTCAGGCAAGTTATGGTGCTTATGTTATTTTGTAACAACTTATGTTCTCATACAATTTTGAGACAATTATCCATGCAACATTTTTGCTAGCTGAATAAAAATGCAGTTCATCAATTTTTCTAGAAAAGTATGTTTTTGAGAAGTTGAGTACCAACTAGGTTATTCATAAATTCTAAAAGGTTATAGGAGCTTTATTCAGATATAATGGGGTTGATTTACTAAAGGTAAAAAGACTTTGCACTCTGCAAGTGCAGCTGCACTAATTTTCACCAGAACTTAGTGAATGTGGTGAAGCATCTCTTTGTAGAAAATACCCAATCAGGTGAAAGGAAAATTAAAAAAAAACAGCATTCTGCTTACACATGATTGGATAATGGAAATAAGCAGAGCTTCGGCACATTAACTTAGCTCTGGGAAAAATTAGTGCATCTGCACTTGCAAGGTTTACAGTCTATTTGCCTTTAAAATAGCTACACTAACTCAAGAGATCAAGGCACCTACATCCCAAATTAAAGAGTTTAGAGGGAAATGAAGAGGGGGATTTTAACACCCTCCTCTTCATTTCCCTCTAAACTCTATTTGCCTTAAGTAAATCAACCCCTTTTTTTAATTTGATCTTGCATGATCTTTGTACAGTCAAGCCACAGCTACCAGGACTATTAAAAGCTAGGTTCACCTTTAAAAAAATTGTCAGATTGTCAGTGTAGCTGTTTGCTCGCACCTCGTACGGGCAGACAGTCACTGAACAGTATAAAGAATAAATGAACTACTAGAGCACTTACCAGCACCTTTGTAGTTCATTAAAAAATTCAAGCTGTCAGCAGCAATAATAATGGTAGTTCTCTTATTCACAGAACTCTGTAAATTAATGATGTGGTGACTAGTAGCAGTACACTGCAACCCAACATATATTAGGAACAACTCTATTTAAGGGAGTATTAATAGCAGTAATAACAAATAGAAACATACACACAAGACAAGAGGGAGAAGTCCAAACAACTTGCAGTAGTAGATTCAAACAAACAGGAAGTAAGATAAAGTGATAAGACAATCAGTAGTAAAAGACAGGGTAGTTGTGAAGAAGAGAGTCAAACATGGATATAAATATGGACATGATGGGAGGTATAAAAGCAGCTGCACCTAGGACAGTACTTGTGTTTTTTTGGACTATCACGTCAACTTAGAAATTGGCAATAATTAAATAGTATATCATAACAACAACAACATGAAGCAGAAGAAATAAGACTATCACGAATAATCAGGTTGAGGTCCGAGATCAGAGGCTTATTCTCCCTGTCCTCTTCACAGTATTAGTTTTGATTACTGTCTCTCCTTCTTATCACAGAATGCATTGTAGCACTAATGGAAGTGGATAACGGTTCTTCACCGTAACCTTGTTGAGCTCACGGTAATCCACACAGGGCCTTAATGAATGATCCTTTTTCTCAACAAAGAAAATCCCCGCCTCAGATGGAGATGTAGAAGGGCGGATGAACCCTTTCCTTAGATTGTCATCGATGTAGTCTTTTAGAGCTACCAGCTCACTTTCGGACAGGGGGAAGATTCTCCCAAAAGGGACTTTGGCTCTGGGAAGTAGCTCTATAGGGCAGTTGTAGGACCGGTGAGGAGGGAGAATCTCTGCCCCTTTCTTGCTAAACACGTCTAGAAAGTCATGGTAGACTACGGGCACCAGCTGACTGATTTCAGGGTCCGTGTCAAGGCATAGCAGAGCGGGTACACCACAGGGGGTCTGTAAGCAGTACTGGGTGCAGTAAGAGGAGACAAAGTTAATTCTTTCTTTAGACCAGTCAATGTGGGAGTTATGGGCCCTCAGCCAGGGCATACCAAGGATGACCGGGAACAAAGGGGAAGCAATGGCGTCCAGACGTAGCAGTTCTTGGTGGTCCTTGGAAATCGTGGTGAGCAGAGGAATGGTCTCATGAGTGACTGCTCCGGATTTAATGGTGGAGCCATCGGCCAAGTGAACCAAGAGCTTCTGTGCTTTAGGCTGCAATGAGATGTGATGTTTGGCAGCAAAGGTTAAGTCCACAAAGCAGCTGCAGGCTCCGGAATCAATTATGGCGGTAGTCTGAATAGTCCTTCCTGGCAGCTGTAAAGAGATGAGAAAGGTAAGGTGAGCGGGGTTGCTAAGCGAGCTTGGAGTTAGCGAGGCAGAAGTAGTTGAGAGGGACTTACGAGGTTTCACTGGGACCTCACGTAATGTCCGGATCCCCCGCAGTATAAGCACAGGTTCTGCTGGCGACGGCATTGTCGTTCTTCGGCGGAGAGAGAGGGGCGCAGCAGGCCGAGCTGCATAGGTTCCGTAGCGTCAGAAGCAGGAGTGGTCGGAGCTGGAAGGGCTGGATTGAATGAGCTGGATACCCGTGGTAACATCCATACCGGACGGGATGGAGCTGTCGCTCTCTCTAGTCTTCGTTCTCTCAGCCGACGGTCGATCTGAATGGATAGATCAATCAGGGTTTCAAGGGTAGAGGGTACACCTACCTGCGCTAGCTCGTCCTTGAGCGGTTCGGAGAGGCCCATGCGAAATTGGTAGCGTAGGTCGGTGTCATTGCAGTTGGTGTCAAAGGCCCATCGTTTAAATTCTGAAACGTAGTCTTCCACCGCCCTACGACCCTGTTGTAGTGCATGAAGGGCTGCTTCTGCTGAAGCCATCTGCTGGGGGTCTTCATACAGCTGGGCCATGGCACTGAAGAATGTAGTTAAGTCCGATAAACATTCGGCCTTCTGTTCCAGAAGGCGGTGGGCCCAAGATTGTGGCTCGCCTTGCAGCAAAGAGATAACAAAGCCGACTTTTGTAGTTTCCAAGGAAAAAGTGTGTGGTTGAAGGGTAAAGTAAAGTTCACATGCATTCTGGAATGCTCTAAACTTGCTGCGTTCACCCAGGAACCGGTCTGGGGTTGGTACCCTGGGCTCAGGTGGAAGCATAACCACTGCAGGAGCAGGAGAGGATCCTTGGGACGAGGCTGATGCTGATGACGGTCCCTGAGTGGTTGCAGAGTCCATCAGAATCTTTAGGCGTCCCTCCAGCTGGGTGTAGCCCCGTTGTAAGTCCTTGACAGCTTGTGCCAGGCCGGCCAGGTGCTGGCAAAGTTCCTCCATGGGAGAGGGTCCCTGCACGGGCTCAGACATGGCTGTCCGTTACTGTCACGTACCTGACGGTAGAGCCTGATATGCAGGGAACGGCCTCTCTTACTCCTCTAACTCCGGCCCCCTGATAGAGCAGATAGGAGGCGCAGAAGTGCAGAGTCGCACGAGTGCCTGACAGGTCACAGACCTTGGAACTGGAAACAGCAGCAGGTGGCACGGTGATTCAGCAGGATTCTCCAGCTAGCAGAAGAGGCAGGTTAAGCAGACCGGATCATACACTGGCGGGAACGTCAGGAGCCGAAGCGGAGGCAGAGGTGTAGTCAGGACACAGGCCGGGTCAGTGACGGGCTGGCAGCGAGGTAGAAGAAGGAGCAGGCAGGTGCGGAGATCAGAACAAGCCGGGTCAGGTGCAGGCAGCAAGTAGCGGAGTCAGAGGCAAGCCGGGTCGGTTAACAGGTACAGGTATCAGATGCAAGCAAGCAGGAACACACAGGAACGCTGTAGAACGGACAGCACTGGGTGAAAGCACAGACTGAGTTTAAATAGCCTCTTGGGCGCCAAGGCTGTTACAGGTGCGCGGGCGCGCTCCAGCGCTTGCTGGCGCACCAGCATTCTAACTGAACAAACAGGCTGTCCTGGATTCCCATCTTGAGTACTGGCGTGCCCTTCTTGGTCATGTGCACGCAGGTGCACCGGAGGTGTTCTGACAGGGGCTGAGGTCACAGGTCGTCTTCTCTGTCGGCCATCTTGGGTACTGGCTGGTCTTTCCTGACAGTATACACGTACAAGATATCTCTGTAATGATATATTGTGCATTTCTAGTTGGTCTATTATAGTCACAGGTGTGAAAATATAAAAAGAAATGGGGGGTAAAACACCCTATATTATACTTACAGGGCATCCATGTCCAATTGGTACAGTATTGAAGGTTATGAATATCCCCACATGGGGAACATTTTTTGTGAAATTGTACGACCCTCATGCGATTTTTCACCTTTCTATTTTTTCCCCCTTTGTTGTGTGTTTTCTTCCTCTTCGAACTCACCACACCCTTTACTTTTCCAGGCAACAATTTGTGTTGGTTTCCTATCCATGATTATCGGGACAACCCTAGCTGCAATCATCTGCTTACTTGTGCAATACACACTGCAGTCATGCAGTGCTTAGTACCTCCTCCTCAGCTCCTCTTGGTCACAGCTCCGGCAGCAGCACTCTATGATGCTCCTTTAAGTCCTTTCATCCCGCCTCTGGCCAGCCTCTCAGTGAGTGATCTGGCCGGAACTACGAAGTGCCTGTTAGGGGGTTGTCCGAGTATCTCCACTGACATGGAAGGCAAGTGAGGGGCTGGCATGTTGGCTTGTGCCGGGTGCAGGAGCGCACTTGGCACATCATTGCAGCTGCAGCTATTAGCAGCTTGTGTGTACAGTCACACACACAATTTCCAGACAGATTTTAGAAGCCCACTTCACTTGCGCCCCCCCTTTTTCTACAGAAAACTGTACCGCCCAGGGCATCCGCCCATTCTGCCCCCCCTGTACCAGCCCTGACTCCAAAAGTATATAATGAGTTTGGAAATTCTAGAGAAATGCTTAAATGCATTACAATTTAACTAAATCCATTATATTTTAGTCATCTAAAATGTACTGGAGATTTTAGTCAACTAAAATATAACTAAAACTAAAACAACTAAATTCAGATGGCTAAAATATGACTGAAACTAAAATGGCATTTTAGTCAAAAGACTATGACTAAAATTAAACCTAAATTTGATGTCAAAATTGACACTGCAGCCAAACAACAGGATTCAATGAAGACCCTGCTTTTAAAGTGATGCTAAAGTCTTTTTTTTTTTAGTTAAAAATAACAAGCATGTTATACTTACCTGCTCTATGAAGTAATTTTGCACAGAGTAGCCAAGATCCTCCTCTTCTCGGGTCCCTCTTCGGTGCTTCTGCCCCCCCCTTCGGTTGAGTGTCCCCACAGCAAGCAGCTTGCTATGGGGGCACCCAAGCCAAGCCACAGCTCCCTGTTTCCAATCAGACATGGAGCCGTGGCCCCGTCCCACCCGCTTTCTTTCTTCATTGATTGACAGCAGCAGGAGCCAATGGTGCCATGCTGCTGTCTCTGCTAATGATAAGGAGTCCCAGGCAGCCGAAAAACTCCTGCAACATTGCTGAATCTAGATAAAGCTCAGGTAAATATTAGGGGGGCTGCTGCACACAGAAGGCTTTTTATCTTAATGCATACAACCACTTTAACTTAGAAGGGGTTATGGAGTGAAAAGCCCTACCTATTTGGTGTTTCTAACCTAATAACAAGGGACTTTGAGGTTGATTTACTAAAGGCAAATCCACTCTGCACTACAAGTGCACTTGGAAGTGCAGTCGCTTTAGATCTGAGGGGAAGATCTGAAATGAGGGGAATCTCTGCTGATTTTATCATCCAATCACATGCAAGCAAAAATGCTGTTTTTTATTTTCCTTGCGTGTCCCCCTCAGATCTACAGCGACTGCATTTCCAAGTGCATTCTCCCTGCCAGTCATTATTGTTGCAGGAGGTACAGACTATGGGAAGAGCTAACCTGCAGCCAGGAGGGATGTAACCTATAATGATACATGGATGCTTCCCTTCCTGGGAGAAGCATGGGGACTTTTCCCTTCACGGGAGATATAAGAAAGGGCATCTCATACTGTATGCTTTGGGATGCCTGGACTTTATCCCAGTAAGCTAAGTCACAAGTCTCTCTGTGGACCGTCTCTCTAGAGAGATCTCTTGGCACTCACGTGACTGCTCGCCTCTCTCCTCCTCTCCTCCCCTCCTCCCTGGCTAATGTCAGCGGGAGTTCTCGGCCCCTCCCGCTGTAGTTGTCCGCCCGGGAGAAGGGTGAGCAGTCACGTAAGCGCCGGGAGGCACTGCAAAATAAGGTAGAAGTCGTCATAATATACATACACTAGGGCACAAGTGTTTTTAAACAGAGGGATTGTATGTTCCTAAACAAGTGGCTTTACAACCACTTTAAGGGAATTCCTTGGGGACCCCCAATTCACCAGAATCAGTGTCCCCATTGGAAGATATACCCACTATTACTTTTCTGGGGATAGCCCACAATTTGGGATTTTCTTTTCCTTTCACTTTCAATGAATGATAAACAGGACAAATAGAAAGGGTGAATCTCCTTAACGGAAACACAGACAGCAATAAAAACTGACAGGTGTTGTGATCCCTCCACTCTATCCAAAACGAAAAAAAAAGTTTTGCCTTTAGTTATACTTTAACCACTTGACGACCGCCTCACGCCGATGTACGTCGGCAAAGTGGCACGGACAGGCAACATCACGTACAGGGTACGTGATTTGCCTTCCGCGGGTGGGGGGTCCGATCGGACCCCCCCCCCGGTGCCCGAGGCGGTCGCCGTTTGTCCAGCGGCGATCGGTGGTGAGGGGGAGACCATCCGTTCGTGGCCCTCCCCTCGCGATCGCCGCCGGCCAATCGAATCATTCCTTTGCTGCTGTATGCTAAACAGCAGCAAAGGAAATGATGTCATCTCTCCTCGGCTCGGTAATTTCCGTTCCGGCCCGAGGAGAGAAGACATCAATGTGAGTGCACCAACACACACACACACAGTAGAACATGCCAGGCACACAAAACACCCCGATCCCCCCCCCGATCGCCCCCCGATCCCCCCCCAATCACCCCCCCCCCCATCACAAACTGACACCAGCAGTTTTTTTTTTTTTTTTCTGATTACTGCATAGTGTCAGTTTGTGACAGTTACAGTGTTGGGACAGATACTGTTACCCCCCTTTAGGTCTAGGGTACCCCCCTAACCCCCCCTAATAAAGTTTTAACCCCTTGATCACCCCCTGTCACCAGTGTCACTAAGCGATCATTTTTCTGATCGCTGTATTAGTGTCGCTGGTGACGCTAGTTAGGGACATAAATATTTAGGTTCGCCGTCAGCGTTTTATAGCGTCAGGGACCCCCATATACTACCGAATAAATGTTTTAACCCCT
Source organism: Lithobates septentrionalis (assembly GCA_037952835.1). NCBI lineage: Eukaryota > Metazoa > Chordata > Amphibia > Anura > Ranidae > Lithobates > Lithobates septentrionalis. Next base: position 962,338 of record JBBDGP010000596.1, read on the forward strand.
TGATTGCCCCCTAGTTAACCCTTTCACCACTGATCACCGTATAACCGTTACGGTTGACGCTGGTTAGTTTGTTTATTTTTTATAGTGTCAGGGCACCCGCCGTTTATTACCGAATAAAGGTTTAGCCCCCTGATCGCCCGGCGGTGATATGCGTCGCCCCAGGCAGCGTCAGATTAGCGCCAGTACCGCTAACACCCACGCACGCAGCATACACCTCCCTTAGTGGTATAGTATCTGAACGCATCAATATCTGATCTGATCAGATCTATACTAGCGTCCCCAGCAGTTTAGGGTTCCCAAAAACGCAGTGTTAGCGGGATCAGCCCAGATACCTACTAGCACCTGCGTTTTGCCCCTCCGCCCGGCCCAGCCCAGCCCACCCAAGTGCAGTATCGATCGATCACTGTCACTTACAAAAGACTAAACGCATAACTGCAGCGTTCGCAGAGTCAGGCCTGATCCCTGCGATCGCTAACAGTTTTTTTGGTAGTATTTTGGTGAACTGGCAAGCACCAGCCCCAGGCAGGGTCAGGTTAGCACCAGTACCGCTAACACGACGCACGCAGCATACGCCTCCCTTAGTGGTATAGTATCTGAACGGATCAATATCTGATCCGATCAGATCTATACTAGTGTCCCCAGCAGTTTAGGGTTCCCAAAAACGCAGTGTTAGCGGAATCAGCCCAGATACCTGCTAGCACCTGCGTTTTGCCCCTCCGCCCGGCCCAGCCCACCCAAGTGCAGTATCGATCGATCACTGACACTTACAAAACACTAAATGCATAACTGCAGCGTTCGCAGAGTCAGGCCTGATCCCTGCGATCACTAACAGTTTTTTTGGTAGTATTTTGGTGAACTGGCAAGCACCAGCCCCAGGCAGCGTCAGGTTAGCGCCAGTACCGCTAACACCCACGCACGCACTGTACACCACCCTTAGTGGTATAGCATCTGAACGGATCAATATCTGATCCGTTCAGATCGATACTAGCATCCCCAGCAGTTTAGGGTTCTCACAAACGCAGTGTTAGCGGGATCAGCCCAGATACCTGCTAGCACCTGCGTTTTGCCCCTCCGCCCGGCCCAGCCCAGCCCACCCAAGTGCAGTATCGATCGATCACTGTCACTTACAAAAGACTAAAACGCATAACTGCAGCGTTCGCAGAGTCAGGCCTGATCCCTGCGATCGCCAACAGATTTTTTGGTAGCGTTTTGGTGAACTGGCAAGCGCCAGCGGCCTAGTACACCCCGGTCGTAGTCAAACCAGCACTGCAGTAACACTTGGTGACGTGGCGAGTCCCATAAGTGCAGTTCAAGCTGGTGAGGTGGCAAGCACAAGTAGTGTCCCGCTGCCACCAAAAAGACAAACACAGGCCCGTCGTGCCCATAGTGCCCTTCCTACTGCATTCGCCAATCCTAATTGGGAACCCACCGCTTCTGCAGCGCCCGTACTTCCCCCATTCACATCCCCAACCAAATGCAGTCGGCTGCATGAGAGGCATTTTCTTTATGTCCTCCCGAGTACCCCTACCCAGCGAACGCCCCCAAAAAAGATATTGTGTCTGCAGCTAGCGCGGATATAGGCGTGACACCCGCTATTATTGTCCCTCCTGTCCTGACAATCCTGGTCTTTGCATTGGTGAATGTTTTGAACGCTACCATGCACTAGTTGAGTATTAGCGTAGGGTACAGCATTGCACAGACTAGGCACACTTTCACAGGGTCTCCCAAGATGCCATCGCATTTTGAGAGACCCGAATCTGGAACCGGTTACAGTTATAAAAGTTAGTTACAAAAAAAGTGTAAAAAAAAAAAAATATATATATATATATATAAAATAAAAAAAAATAGTTGTCGTTTTATTGTTCTCTCTCTCTCTATTCTCTCTATTGTTCTGCTCTTTTTTACTGTATTCTATTCTGCAATGTTTTATTGTTATTATGTTTTATCATGTTTGCTTTTCAGGTATGCAATTTTTTTATACTTTACCGTTTACTGTGCTTTATTGTTAACCATTTTTTTGTCTTCAGGTACGCCATTCACAACTTTGAGTGGTTATACCAGAATGATGCCTGCAGGTTTAGGTATCATCTTGGTATCATTCTTTTCAGCCAGCGGTCGGCTTTCATGTAAAAGCAATCCTAGCGGCTAATTAGCCTCTAGACTGCTTTTACAAGCCGTGGGAGGGAATGGCCCCCCCCACCGTCTTCCGTGTTTTTCTCTGGCTCTCCTGTCTCAACAGGGAACCTGAAAATGCAGCCGGTGATTCAGCCAGCTGACCATAGAGCTGATCAGAGACCAGAGTGGCTCCAAACATCTCTATGGCCTAAGAAACCGGAAGCTACGAGCATTTTATGACTTAGATTTCGCTGGATGTAAATAGCGCCATTGGGAAATTGGGGAAGCATTTTATCACACCGATCTTGGTGTGGTCAGATGCTTTGAGGGCAGAGGAGAGATCTAGGGTCTAATAGACCCCAATTTTTTCAAAAAAGAGTACCTGTCACTACCTATTGCTATCATAGGGGATATTTACATTCCCCGAGATAACAATAAAAATGATTAAAAAAAAATAAAAATGAAAGGAACAGTTTAAAAATAAGATAAAAAAGCAAAAAAATAATAAAGAAAAAAAAAAAAAAAAGCACCCCTGTCGCCCCCTGCTCTCGCACTAAGGCGAACGCAAGCGGCGGTCTGTCGTCAAACGTAAACAGCAATTGCACCATGCATGTGAGATATCACCGCGAAGGTTAGATCGAGGGCAGTAATTTTTGCAGTAGACCTGCTCTGTAAATCTAAAGTGGTAACCTGTAAAGGCTTTTAAAGGCTTTTAAAAATGTATTTATTTTGTTGCCACTGCACGTTTGTGCGCAATTGTAAAGCATGTCATGTTTGGTATCCATGTACTCGGCCTAAGATCATCTTTTTTATTTCATCAAACATTTGGGCAATATAGTGTGTTTTAGTGCATTAAAATTTAAAAAAGTGTGTTTTTTCCCCAAAAAATGCGTTTGAAAAATCGCTGCGCAAATACTGTGTGAAAAAAAAAATGAAACACCCACCATTTTAATCTGTAGGGCATTTGCTTTAAAAAAATATATAATGTTTGGGGGTTCAAAGTAATTTTCTTGCAAAAAAAAAAAACTTTTTCATGTAAACAATAAGTGTCAGAAAGGGCTTTGTCTTCAAGTGGTTAGAAGAGTGGGTGATGTGTGACATAAGCTTCTAAATGTTGTGCATAAAATGCCAGGACAGTTCAAAACCCCCCCAAATGACCCCATTTTGGAAAGTAGACACCCCAAGCTATTTTCTGAGAGGCATGTCGAGTCCATGGAATATTTTATATTGCGACACAAGTTGCGGGAAAGAGACAATTTTTTTTTTTTTGCACAAAATTGTCACTAAATGATATATTGCTCAAACATGCCATGGGAATATGTGAAATTATACCCCAAAATACATTCTGCTGCTTCTCCTGAGTACGGGGATACCACATGTGTGAGACTTTTTGGGAGCCTAGCCGCGTACGGAACCCCGAAAACCAAGCACCGCCTTCAGGCTTTCTAAGGGCGTGAATTTTTGATTTCTCTCTTGACTGCTTATCACAGTTTCGGAGACCATGGAATGCCCAGGTGGCACAACCCCCCCCCAAATGACCCCATTTTGGAAAGTAGACACCCCAAGCTATTTGATGAGAGGTATAGTGAGTATTTTGCAGACCTCACTTTTTGTCACAAAGTTTTGAAAATTGAAAAAAGAAAAAAAAAAAAGTTTTTTCTTGTCTTTCTTCATTTTCAAAAACAAATGAGAGCTGCAAAATACTCACCATGCCTCTCAGCAAATAGCTTGGGGTGTCTACTTTCCAAAATGGGGTCATTTGGGGGGGTTTTGTGCCACCTGGGCATTCCATGGCCTCCGAAACTGTGATAGGCAGTGAAGAGTGAAATCAAAAATTTTCACCCTTAGAAATCCTGAAGGCAGTGATTGATTTTCGGGGTCCTGTACACGGCTAGGCTCCCAAAAAGCCCCACACATGTGGTATCCCCGTACTCAGGAGAAGTAGCTAAATGTATTTTGGGGTGCAATTCCACATATGCCCATGGCCTGTGTGAGCAATATATCATTTAGTGACAACTTTGTGCAAAAAAAAAAAAAAGTGTCACTTTCCCGCAACTGTCAAAATATAAAATATTCCATGGACTCAATATGCCTCTCTGGAAATAGCTTGGGGTGTCTACTTTCCAAAATGGGGTCATTTGGGGGGGGTTTTGTGCCACCTGGGCATTCCATGGCCTCCGAAACTGTGATAGGCAGTAAAGAGTGAAATCATAAATTTACGCCCTTAGAAATCCTGAAGGCGGTGATTGGATTTCGGGGCCCCGTACGCGGCTAGGCTCCCAAAAAGTCCCACACATGTGGTATCCCCATATTCAGGAGAAGCAGCAGAATGTATTTTGGGGTGCAATTCCACATAGGCCCATGGCCTGTGTGAGCAATATATCATTTAGTGACAACTTTTTGTAAATATTTTTTTTTTTTTTGTCATTATTCAATCACTTGGGACAAAAAAAATAAATATTCAATGGGTTCAACATGCCTCTCAGCAATTTCCTTGGGGTGTCTACTTTCCACAATGGGGTCATTTGGGGGGGGTTTGTACTGCCCTGCCATTTTAGCACCTCAAGAAATGACATAGGCAGTCATAAACTAAAAGCTGTGTAAATTACAGAAAATGTACCCTAGTTTGTAGACGCTATAACTTTTGCGCAAACCAATAAATATACGCTTATTGACATTTTTTTTACCAAAAACATGTGGCCGAATACATTTTGGCCTAAATGTATGACTAAAATTGAGTTTATTGGATTTTTTTTATAACAAAAAGTAGAAAATATCATTTTTTTTCAAAATTTACGGTCTTTTTCCATTTATAGCGCAAAAAATAAAAACCGCAGAGGTGATCAAATACCATCAAAAGAAAGCTCTATTTGTGGGAAGAAAAGGACGCAAATTTCGTTTGGGTACAGCATTGCATGACCGCGCAATTAGCAGTTAAAGCGACGCAGTGCCAAATTGGAAAAAGACCTCTGGTCCTTAGGCAGCATAATGGTCCGGGGCTCAAGTGGTTAACATAACTATTGTTGTGTAGTATGTCTGACACCCCACATTTTCTATCCAGCCTCTCAGAGGAAGAGGCAATTTTACATGCTATGCATATGTGCAGATATTAGTGATCCATTGCAGCCCAGAAACATGTTGAGAATTTGTAATATATTTGTAGTTGGATATGAATAACCAAAGGGCTCTACGTCAATTCACACAAAATTCTTCCATAACACCGCCACTTTGAAAATAATGACAGAAATTGGTTAAGACTCATATCAGAATATTATTCTTCATTATACAAATTACTTTTGTGACTGCAAAATTTTCAGCTCAAAACTGAGATCAGTATACTTTAGCCAAGATTATAATGTATTGTTATGTGCTTGAAGAAATCTTGTTGCTATAGAGAGTAGGTCAACATAACATAAAAGCCAAATCAAATAAAAAACAAATATAATGGATCCACCAGTCTTTAGTATGTAAATATTACTCATAAGTTCAACACAACTGACAGATTTGGAGTAAGGAATGTTTTCATATCACTTGTACTTCTGTGTTCTCAAAGTTGCTCATAATTGTATCACTTAACTGACCATTCATCGTTTGTAGTATGATTTAAGAGGTTTAAAAGAGAAGTATGGGTTTCAGGGAAAAAAAATATACTTGCCTAAGTGGATGCAGCATTGGTCCAATGCTGCATTTGTTTCCCAATGCTTCTAATGCCCCGTACACACGGTCGGACATTGATCGGACATTCCGACAACAAAATCCATCCATGTTGGCTCAAACTTGTTTTGCATACACACGGTCGCACAAAGTTGTCGGAAAATCCAATCGTTCTGAACGCGGTGACGTAAAACACGTACGTCAGGACTATAAACGGGGCAGTAGCCAATAGCTTTCCTCTCTTAATTTATTCTGAGCATGCGTGGCACTTTGTGCGTCGGATTTGTGTACACACGATCGGAATTTCCAACAACGGATTTTGTTGTCGGAAATTTTTTTTAGCAAGCTCTCAAAGTTTGTGTGTCGGAAATTCCGATGGAAAATGTGTGATGGAGCCCACACACGGTCGGAATTTGCGACAACAAGGTCCTATCACACATTTTCCGTCGGAAAATCCGACCATGTGTACAGGGCATAAGACTGAGAACTGTGTTATCAAAGACAGCTGATCGCTCATTTTCCCCCTCCACTGCCCGTCACAGTCTCTCTGTTCTGCTCCTCCAGCACTCACTGGAGCGCTGGGCCTTGGTGGGGCAGGGACGGGGCTTTGGTGGGGCAGGTTCGCTGAGAGCCTGAGCCAGCTGCCAGTCCAGGCATCTGAGTAGATCCCATCCATATGGTCAGGATCTTTTTAAAGCCTGGATCGGCTATGTGACGTCAGCTGACAGCAGACTTGGCTATACTTCTCTTTTAAAATGTGAAAAGGTATATACAGGTACATATAGGGTGCAGTAAAGAAATTTGCCAAAAATATATCTGTATTTCTATTACTGATTAAAAATATTTTTTTGGTTTATGGGTAGAGACATGCTTTTGCCCATTCAATGATGGGCAAAAGAGAAAATAGCACTATGATGTAGTTTGTAAGTAGCATTAAACACAACAGTCTGCTTTTTAGAGTCTTGTAACATTTTATTAGCTGGTGAATAAGCCAGTAAGTCTATTATTTTTCAACATCCTTTAACACACCAAGCTGTCCAGCAAAAGTGGTAGTTCATGGGTTGAGACCAACCATATACCACTGACAGGGGTGCTTACAATAGTCAGCTATTATTCATATAGTTAAAACCTTTATCCCAAAACAGAAAAAAAAAACCTGTTGCTGTTTCTACTTAAAATGTGTTAGCTGGATGTACCCTTTAATTTGTCAAGTTTATCTAAATCCACTAGTCCATCTAACACTTCCTTCTATACAGGTTAACAATGTTGCTGTCCAAGACTGGCTAAACTATTCATCCATTGATACAGTGGAGAAATGAACCCTAATGCTCCGTACACACGATCGGACATTACGACAACAAAATCCATGGATTTTTACCGACGGATGTTGACTCAAACTTGTTTTGCGTACACACGGTCGCACAAAGTTGTCGGAATTTCCAATCGCCAAGAACGTGGTGACATACACCACGTACGACGAGACTAGAAAAGGCTAGTTCAGAACCAAGCGCGGCACCCTTTGGGCTCCTTTTGCTAATCTCGTGTTAGTAAAAGTTTGGTGAGAGACGATTCACGCTTTTTCAGACTCGTGGTATTCAGATCGTTTTCTGCTGTTCAGTTTGTGCTTGTGGGTTATTATCTGCTCTTCAGTGCATGCAGCAAGTGACGCGTGACTCTAGTCATTCTGTTCTTGTTCGTTCGTTACTGTTTTTCAGGTCGCTCTTCACAGGCCTTGCTGTTCTTCAGTGCGTTCTGTTACTTCGTTCTGAGCAGCCAACCGTTTTCTAGCCTTGTTGCGTATACGTACTCCTCGTAGAGTTCGTGCTGTGCGGGGGCTTGGTGTTGGGGTCCTGACCTTGACACAAGTCCAGTCCATGAACAGGGTAGGGAGGAGTTCATGGACCAAGAATTGGTTGCTTCAGCATGACCAGTTCTGTCATATGCCTTTGCTCCGTGAGATCCGTGAGAATAATCCTGATGATTTCAGGAACTTTCTCCGGATGACGGACCCCGTATTTCACCGTTTGTTGGCTTTGCTGACCCCTTATATTAGCAGGCAGGATACCTGCATGAGGCAAGCCATGCGGTACTTTGCGACAGGGAGAAGCCTGCAGGACTTGAAGTTCTCGACAGGCATCTCCCCCCAGGCTCTGGGGATCATTATCCCAGAGACCTGTTCTGCCATCATCCAGGTCCTGCAGAAGGAGTATATTAAGGTAAGATTTTTATCCTTTAATATCACATTTTATTGTATTTAATGTTTGCTAATGTATTGTATTTCTTTCCTCATTCCCTAATTACCATGATTGTAATGTCCCCTTTGTCCTCATGGATGCTGGATTTTTAGGTAATTATTTTTGTTGTCCTTCATACATATTTGCCTTCACTTACCTCCCCAGCATGGTCTCTTGGCCCTATATTCACCTCATGTAGTCACTTAACAATGTATTTTATCAGCTCCATAGTAGTGCTTTACCCCAAACACCCCCTAAAATGTTTTAAAATGTGATTTGTGCTTTAAATTCAGGCAGAGTGCCAGAGGCTTTTTTTGGGGGGTCCCCAAATCACTTTTAACCCTCCCTCCCCCAACTGCTAAGTCAGCTGATAACAATTCTCTATCTATCCTCAATCATCTATCTGGTGACTTTGCCAAACCCATACACACTATACCCATCTCTTTTGTGGTCAGATTTATGGATGAATTCCCCAAAGCATGTAGTGCAAGGGCCTGCCTGAATACTTGTAGCCTCCCTGGCGGTTTTCCCGAGTGTGGCTCGGGGTTAAAATTCAGGACCATTAGTGGTAACCCCGAGCCACACTCGGGATTACATCGCAGGATCCTGGTGCCTCCTTACTTACCTTGTCCCCGGGATCCTGCGATGTCCCCCGCAGTGTCCGTGGGCTCTGTCCTCTGCCCGAAGCCTCTCTGTGCCAGGCTCTGTTCCCTGTGAGCGTCGCGACGCACGGGGGCGGAGCCTGGCGGCAAATTAAAAAAAAAGTAAAAATCATAACACATACAGTACTGTAATCTTACAGATTACAGTACTGTATGAAATTATTTCACATCCCTTTTGTCCCCAGTGCTTTGTCCCATGCCCTGCATGCAGTTTTATGTTATATATACTGTTCTTTCTGCCTGGAAACTGGAGATTGTCCATAGCAACCAAAACCAAAAAGTGTCCCTTTACGTCAAAAGTGGCTTTAGACCAGCTAGAAAACAGCGATAGTAAATTAGAACACTTGCAGAATTGAGCGATAGTGAATCGTGGGGAAATTAATTTTATTACTATTTATTTTAATTTTTTTTAATTATTTATTTTTATTTATTATATTATAATTTATGTTTTTGTGTTTCAAAATTTATCATACCCGGGATATCTACTAGACTCTTGTTTGGACAGATTTAAGTGTGTTACTGTTAAGAATTACAGACCTACAATATAAAACGCCAAATTTCCATGCAAAATAATTGTACCGCTTTCAGCACCTAAAATCCAAAATAATCATACCGCCAGGGAGGTTAAATGGTACTGTTTCAATTTTCTGTACACTATTATTATCTTGATAGGTAATAGCAGAATGTCCAAATGTGCTCAAATGTGTACAATGTGTATTCATATCTTTGTATTATGACACTTCTTACCTGTCCAGTGGGCTGCCAATAGTGTAACTAAGGAGGGGCTGTTCAAAGTAATACCCATTATTTAGGCATTCATCTCTCAATGAAGTGGAGAGGGTTACCTGTCCAAGAGTCCCCCCCCTATAACGTTAGAAATGGCCCATAAGAGGGGGGGAGGGGGAATCTGATAGGTGTACCTTATACTTTGGTCTTTAAAAACTCCCTCAAATAAATGTTATCTTGATGTTGGCCAAGAATGTTTGTATCTAATCTGCTTTCCCTGTTTATGTGCAAAATTACTAAATTTTTTTTTGTTTGACTCCACAGTTTCCTTCCACGCCACAGGAATGGCAGACTGTGGCCTCCCACTTTGCCCAGCGGTGGGACTTTCCTAACTGCGGAGGGGCAATTGATGGGAAACACGTCCACATCGTCCCACCACCCAACTCGGGGTCATACTATTATAATTATAAGGGGTTCAATAGTATTGTGATGTTGGCGGTGGTGTCGGCTACTTATGAGTTCCTGTATGTGGACGTGGGGAAGAATGACCGGATGTCTGATGGTGGAGTCATCGCCCAGATGGAGTTCTACAGGCGTCTCCAGAATGGCAGCTTGGACTTGCCACCTCCAGAAGACAATGTGGAAGGACTCCCATTCGTCTTCGTTGCGGATGAAGCATTTGCGGCCATTCCCGATGAGGACCCTCACCCCGGACCAGAGGGTTTTTAATTTCCGGCTGGCCAGAGCCAGAAGAGTGGTGGAGAACATGTTTGGAATCATGGCCAGCCGGTTCCACCTATTTCTTACACCCATACACATGGCAGAGTATAAACTGAATCATATAATCCTGGCGTGCTGTGTTCTACACAACTTTTTATGGCAACATTCTGCCAACTATGCTGGCTCAGTTGGGCCTGAGGCTGGAATTCAAAATGAAACAACCCTGACAGTGCTTGAAAGTGGCTGTCCTGGCTTGCCCCCCCTGAGTGCCCGTAATGTCCGGCTAAGATACCTTGAATACTTTGCGTGTAGGGGGGCTATCAATATGCCAGACAATGTCTGAAACCTTTTTATAATAAAAAAAACAAATAACTACTCAAATATTTGGTGACATTTACTGCTTGTGTTTGTTTTAGCTGACCCTGACAGAAATGTGGTGAGTCCTGAAAATGGCGTGATTGTGTAACCTTACAAAGCACTGTTGGGTGTTATTTACTAAAGGTAAAGACACTTTGCACTACAAGTGCACTTGAAACTGCACTGAAACTGCACTTGTAGTGCAAAGTGGATTTGCCCTTAGGAAATAACACCCATTGTCACAGAAAACACCAATTAGAGCGCCACAAAAGTGTTGTAGCGTTGGGACAATAATCCACACATTCTTGATTAATCTTTTTAATACCAGCACAATCACATGTGCATTTAGAAAAGGTTTTTAAAACAAACCAACACTTTTGTTGTATAACAATTTTTGGGGTCACGTTAGAAAAAGTAGCAATGTCCATTTAAGATAAAACAGGCATGCTTAAAACCAACAAGAACGACACAAATCTTAAACTTACAAAGTTCACTTTTGGTAGAACTTGAAGGCAATATCAGACATGAGTATTTACAAACTGTGTTTGATATTGCGTTCAGATGGGGTGAAGTCACCCCAGGAAAAGCCAAATTTTGAAGATGCACACAAATTTACGAATGTCAACATGTGCTACCTGCCATCACGGGGGGATCAAGGGACGTGTTTTGGGGGTGCAACCCCTTCCTCAAAGCTACTTTATTATTGAGGAAGGGGTTGCACCCCCAAAACGCATCCATTGATCTCCCGTGATGGCAGATAGCACATGTTGACACACTGTGTGCCTCTTCAAAATTTCACTTTTCTCAAATTTGTCAAAAAATGTCAAAAATTTTTAGCACACAAAAAACAAAGAGATTTGGAGGGGTTTTAAACTCTCCCTAAAACATCAATGATGTTCTTCATTTTTTGAAGAACATTATTGATGTTTTTCTTGATGTTTTCCAAGTCCCTATTACACCCCATGATCTCCCCGATCAGGATCTGTGCACTTTCCAAGGTGAAAGGATCTGGATCCACAACATCACGATCACCTAAAAAGATAGAAACCAAAAAATACACCATGTATTATAAATCTGCCGGCATTCATCTCTTACCTGAGCCTGTGGTCGCAGACACTCACCTGTTGTGGTGCCAATTTCCACCACGTCTTCCTCCTCCTGCTCTGCTTGTTTTGGGTGCATTTCCCCTTCTTCCAGAGGTGGGGGGTCTCTGATCTCCTCGGATGAGGGGTGTCCTCAGAGTCTTTTCTCCACTATGTAAAAAAAAATACTTAGCACACAGATATTTGATGGCAGAACTATAAATATGAAACATTGCTTAGAAGTGGGGTACAATTGTCTATTTTCCAAGATGTAGAATTTTTTGTGTCCTTTGTCAAGCTTCAATACTTTACCTGTTTTGTACAAGCTTCACAGATGGAGACACCCCTATAGTATACACTGGAGCACCTGTGTGGGCCCCCTAATAAAAAGGGTGTTCTTGTGTCCCACACTAGTGCTCCAGCGTCCAGATGTGTAACCAGCTGCTGAGTGTCCTCTCCTTACACAGAATCTAGTTTGCATTTCATTCTAGTAACAAACCCATCTACACAACCAAATTAGTTTCAGACAAGTAGGCCCTTAAAAATGTGGGCAAATGCATATGGCCAAAACAATGGTGTTTTATAGGCCGAACGAACAATGTTTTATACGAACGAATAATGTGCCCATGAGCATGAAAGTTGCCTTTTGAAACTGGATAACAGTTAAGAAAAGCACATGGAGCAGCACGAACGTAATAAACATAAAGAATAGGAACACAGGATAACTACTTACTTTTTTGCAGCACTCTCTGGATCTTTCGGTACTGCTTATGCTCTCTTAATTTGAGGTCCGACCACCGCTTCCTGAGCTGATCTTTCGATCGTCGTACCCCAAAATTCCGGTGCAGACTCTTGACCATTTTCGTCATGATCTTGGCCTTTCTGACATTGGGGTTGGGGTAAGGTCCATACTTCCCGTCATAGTCGGCCTTCTTCAGGATGTCGACCATCTCCAACATCTCCCCAAAGGACATATTCGATGCCTTAAATCTTCTCCTTCTGGATCCAGACGTTTCAGGCTCCGGGCTTTCCTCCTCCTCCTCGTTGCTGTAATTAGCACGCACCTGCTGTGTCTCCACCATGTGCTCTTCCCCCACTGCGCCGAATAAAAAGGGGCAGGGAATAGACTAGAAAGAACATCAGGGGCGGGCGGAGTTACACGCATGCGCAGTGTGTATAAAGCGTAACATGCGTGCGTAGTACGTATGATCTGTGAGCGGAGGAAGGAGTATCGGAGGTGCCGATCGTGATAATGAAGGTAAGAGCAAAGCTTGGGCCTATACTGCTTCTAGATTGAGGCCTATATTGTAACAAGATTAGGAGAGTTTTGCCTGACATTAGGGTTTGTCTTGTGTTGTGTCTTGCAGATAAAATGGATGGCTTCAATGAATACAACTTCCTCCCCCTGTTTATAGACAAGTACAGGGAGCTGCCCTGTCTGTGGCAGGTGAAACATCCACATTACAATAATAACCAAAAGAGGCAGACAGCGCTGGAGAAACTGCTGGAGTTGGTGAAGCCGGTGGTCCCCACAGCAACCATCCCCTATTTAAAAGACAAAATTGGTGGCCTGAGGAGCACTTATCTAAGGGAGCGCAAGAAGGTCACGGATTCCCAGAGATCCGGAGCTGCAGCAGATGATGTTTATGTCCCCAGGCTGTGGTACTATAAGAGATTGCGATTTCTGTCAGACCAGACTGGAGTCAGGGAATCCCTCTCAACCCTTCCTTCCACTCTTCCTTCCACTCCAGCTGAGGTTTCCGATGTCCAACCTGGGACTTCCAGCCAGGAAGAAGTGGAGGAGCCCAGATGGAGTCAGGTATAGCATTGTTCTACAGATTTCTGGTCAATAAATAAATGATGTTTACTAGATGGTATTATTGATCACTAATTGCTGATTTAATACAGTTTTTTACATATCAATAGACAGTAGTGGGCAAAAGTTATTGGGACAAGAATGAAAAATGCTGGGCTCAGAAGGATAGTCTGTTATATTTGTTAACATTCAATTTGCAACAATCATGAGGTGAAAATTGTGTGTGATTGATGAATAAAAAAATAAAACTATGTCCCTTTTTCATACACAGGAAGACCTCAGCCAGGAGGAGGCGGGGCTACGTAGCAGCCAGGAGAAGCCTGGGACCAGTAGGAGCCTGACAGAATCGCAGGTTCCTCCCCTCCGCCTTCCAAACAAAAGACCCAGGAAGGGGAGTCAGGATTCAGCTCTCAGGCTCATTCAGGAGGCTTCTGCATCCCTCAGAGCCTTACACACCCCTGAAGAGGCCTTTGCCTGCATGGCTGCCATCAAACTGAAGGGCATGCAGGAGGGTCAAAGCCTCATGTGTGAGAAACTTCTTTATAAAGTCCTAACTAAGGGGGTGAGTGGCGAAATCACACCCGATACCGACGTGATTGAGTTGGACCATCCTCCACCTCCTTCTCCTCCTCCTGCCACAACTACACCACCACAGCTATAGCGTGGAAGGAAGCGTGGAAGGAAGACCAGAGAGTGATGGCCCTGGGTTCAGTCTGGTCTGACAAAAGATGCAGGCTCTTGTATGACCACAGCCTGGGGACACAGATGTCATCTGCTGCTTTCAGGATCTCTGGGACTTCTGGACCAGACTGCACTCCCTTAGATATGGACTCCTCAGGCCACCAATTTTGCTGCAAAATAATTAATGTCTGCCCTGGGGGCCAAAGGCTTCGCCAATTTCTGCTGTTTCTCCAGCATTGCCTCCCTCTTTGTTTGGTTCTGAACCCTTAATAAAGGAATTTTTGGTTCAATTATACTCGCCTATGTGTGTTTTCCTTCAAAAATGACAGTTTTTTTGTGAGGAGGCAGGTACATTTCAAAGCTACAATGTGAAATTAACAAGGGACACCAAGCAACCTCCTTGAGATTAAATAATACAAGACAATAATGGTGTTGTGGTAACTTGACACACAAAACACACACAAAAATATTATGGAGTAAAACCCAAAAAAACTAAAAAAAAACATCAGCCTGGAAAAAAATACAAAACAAAACTAAAAAAAAATCAGCCTTGAAAAAAATACAAAACAAAAATAAAACAACAAAAAAGAAATTTGGTCAGATGTGACAAATCAAAATATATTGAGGGAATCACGATAAATAAAAAAGAAATAAGTTTGTGAGAAGTCTGTGTGAATATGAGCAGCAAAACTAATACATTCTTCTCACATTATAAAGAAGAAGAGAGTGCGCTGTATTAAACAATTTAAAACATTGCAGCGTGACGAAAGTGCTGTATCCATTCTGAACGCTAATTTTACCAGACTGAGCTGTTCCGTCTCGGAATTTCTTCTGAGCATGCGTGGCACTTTGTGCGTCAGAATTGGCCACACACAGTCGGAATTGACGCGATCGGATTTTGTTGTCAGAAAATTTTATAGCCTGCTCTCAAACTTTGTGTGTCGGAAAATCCGATGGAAAATGTCAGATGGAGCACACACATGGTCGGATTTTCCGACAACACGCTCCGATCGCACATTTTCTGTCGGAAAACCATGTGTACGGGGCATTAGGCTGGCCAGCAGGTTGAACAAAAGAAAATGGCTAGATTCCCCTATCCACATACTCAGACTTCCCCGCAATCAGAGTACACTAACTAGCACACACTGCCTATAGCAACAACTAGCCTGTCCATTCATGGATCAAAATTTGGTGGGTCCCTGCTGAAGTGGCTGAATTTTGATCCATGTATGGCCAGCTTAAGACAATGGGGTTGATTTACTAAAGGCAAATAGACTGTGCACTTTGCAGAGTGCAGTTGCCCTCTGCAAGTGCAATTGCTCCAGAGCTTAGTAAATGAGGTAAGGCATGACTTTGCAAAGAGTACCCAATCCTGTGCAAGGAAAATTAAAAAAAAGCACTTTTGCTTGCACATGATTGGATGATGGAAGTCAGCAGAGCTTCTGCTCATTTACTAAGCTCTGGAGCAACTGCTCTTGCAGAGGGCAACTGCACTTTGCAAAGTGCACAGTCTTTTTCCCTTTAGTAAATCAACCCCAATATGTTTTTCCACTGGCTAAATCACAGGTGAAACTAAGGAGAAAAAAATGACAAAAGAATAGATACATTTTAAGGCATGGCTTCAAGTTTTAAGCAGTTTTTTAAGTTGTATGCAGCTCATTTGGGGAGTCGAATGAGGTCGTCTACTAAGGAGAAGATGGTAGGGGGAGAGTGAACCCAAGCCGACATTACAACCAATGAGCTATCACTGAGCTTAGGTAGGTAAACTAGCGTAGCCAACATGCCAAACAGAGGTGCAAAATGAAAAACCTGATAGAATTGTAATAATTGGGACCTATAAAGATTATAATTGTGTCCCGCCGGTAAGACTCTCATTGCTGCGCTATCCAGAAAAGTGTTTGGAGGGTATTGGGTGGGGCCAGATGGTACATAGGTTTAGAGGTTCCAATGAAAAAAAAAAGGTAGACCTGATGACGGAGGTGGGTGGGCAGCAGTATGGCCTTGGTATCAATCTAGAAGGGTACTAAGACATCTGAGGGTGCTTTATGTTATGTGTCAGATCCTTTAGTGCCTGTTGATCTGCTTTAGAGAGCGCTTTGTCCAAGAACGGTCCCATTTGTACTGGAATCAAAGAGATTTTTGATAGTTGGAGAAGAGCAAGTCCATTTACTCTAACCTGAGGAGGTTCAGTAGGTAGGAAGTCCACTTTTTGAGGATTACCCTCCTGGCTGACATGTAGCAAGTAGCAATCAAGGCCTTATTGTGTTGAAGAATTATGAACTGAGACCTAGGTAGGTCCTGTTTGGAGGCACCCAATGATCAGTAAATCAGTAAATGACAGTAAAAGCAATATCTTGGTGTGGGTGCAAAGTGTGGTAATTGTCGCTGCAAAAAGTTACACTAGATTCCAGTAGGATAGAATATGGGGACAAGGCCAGAGTCTGTGTAGAAGTGAAGGCTTGGAGATACTACATATCGGGCACTTAGAGCAGTCTGGAAGTTCTTTGAGGGATATAGGCCGGGTGAAGAATTTTATACTGTTGCTCACGTCAGAATTAATTCATTATAAAAGCATACATTGTCTTTTATCCTGTTAGGATGATGTTGAGAGCGTCCCGGGATTGTAGACCTTTATTACAATCGGTGGAGGCATTATAGTAGATGGGTGTCATTAAAAAAGTGGTCAAAGGCTTGTAATGATTGGAGATTTTGTGAAGGTTCTGCTCCAGTAACATGTCCAGTAACCATGTTTTGAAGCGTACATTTCTAGAGGGACACATGCTGGCCACAAAGCTTGTTGCTTGGTGAATGAATAGCAGGTGGTGGGTTGGTAATTTGAACCTGTGTAAGATGTGGGTAGAGGGGAGAAGTCTCACTGAAGAAACATCAAATAGTTGGACAAACCTGTATAGACCCTGGGAAGCCCATGTAGAGAACGTAGGATATTGCTGAGCCTGTGGGAACAGAGGGTGATCACAAATAGGGAGATGGCTGGACATAAGGGGAGAAATTCACAGGTTTTTTCCTTTTTCTCTCCAGGCCACCGCTGTGAGGAGGTTATGTTTCAGATGGGAGGAAATTGCCGCAATGAGGGTAGCCCATAGGGGCTAGTCAACTGTGATTCTAGGTCATGGTTTGAGTACATGGAGGCAAGGGTTGTCCAGTCTAACCCCACTCTTCATGTTCGGGTAGAAATTATTTTTGCAAAGATATGCGGGGCTTATGACCCTTCCACAGAAAAATGGTTAGGGCTTTATACAATTTTTGGAGATCTTTGTGTTTTAACAGTAAGGGGATCATCTGAAGAGGGTATGATAACTTTGGGAAGCTGACCATCTTATAAAGGTGGCATCTGCCGAACAGTGAGAGAGGGAGGCCTGACCAGTTTTCTCCGTCATGATTTTGTGTATGATGGGGAGAATATTAAGTTGGTAAAGTGAGGAGGGGGCTTCCCTATTTTTATCCCCAGATAGGTGATGTGATTTTTGGCTACGGGAAAGACCGAAGCTGTAGTCCAAGGGGGGGGTAACATGCACAGAAGAGGGCTAGAATTCCACTTTTGGAAAAATGTATTCTTAAGCCTGAGCAAGCCCCAAAAGTGTTAAATATTTCTTGGATGGTTATCATGTCCTCAGCGGGGTTTGAATTGAATATAAGAATATTGTCTGCGAATAGTGCTGTGAGTAGCTCTAGGGAGCCTACCTTAATTCTGTGGTGATTGGGGTGGGAGAGTAGAAGTCTGGAGAGGGGTTCTAATGCCAGAAAAAATATGAGGGTGGAGAGTAGGGATGAACTTCGTGTTCGAGTCGAACCCATGTTCGACTCGAACATCGTCTGTTCGACCGTTCATCGAATTGCGAACGATATGGGCCGTTCGCGCCAAATTCATGTGGCGCGTCACGGCCCATAATTCACTGCGGCATCGTAGTGCATTGCTGGCTGATGATTGGCCAAGCATGCACTGGCCAATCACAGCGCCGTCTGTAGAGAGAGCTGTAATTGGCCAAAGCCAGGGTGGCTTTGGCCAATTATGGCTCAGGGGGTTTAGAACACGCCCCACACTATATAAGGCCGCCTGCGCTGTGTAGTGTGTTCTGGCTTGAGAGAGAGATAGACAGAGAGAGAGACAGTGTCATTTGATTTAAGTTAGATAGATTAGGCAGGACAGTCAGTCAGTTAGCTGCACTTACAGTGTATTGTGTATATATATGCATCCCAGGTGTTGTATATATATATATATATATATATATATATATATATATATATATATATATATATATATATATATATATATATATATACTATACACTGTATTCAGTTTAGCTAGATCCGTTCCTGTTATCTTCCTACTGACAGGCAGGCTTGTCTTGTTACAGAATTTACAGCTACCTGAAGAAAATTGCTGGTGTTCTTTTGATCCTATTAGTACCACAGTCAGGCAGCTAGACTATTTACAGTTAGTGTAGTGCATCCTCCTCACAGTGTTCAGCTAAAGCTACAAGTTAGTTTATTGTGACCTCTGCACAGTGTTCAGCTAAAGCTACAAGTTAGTGTAGTGCGTCCTCCTCACAGTGTTCAGCTAAAGCTACAAGTTAGTTTAGTGTGACCTCTGCACAGTGTTCAGCTAAAACTACAAGTTACTGTAGTGCGACCTCTGCACAGTGTTCAGCTAAAGCTACAAGTTAGTGTAGTGCGTCCTCCTCACAGTGTTCAGCTAAAGCTACAAGTTAGTGTAGTGCGTCGTCCTCACAGTGTTCAGCTAAAATTACAAGTTAGTGTAGTGTGACCTCTGCACAGTGTTTAGCTAAAGCTACAAGTTAGTGTAGTGCGACCTCTGCACAGTGTTCAGCTAAAGCTACAAGTTAGTGTAGTGTGTCCTCCTCACAGTGTTCAGTTAAAGCTACAAGTTAGTGTAGTGCGTCCTCTGAACAGTGTTCAGCTAAAGCTACAAGTTAGTGTAGTGCGTCCTCTGAACAGTGTTCAGCTAAAGCTACAAGTTAGTGTAGTGTGTCCTCCTCACAGTGTTCAGTTAAAGTTACAGTAGGTGACCGCGATATTGTGTCAATCTCGCCGCATTTATCAGCGAGATTTGACACCTGCGAGCCCCGTCGCGGGAACCAGCGCCGAGATGGCTCACTCATCGGGAAAGGAAAAGTTTATTTTCCTTCCGTGATGAGCTACAGGCAGTGCTGACAGCTGTCTGGTATGAATCCTGAGGGGGAACGCCGCGCCAAATTTTAAATGAAAAAACTGGCGTGGGTTCCCCCCAGGGGCATACCAGGCCCTTAGGTCTGGTATGAATTGTAAGGGGAACCCCCTATGCCGAAAAATCAGCATGGGGGTCCCCCCAAAATCCATACCAGACCCTTATCCGAGCACGCAGCCCGGCCGGCTAGGTAAGGGGGTGGGGACGAGTGAGCGCCCCCCCTCCTGAGCCGTACCAGGCCGCATGCCCTCAACATGGGGGGGTGCCTTGGGGGAGGGGGGCGCCCTGCGGGCCCCCCACCCCAAAGCACCTTGTCCCCATGTTGAGGACAAGGGCCTCTTCCCGACAACCCTGGCCGTTGGTTGTCGGGGTTGCGGGAGGAGGGCTTATCGGAATCCAGAAGCGCCCTTTAATAAGGGGCCCCCAGATCCCGGCCCCCCACCCTATGTGAATGAGTATGGGGTACATGGTATCCCTACCTATTCACTTGGGAGAAAAGTGTCAAGAAGGGGGCGTGACCCCAGAGTCCCTGCGCATGCTGGCACCGTGATGTCACAAGGGGGCGGGGTCACCGCCTATATAAATGGCTCCGCAGCTCGCACACAGCATTCCAGTCAGAGAGAGTGTCGTGTCAACATCGGAAGAAGAGAAGAAGAGAAAAAGAGAATAGAAGAAGCGACGAGACAGCGGCGAGACAGCGGCGACAAGACAGCGGCAGCAGACCGGGCCCCCGCTGGCAAAAGAGCTGGAAGAAGATAGCGGAGGGGCCCGGGAGAAGAGGCAGAACACCGGGAGAAGTCGGAAGAAGACCCCGGAGCTGCCTAATAAATTACTCTTAAAACCTGTGTACTGTGTTTTTTTTTTTCTTGACAATCTTCTCCCAGGTGAATGGGTAGGGATACCAAGTACCCCATACTCATTCACATAGGGTGGGGGGCCGGGACCTGGGGGCCCCCTTATTAAAGGGGGCCCCGGATTCCGATAAGCCCTCCGCCCGCAGACCCCGACAACCAATGGCCAGGGTTGTCAGTGAAGAGGCCCTTGTCCTCATCAACATGGGACAAGGTGCTTTGGGGTGGGGGGCCCGCAGGGCGCCCCCCTACCCCAAGGCACCCCCCCATGTTGAGGGCATGCCTGGTATGGCTCAGGAGGGGGGTGCTCGCTCGTCCCCGCCCTCTTTCCTGGCCGGCCGGGCTGCGTGCTCGGATAAGGGTCTGGTATGGATTTTGGGGGGACCCCCATGCCAATTTTTCGGCGTAGGGGGTTCCCCTTACAATCCATACCAGACCTAAGGGCCTGGTATGCCCCTGGGGGGGAACCCATGCCGGTTTTTTCATTTAAAATTTGGCGTGGTGTTCCACTGCACAGTGTTCAGCTAAAGCTACCTGTAGAAGGTTGGTGGTGTTTTCCTGATCCTATCACTACCGCAGGCAGCTAAATTATTTACATGTTAGTGTAGTGCGACCTCTGCACAGTGTTAAGCTAAAGCTACCTGTAGAAGGTTGGTGGTGTTTTCCTGATCCTATCACTACCGCAGGCAGCTAAATTATTTACATGTTAGTGTAGTGCGATCTCTGCACAGTGTTCAGCTAAAGCTACCTCTAGAAGGTTGGTGGTGGTATATATATATATATATATATATATATATATATATATATATATATATATCCCAGCTTAGTGCAGCTACAGGCCATTAGTATGTCTGGAAGGCCAACAAGGAGAAGCAAATAAAAGAGGGCAAGCAGTCTCTGTGTCTAGAGGCAACAGTGCTGGTCGTGGAGACGGTGCATCCTCATCAGCACGTGGCCGTGGGACACGCTTGGCCTTTTTTTCGTCAGCTGGCCGTGTTGAGCCGCAACATGCGGAAGACTTTGTCGAGTGGATGACCAAGCCGTCCTCATCCTCCTCATCCTCTCTCACCCATGCTCAGGGTACTTTGTCTGGCAAAGCAGCTGCCAACGCGGCCTCTTCCCTCGGCTCAATGGCATCAGTGACTCCTTCCCTAGCCCCACCATGTCCTCCTGAGGAGTCCCTCAAACTGTTTGACCACAGTGTTGGGTACATGCCCCAGGAGGATGCCCAGCGTTTAGAAGGCTCTGATGATGATACTGAGCTAGATGAAGGCAGTAACGTGAGCATGGACAGAGGGGGTGCCCAAGAAGGACAGCAATCTGGCAGTCATGCTCCCCCTGCTGCAGCATACTGCCAGGTTTGCTCCAGTGATGAGGAGGGAGGGGATGATGAGATCACTGACTCAACGTGGGTGCCTGATAGGAGAGTGGAGGAGGAGGCACATCACCAATGAGGCAGGATGCCCTCCAGGGGCCAGCCTAAGGGCAGCACACTGACTGCATCACCCGGCAAAGCTCCGCATGTGCAGGGCGCTGCTGTCTCCAAAAGTTCTTTGATGTGGGCCTTTTTTGAGACGAGTGCATCAGATGGCACCCCTGCTATTTGCAACATATTTCTCAAGCGTTTCTCGCGTGGCCAAAACATCTCCCGCTTGGGAACCACATGCTTGACCAGACATATGTTGACCTGCCATGCAGTTCATTGGCAAGCGTATCTAAAAGACCCACACCAAAGAACAAAGAAGACCTCTCCTTGCTACTCATCAGCTGAGATCTCCAACCCCACTATACCTTCAGTCCTCTCTGAGACATGCACTGAGAGGAATGAAGGTGTAGAATTAGGTGTGTCACAGCCAAGTACTTGTGGGAAATCTGCTTTCGGTACACCGACGTCAGATTGTACCAGGCAAATTTCCCTGCCCCAGCTGCTGCACCGCCGAAAGAAGTTCGCTCCCAGCCATCCACATGCCCAGCGGTTGAATGCTAGCTTGGCAAAATTGCTAGCATTTCAACTGCTACCTTTTCGGTTGGTAGACTCTGCCCCTTTCCGTGAGTTTGTGGAATGTGCGGTTCCTCAGTGGCAGGTACCCAAACGCCACTTTTTCTCATGGAAGGCGATTCTGGCTCTCTACCGGCATGTGGAAGGCAATGTCTTGGCCTCGCTGGTCAGGGCGGTCAGCGGTAAGGTGCATATTACCGCTGACTCATGGTCCAGCAGGCAAGCCAGGGACGTTACCTAAGTTTCACAGCGCATTGGGTCACTCTGCTGGCAGCTGGGAAGGATGCAGGACAAGGTGCAGTTTGTGTTGGAGGTTGTTCCGCCACCACGCCTCCAAAATGCCACTACTAATGATTGTGACACACCTCTCTCCTCCACCCCCTCCTCTTCTTCTTCCTCCATGGCTTCTTCCTGTGCTTTGTCCTTGGAACCAGTGGTGCTCTGTAGGCGTTCAAGGGGCTACGCGAGTACGCAGACAAAGGATGCCATGCGGTGCTTGAGCTGGTGTGCTTGGGGGACAGGAGCCACACTGGGGCAGAGGTTCTGTCTACTCTGCAGGGGCAGGTTCAGAGGTGGTTGACGCCACGCCAACTTAAGGCAGGAATGGTGGTTTGCGACAATGGCACCAACCTCCTCTCTGCCCTCCGACAGGGACAACTGACCCATGTGCCCTGTTTGGCTCACGTCCTTAACTTGGTGGTGCAGCGGTTCTTGGGCAGGTACCCGGGCTTACAGGATGTCCTGAGGCAGGCCAGAAAAGTCTGTGTGCATTTCATATAATGCCAGTGCTCGGCTGGCAGACCTCCAAAAGGAATTTAACCTGCCCAAGAACCGCCTAATCTGTGACATGCCCACCAGGTGGAACTATACGTTGGCCATGCTGCAGCGGCTGCACACGCAGCAGAGGGCCATCAATGAGTACCTGTGCGACTATGGCACCAGGACAGGGTCAGGGGAGCTTGTTTTTTTTCCCCACGCCAGTGGGCCATGATCAGGGATGCACGCACTGTCCTGTCAGAGGCAGGAAGAGGAGGACTTCCTTAGCTCTCACAGCCCCCTTTATCCAGACAGTGTTCCTGTGTGCCCGCCGATCACACAGGAAGAGGACGAGGAGGAGGAGGAGGATTGTGTCAGTATTGAGGTAGAGCCTGGCACTCAGCATCAGCACCAGTCTTTAAGGGATCATTTAAAGTCCCAAGAAACACATGGACTTGTACGTGGCTGGGAGGAGGTGGCTGCTATCATGTCGTCCTTAGTGACCCAGAGGACTCCGGATCGAATGCCTCAGCAAACCTACGCTGCATTGCCTCCCTGATCCTGCAAAGCCTGCGGAAGGATCCTCGTATTCGTGGTATCAAGGAGAAGGACCAATACTGGCTGGCAATCCTCCTTGATCCACCTTACAAGGTTAAGGTTGCTGACCTTATCTTGCCGTCGCAGAGGGAGCAGAGGATGAAACATCTTCGGGAGGCATTGCAGAAAGCTCTGTGCAACGCGTTCCCAGAGACTGGGAGGTTACAAACTCCTGTTTCTGGACAACGTGTTGCTGAGGCCTCGGTCAGTCAAAGAAGAAGCGGTGGAGAAGGTAGCCGTCTGACCAATGCGTTCAGACATTTTTTTAGTCCGCAGCCCCAAGGTATGATCGGTTCCAGCAACCATCGCCAGCGTCTGTTTTACATGGTGCAGGAATACCTAGGGGCAAGATCTGACTTAGACGCCTTTCCCACCGAAAATCCTCTGGGTTACTGGGTCTTGATGATGGATCACTGGCCAGAGCTTGCACAGTATGCAATTGAGCTACTGGCCTGTCCTGCATCCAGCGTTCTTTCGGAACGCACATTCAGTGCTGCTGGAGGCTTTGTAACCGATCACAGGGTGCGTCTGTCCACCGACTCGGTCGATCGACTGACCTTCATAAAAATGAATCAGTCTTGGATCACCATCAGCTACCAAGCACCTGATGCTGATGTTACCAAATTTTTTTTTTGAAATGTCAGATCCCTTCAAAGACTGCCTGTGCTGATGCTGAGTGACTATCCTGTTATGCTGAGTAATTATCCTCTTCCTCCTCAATGATCATTAGGGATGAGCTTCGTGTTCGAGTCGAACCCATGTTCGACTCGAACATCGGCTGTTCGGTCGTTCGCCGAATTGCGAACGATATGGGCCGTTCGCGCCAAATTTGTGTGGCGTGTCACGACCAATAATTCACTGCGGCATCGCAGTGCATTGCTGGCTGATGATTGGCCAAGCATGCACTATGACCCGCATGCATGGCTAATCACAGCGCCGCCTGAACAGAGAGCCATAATTGGCCAAAGCCAAGGAGGCTTTGGCCAATTATGGCTCAGGGGATTTAGTACACGCCCCGCACTATATTAGGCCGCCTGCACGGCGGCCCTGTGCAGTGTGTTCCGGTGTGCTGAGAGATAGAGAGAGAGAGAGACAGTGTCATTTCATTTGAGTTAGCTAGATTAGGCAGGACAGTCAGTCAGTTAGCTGCACTTACACTATTGTGTATATATATGCATCCCAGGTGTTGCATATATATATATACACTGTATTCAGTTTAGCTAGATCCGTTCCTGTTATCTTCCTACTGACAGGCAGGCTTGTCTTGTTACAGTATTTACAGCTACCTGAAGAAAATTGCTGGTGTTCTTTTGATCCTATTAGTACCACAGTCAGGCAGCTAGACTATTTACAGTTAGTGCAGTGCGTCCTGCTCACAGTGTTCAGCTAGATCCGTTCCTGTTATCTTCTTTTTTTTTTTTTTTTCAAAGATTTTATTGAAAATTTTTCAGGTTAACATGTAAAGTTTGCCATACATCATAGAGAAACAAACAATCAATGGGCAATATACACATATAGATCAGAAGAATAAGAACCAGAGCCAATATAGGCATATGTAGTCATGCATGTGACTCAGCAGTATAATAGAGTAGGTATCGCCACTTACAGCTATGGATGCAGGCTCAGAGAGGACGGGTGTGGTTCGTGGAGCAAGACTAAACCGCGTTATGAGCAGTCCCGTTTCCGTTCACCCCCGACGGGATCTTAGCTGTGAGCGAGAACGGGATACCTGACAAGGCATGTGTAGCATGTAACATAACGGCATGGTGACTGAAATTTAGAATTTGTACAAGGAAATGGATTCGTCCAAAGTGTAGGGCGGACCGAGGGTGAGTCGGTCGTTCGGAGGAAAAATATATGAAGCTGATATTGAGTAAAGGCATGTGTGATATGCAGAGATACGGCAAGCTTTAGGCTTCATGAAAATGTCGGGTCAGTATCGTTGATGTGGGGGGGTAAGAGGAGAGGGGGAACAGAGGGGGCAGGTGTGTTATCAAGGGGGGACACAAGTGAACATGTCACGTGAGCTCCTCAGAGAGTCTGAGGGGGTGGTTGGATCAAAGCCTGTTATGTGCGCGAGTTTCTATAATGAGTCCAACAGCCCCAAGTGGCCTGAAATTTGGTAGGAGTATCCGTGGCTTGGGCTATGAGTTGCTCCATTTCCGCTATTCGGTCTACCCTGCGAGTCCAGTCCTGAACTGTGGGGGGGGAGGGGTTTCTCCAACGCGCAGGTATGCAGAGGTTGGCTGCATTGATCAGGTGAATAGTTAGGGTTTTTTTGTATGAGGTGGGGGACCCTTGTCTGTGGTGTAGTAAATATTGGGCGGGGGAGAAGTCTGGAGTATATGTAGTGATTTGGGAAATGAGTTCATGGATGTCTGACCAGAAGGGTTGGATAAGGGGGCATTCCCACCAGATGTGGAGTAGGGTACCTCTAGCGTTATTACACCTCCAGCAGGTAGAAGGAACAGAGGGGTGGAAGTGGTGGATTTTGTCGGGAGTCCGGTACCATTTCGAGAAAATTTTGTATCTATTCTCCTGTGTCGTGACTTTAATGGAGCCCTTGTGCATGAGGGTAAATATGTTGTTCCACTCTGTGGGGGTGAGATCTAGGGCTAGGTCCTTTTCCCATTGTTGTGTAAGGGTGTCATCCTTGATCTTGTGGCCTGCAAACAGTAGGGCGTAATTGGAGGAAATGAGATGGCCTTGAGGTTCTGTTGAAGTACAAAGAAATTCAAACGGCGTGAGATCTCTGTGCCAATGAGAGTGTTGGATAGAGGGTTGGAGGAAATGTCCTATTTGCAAGTATTTGTAAAAGGGTATGTCGTGGTTAGGCAGAGTAGTTACAAGTGTAGGGAAGGAAAGGAGAGACCCATTTAGGAAGAATTTCCCCCAATCTTTTAGGGAGAACAAGTCTGTCCCAGCCAATACGTGGAGTTTTGGAGGCCCACACAAAGGTTCGGGAAAGAAGTTTATAGGAGGCAAAGAAAGAGGCAGGTAACGAGATCGGAAGGGCTTGAAGGAGGTAGAGGATTCTGGGTAGAATGTTCATTTCTAATATTGCTACTCTGCCCAGCCAGGAAAAGAAACCTAGATTCCATTTCTGTAAGTCGCCTTGGATGGAACGAAGTAGGGGGAGGAAATTTTTGGCGTAGAGGTCCCTTAGGTCAGTTGTGATTTTGATCCCTAGATATAGTATTTCGGATTTCTCCCAAACGAATGGGAAATTACTACGACACAGGTTCACCGTCTCCCTTGGTAAAGTGATATTAAGGGCCTTGGATTTACCAAAATTAATTTGAAGATTGGATAAAGTCTTGAAAAGGGTAAAGTCCGCCAGAAGGTTAGGAATGGTCGTGATCGGGTCTGTCAAAAAAAGTAGAATGTCGTCAGCGTATGCTGCTAGTTTATATTGTTTTTGTTGGATGTTAATTCCCTTGATAGCTGGATTTGCTCTCAGTTTACGGAGTAAGGGTTCTAACGTCAGAATGCAAATAAGGGGTGACAGGGGGCACCCCTGTCGCGTCCTATTGGATACAGAGAAGGCGTCCGACAAGCCACCATTGATCCGGTGTCTAGCGGTCGGGAAGGCATATAGTGCTAAAATCATGTTTAGCATGCGCGGTGGTAAGCCCGCGCCTGCAAAGTAGCTTCCATGTAGTCGCAAGCGACCCGGTCGAACGCCTTCTCTGCATCCAGTGAGAGAAAGAATCCTGATGTGGCAGTTTTAGTAAGCCAATGATGAATGTTGAGGGCCTTTGTGGTATTGTCCCTGGCCTCGCGGCCCGGGACAAAACCGACCTGGTCTAAAGAAACCAGGGATGGGATGAAGGGGACGATACGATTGGCCAGTACTTTCGCGTATAGTTTTAGATCAACTTTGAGGAGCGATATGGGGCGATAGTTGGGTACCAGGGAGGGGTCTTTGCCCTGTTTTGGGATGAGGGTGATGTGAGCTTCCAATAGGTCTCTGTGAGCTACTGAGGTGGTTGTAAGGTCATTGAGTGCTTTGGTTAAATGTGGTAGGAGAATTTCCGGAAACGATTTGTAATATGCTGCCGTGAGGCCGTCCGGTCCCGGACTTTTGCCTGTCTTCATATGTTTGAGGGCAAGGAGGATTTCGTCCGACGTTATTGGGAGGTCTAGTGTCTGTGAGTCCTCTGGGGTGAGCGGAGTGGGGCCAAATCATGCTAGAAAATCAGTTAGGGACTTCCTACGGTCAGCCGCTGCATCAGGACTTTGGGCACTCGGGAGGTTATATAGCTTGGTGAAATATTGTACGAATTGGGCAGAGATGTCCTCGTTTGTGACCACTGTCTCTCCCTTGGGAGTAGTAAGCTTATGAATGGTGTGAGAAGCTTTTTTGGATTGAAGAGCTCTCGCCAATAGTTTACCGGCTTTATTGCCGAATTCGTAATATAGCTTTTGTGATAAAGTGTATTTGCGTTTAACCGCTATCGTTAGTGCGTCCAGGAGCTCTTCCCTAGCTTGAGAGAGTTCAGCGAGTGTGGACTTGGCGAGGGAGGCCTTGTGTGTCTGCTCTAGTGTACGAATGCGGGCCGTCAACTCCGCCAGGCGAGAGTTCTTGAGTTTGTTACGGTGTGCAGCTATAGTCATCAATTCCCCGCGAACTACACATTTATGAGCTGCCCATGTAACTGTGGGAGCCACGTCTGGGGACGAGTTATCCCGAAAGAAGTTGGAGAGGCAAGTGGTCAGTCTCTGAACGTATATCTCGTCTGTCAATAGGGAGCTGTCTAGACGCCAGATACGCGTTTTCCTGGTGGGTGGGTGCAGTCGTAAAGTCATGGAGATGGGATTGTGGTCCGAGAGGATGGCCGGGTCGATGGTTGCTTTGGCTAGGTGTGAGAGATCTGTCTGGGAGAGAAAAAAGTGGTCAAGTCTTGAGTACTTGTTGTGTGGGGGGGAGAAGAAGGTAAAATCTTTTTCCTTGGGGTGTAGCGTGCGCCACGTGTCGTGGAGTAGTAGGTCATGAAATTATTGCTTGATCGATCTTAGGGCCCTGTAGGAAAGGGAAGAAGCTCCATTTGAAGTATCAAGGGAGGGGGATAGGGAGACGTTAAGGTCGCCGCCCACGATGAGGGTTCCTGATTGGAAGCTGGAAAGTTGCTGTAGAGTATTACGGAAGAAGGATACCTGGCCAGTATTAGGAGCGTAAATATTTGCAATGGTGAGAGGTATTTGGTTCAGGGTGCCTTTGATAAAAAGAAAACGTCCCATTGGGTCTGTTTGTACTTCCGTTACTTTGAATGGGCAATTTTTGGAGATGAGTATGGTGACACCTTTCGATTTAGCTTCCGAGTTGGAAGAATGGAAGGCTGTTGGGAAGTAGTGGTTTTTAAGTTTAGGGATAGAGTCTGTCCGAAAGTGGGTCTCCTGTATGAGTGCAATGTGGGTGTGGGCTTGTTGTAGAGAATGGAAAAGTTTGGATCGCTTTTCCGGAACGTTAAGGCCCCGAATGTTTATGGAGTATAGTTTGAGTGTGTGTAATTGTTGTGAAGTTGTGTCCGTAGGAAAGTTGGTGTCCTGTGTGCCCGCCATAGGTGGAGGGAGGGGGTAAGAAGAGGGTAGCGAGGGGGGAGGGGAGAAATCCGGGAAGCTGAGGGTGTATGTGAAGCAGGTGTGTGCGAACCCGGAAAGTATCTGAAGAGGTGTGGAAGTACTTATCCAGCAACCTCGTGGGTAGCAATCGGTGTAGAACGGAGCCCGTGCAGGGAGAGAGTCCCGACGAGTGGGACAACACCCCTAACCGAGTCCGTGTGGGGGTTGGCCGAAAACCCTGGCAGAGAGGGACTAAATGAGGGTAACGTTCAATGAACAGGGTGTGAGCCGCCACCACGGGATGGTGTGTTGTGTGAGAAGGGTAGGTATACCTAATGGAACACCCATAGTGGGTGGGTCGTCATCCCAGTGGGTAGGGCAGTAACAAGGCGGTGCTCCGGTAGTGGTGTGGCGGTGAGAGGTGACCCTAGCTATGGGTAGTGTATAGGTTAGCAGTGGGGAGGTTTACATTGCAGCCATGCTCCCCATTCCGGGGAGAGGGCGCCAAACCGAACCTTCCCCACCCCCCACACCCATCTCGGGTTCCGTGAAAGGCAGGGAAGGGGCGGCGGCGTCCGACGAAAATTAAGCTCTGCAAACCTAAAAGACACTTAATAGGGAGATTTGTAGCCTTGGGGAGGCGACTTGTGTGTGTCAGCATATACTTTAACTATCTTAACAGCATAATTAACCTCTAAAAACTCTAACTTTACACTGAGCTGCTAGGAAAACAAACTGGTGCAGGTCAGCTATGTAACCAACAGTCCACTGTGCTGAAAAGGAAGATATAAAGTAAAAACGGAAAACCAAAAGATAAAACTCGTACTTAGGATCTTGCCTTAACAGCTGTGATATTACCGGAACAGTGTAGGCTTGAGTCCGCAAATAACTTGACGGTTAAGTAAGTGGACGTCTGTCATGGTGTGCCGGCCGGTCGGTTCCTTTGGGGAGGATACATCTGGAGCCTAAGGCAGGACAGTCGGTCAGAGTGTGAGTTCTGAGTTCGGCAGGGCGCACGCAGTGCGGTTGGGTGATGAGGAACAGATCTTGTCCCTTCGGTTGGGAGAGCAGTGCTGGCGTCTGCGTGGTCAGGAGATCCGAGTGTGTCCGCCGCAGGTGGCGCGGTTTAGGAGACTCCGCGAGCGTTGCTGGGCGGCGTCCGAGGTCGCTCAGACTTGTGGGAATTGTAGTACCAGGTTAGGAGTAGTTCAGCATCAAGCCCCGAGGCCGTAACAAGGAAGTTCTGAGCGATGGAGTGGGCAGCAAACTGAATGCTGAGCTGCAAACAAACAGAAAGGCTTGACAGTAAGCGTGGGTGCCCTGTGGAGATCTTGTGACCCAGCTTACATGTACGGATGTGGTTGAAAAGACAGCCTGCAGCCATTAGTGTCCTCACATCTGTAGTGAGATATGGGAGTCAAAAATTGGGTCCCAGAACAAAAGGTCTTCAGTTAAGGCACTGAGCAAAACTCAACAAAAGTAAAAATAAAGTAAAAATAAACGTGAAACAGAGAGGGTGATTCCCTGCGCCCAGATGTTACTGGTCCTTGCGCCTCCTCCTGGACCGTGGGGAGGTGATGATGTAGTCAGCTCCAGGCCTGCTCCGATAGTTGGGCTGGTTCCTATGGGTGGAGGGTGAGCGTCTTCTGCGGTGTCTGGACTCTTGAGCTTCCATAGGTTCATGTCTAGGCTGATCAAGGTGTGATGGGACCATGCGAAAGGTGGCATACCAATTAGGCACTGGCACTGTGGCAATTCCAAGTGTGGCACAGAAATGAGGCAGATCCTCTGGTACTTTGAGTAGTGCTGTGCGGCCGTTATTGGAAGCCGAGAGGCAGAAGGGAAACTTCCATTTGTAGAGAATACGTTTCTCCCTTAAGACATCCAGGAGTGGCCTCAGGTCCCTTCTGTGTTGTAGTGTGATCCCAGATAGGTCTTGGTATATTTGGATATGGGCACCCGCGTGTATAATCTGCTGACTGCCCCTGGCTTGTTTTAGGATGTCCTCTTTTAATTTGTAGTCCACTATGCAGCATATTATGTCCCGTGGGTGGTCTGTCTCCCGTCCCCTGGGGCGCAGCGCGCGGTGTATCCTCTCCATTTGAATGGGGGTCTGCGGGGGTCGGTGGAGAAGGCCGTTGAAAAGGCTCACTACTTCTTGAGAGACCTGTTCCCCCTCAATGGCCTCCGGAAGGCCTCTGACACGGAGATTATGCCTCCGACCCCTGTTGTCGAGGTCCTCCAAGTGTCGCTGCATGTCACGCATCTGCAGTGTGTGTGAGTCAACGCAATCAGCGACTGAGTGAATGGCGGTGTCGTGGCGTTCAGTCACAGTCTCCACTCTCAGGACACGCTTGTTCAAGGCGCGAAAATCCAGCCGCAGCTCCGCGATGGCGGCGGATAAAGTGTCCTTAATGTCTTCAGCAATCAATCTTAGATCCTGGACATTGAGCTGAGGCTGGGGGGTGAGTACGATCCCGTCTCCCTCAGGATTGGAGCGATTCTGACTAGAGTCAGATGTGTTCGGGTTGATCGGTGGCAGTGGCTGTGCTCCAGAGTGTGGTAGGCCGTGAGGGACAGGCGCCATATTGCCTCTGCCGGCTCTAAACATCTCCGGTATATGTCTCCGGTATATGGCGGCTTTGTGACCCGGTTAGATCCCTGGGGGACCTCGAGCGGGAGGCAGAGGAGGATCGGGAAGCAGTGCCCATTATCCGAGGGTAGTGTAGTGTGAGAATACCTCCCGGCTTCTTAGAGTTTCTCCCGTGGTGGACGGAGCTCAGGGTTTAGACGTCCGTCTCCATGCCAGGTCAGGCCACGCCCCCTCCTGTTATCTTCTTACTGACAGGCAGGCTTGTCTTGTTACAGTATTTACAGCTACCTGAAGAAAATTACTGGTGTTCTTTTGATCCTATTAGTACCACAGTCAGGCAGCTAGACTATTTACAGTTAGTGCAGTGCGTCCTGCTCAGAGTGTTCAGCTAGATCCGTTCCTGTTATCTTCCTACTGACAGGAAGGCTTGTCTTGTTACAGTAAATACAGCTACCTGAAGAAAATTGCTGGTGTTCTTTTGATCCTATTAGTACCACAGTCAGGCAGCTAGACTATTTACAGTTAGGGCAGTGCGTCCTGCTCACAGTGTTCTGCAGTGTTGTGGCACCAGCACCAGTGCCTAAGGCCCAATTTTTCAGCCCTTGTTTAACAGGGGCGTGTAATTACAATTTTTGATGCAATACTTTGCAGCAGGGCTCGTTCCTGCGTTCCAACTAGAGTGTCTGTGAGGGGTTGCAGTGTTGTGGCACCAGCACCAGTGCCTAAGGCCTAATTTTTCAGCTCCTGTTCAACAGGGGCATGTAATTACAATTCTTGATCTAATATTTCACAGCAGGGCCCTGTGAGGGCTTACAGTGTTGTGGCCACAACAACACCTAAGGCCCAAATTTCTGCTGAGTATATAGGGCAGGACCCTACTTTCAAACATCTAACTTACAAACGACTCCTACTTGCAAACGGAAGGAGACAACAGGAAGTGAGATGAAATCTACCCCTAGGAAGGGAAATTCTCTCCTGTAAGAGTTAATATGGGAAAAACATTTCTCCTTTCCACTGATGCTTTCCAATCCTTGTTCCACAAAAAAACCCAAATTTTCAAAAAACATTTTTCATTGAGACAAAAAGTGAGGTGAAATCTTCTGAAGAGGAGGAAAGACAGCAAAACAAATGTCACAGGGGTGATAACCCTTCCCTATGTTTTCCAAAAAGCTTAAAAAAGATTTTTTGGCTGGAGCTAAACACGTTAAAAATGTACCCGTTCAAAATTACAAACAGATTCTACTTAACAACAAACCTACATTCCCTGTCTTGTTTGCACCGCCTGTATACTGCTGTTCAGAGTATATAGGGCCT
Organism: Lithobates septentrionalis; assembly: GCA_037952835.1. Taxonomy (NCBI): domain Eukaryota; kingdom Metazoa; phylum Chordata; class Amphibia; order Anura; family Ranidae; genus Lithobates; species Lithobates septentrionalis. The sequence continues at coordinate 995,263 of JBBDGP010000596.1, forward strand.
GGTGGCCCCACACCTTTCCTTATTTTAATTTGGGTGCGGGGTTCCCCTTAATATCCATACAAGACCCAAAGGGCCTGGTAATGGACTGGGGGGTACCCATGCCGTTTGTCTCACTGATTTTCATCCATATTGCCAGGACCCGACATTACATTAAACCCGCAAGCAGTTTTAAATGAGATTTTTTCCTTTAAAAATGACATTTGGTGCAGGGACTGTTCTAAACACGGGAAACACGCGTCACTTTACAGGCATACTATAGACACCCCCCAGGTACAATATTTAAAGGAATATTTCACTTTTTTTTTTTTTACTTTAAGCATCATTAAAATCACTGCTCCCGAAAAAACAGCCGTTTTTAAAAGTTTTTTTTGCATTGATACATGTCCCCTAGGGTAGGACCCGGGTCCCCAAACCCTTTTTAGGACAATACCATGCAAATTAGCCTTTAAAATGAGCACTTTTGATTTCGAACGTTCGAGTCCCATAGACGTCAATGGGGTTCTAACGTTCGTGCGAACTTTCGGTCCGTTCGCAGGTTCTGGTGCAAACCGAACCGGGGGGTGTTCGGCTCATCCCTAATGATCATGTTGATAGCTTGTTAGAACATTTTTGGTTCTGCGCCGCCACCAGTGCCTAAGGCCCAATTTTTAAGCCCCTGTTTAACAGGGGCATGTAATTACAATTTTTGATGCAATTCTTTGCAGCAGGGCTCGTTCCTGCGCTCTAACTAGAGTATCTGTGAGGGGTTGCAGTGTTGTGGCACCAGCACCAGTGCCTAAGGCCCAATTTTTCAGCCCCCGTTTAACAGGGCCATGCAATTAGAATTCTTGATCTAATATTTCACAGCAGGGCCCGTTTCTGCGCCCACCAAGAGTAACTGTGAGGACTTACAGTGTTGTACCACCAGCACCACCACCACCACCACCAAAGGCCCAATTTTTCTGACCCTGCTCAACAGGGGCATGTAATTACAATTCTTGATCTAATATTTCACAGCAGGGCCCTTTCTGTGTAAACTTACAGTGTTGTGGCACCAGCACCACCACCCTGTCTTGTTCGCACTGCCTGTATACTGCTGTTCAGAGTATATAGGGCCTGGGGGCCCCACACCTTTCCTTTTTTAATTTGGGTGCGGGGTTCCCCTTAATATCCATACAAGACCCAAAGGGCCTGGTAATGGAATTGGGGGTACCCATGCCGTTTGTCTCACTGATTTTCATCCATATTGCCAGCACACGACATTACATTTAAAGCCGCAAGCAGTTTTAAATGACTTTTTTTCCTTTAAAAATGACACTTTGTGCAGGGACTGTAAGCATGGGAAACACACGCCACTTTATAGGCATACTATAGACACCCCCCAGTTATGATATTTAAAGGAATATTTCACTTTTTTTTTACTTTAAGCGTCATTAAAATCACTGCTCCCGAAAAAAACGGCCATTTTTAAAAGTTTTTTTTGCATTGATACATGTCCCCTGGGGCAGGACCCGGGTCCCCAAACCCTTTTTAGGACAATACCATGAAAATTAGCCTTTAAAATGAGCACTTTTTATTTTGAACGTTCGAGTCCCATAGACGTCAATGGGGTTCTAACGTGCGTGCAAATTTTCGGTCCGTTCGCAGGTTCTGGTGCGAACCGAACCGGGGGTGTTCGGCTCATCCCTAGTGGAGAGGGGGCAACCTTGCCTAGTGCCTTTGTGTAGATTTTTTTTGTTAGAAATGTAGCCTGCAGCAATCACATTAGCCGAAGGCGCTGAGTACATCGCATGAAAAAGATCACTGAAGGGGCCCAAGAAGCCAAATTTTGACAATGGAAGTTGACATTGTCGAAAGCTTTTTCGGCGTTTAGTGTTACCATCCGGTTCCTTGGATGAGCTGGCTCTAGCCATTTCCAGTACTGTTAGAACTTATCTTAATATTAGATGTAGCGGATCTTCCTTGTGTGAAACCCGCTTGAGAGGGATGAATGAGAGAGGGCATAATGGGTGCAAGTCTGTTTGCAATAATCTTGGAAAGAAGTTTTTAGTCTAAATTTAGTAGGGTGATTGGGCGATAGGACCCTGGGTCAGTGGTATCTTTGTCCTTCTTAAGGATAAGCTTGATGTGGGCTTGGAGGCCTGAAGGTAGGTACTGGTTCCTGTCTAATTTCTTTTGATATACTGATTTAAGGGTGGGGACTATGATGTCCAGGGAAAATTTGTAAAAGTCAAAGGTGTACCTGTTGGGGCCTGGTGCCTTGCCTGGAGATAGTGACTTGATTGTGTGTATAATTTCTTTGATAGATATTTGAGCATTTAACTGTTCCAAGAGAGAGTGGTCAATGGTAGGGAGTGGGATCCTATCGTAAAAGAATGTGGCTATAGTCTCGCCGATAGGGTCCTGTCCATAGAGCGAGGCATAAAATTCCTCTAGAATGGAGGTTAATCTTTTTTGGTAAGGTGACAAGGTTTTCAGATTTGTCCTTTAGGGCAGCTATACGTGTAGGGGTGTGGGGGCCTTTGCACAAGCTGGCAAGGATTTTGCCTGATTGATTGCCGTATTTGTGATAACTGAGGTCTAGTAATGACGGGTGCATTCTTTTCTGTGCCTCTGCCCACAGATCAAAGCAGTCCTTGGCCTTTCGCCAAGCATCCCTGTGAATTTGTGAGTTGTTCAGAGCTAAGTTGGCTTGAGTCAGGCGTAAAGCTTTGCTCGCTTTGTAGTATTCTTTGTGAATTATTTTCTTGTAGCCAGAAATAACCCTTTCCTATAACACTGCTTTCCCCATTTCCCAAAATAGATCGGGGTTGTCAATATGTTAAGAATTGGTGGATGTAGAAAATTAAATTCCCAGGTGCCGCTTATGATCTGTCTAAGTGTATTTTTGTGGGCCAGGTATGCAGGGAATCGCCATATTCTTAAGGGGCTCTGGGTGACTAGTCCCATTAGCTTAACAGAGATCGGCACGTGGTCTGAAATGGCTATGTCATGAATGCATGGTTCAAAGGGGTGTTCGAGGAGAAGGGGGTTCAGAAAAGTATAGTGTATACTGGAGAGCGAATTGTGAGGGGGCGAGAAAAAGGTGTATTCTCTTCCCTCGGGATGAGTCAATCTTCAAAAGTCCGTTAGTTGAAGACCGTCAGAAAATTGCGTCAGGTGTGAGGGGAAGTAAGGGGGGTTTGGGGCATTTTGGCAGGTGTCAGCTGATTTGTCTTCCCCTGTGTCTGCAACTGTTTTGAAGTCCTCCGCTACCAATAGGGGTAGGTGAAAATGTGGTGCTAGACTGGAGGTTAGGTTTTGAAAAATAGTTTTGAAGGGGAATTTGGGGCATAAACATTGGTTAACGCCCATTCATGATTAGACATTTTGGGTCTCGCTGTGAGAAGCCACCCTTCACTGTCTACATGGGTCGAGATTATTTTGCAGAGAAGTTTTTTGTGTATTAGGAGGAGGACTCCTGCTTTACCCTTTACTGCTGGGGACCCGACCACTTGTCCCACGCATAGTTTGCGCATGCAGGCAAAGTCAGCGGTAGTGAGATGCATTTCCTGTAGCACAGCTATATCTGCCTTTACGTTTTTTAAGTGGCAGAGAATCGCCATACATTTGTTGGGCAAATGTATCCCTTTAACGTTCCAGGAGACTACTTTCATAGAGTTTTAATGGGGTCTTGATAGCATGCTGGGGAGCAATATAATGGATGTTAGGAGTTGGGATAAATTGGCGACAAGGGTGTCACTGCAAAACCAGGGACGGAGTGGAACATAATGGAGTCTTAGAGAGGGGGGTTGAGAATGGAGAACAAGACAGCAACATTCTAGGTAAACGTTAAAACAATAACAGCCTATACTTCTCTTTTTTTCCACATGTGACACCTATGTCTTCAAACAGGGTTACCGGGGGGATGCTGAGGTTCTCGCCCTGCGGAATGTGAAGTAAGTCTCCGTCCTTCGTAAGCCAGAAGAGTGGATGGACGGTATAAATATACCAGCTCAGGCGAGTGTATTCTTAATTTGGGCAGATCGGGCCAACCCACGGTAAGGTTGTGTGTGCCTAAAATAGAACAAGATAACAATGAACATTAGAAAGATAGCTTTGCTAGAAATAGTAGCATGCCTATAGAACTTCAGATATATACTTCGACACTGGTACAGTGGAGAGTGTATGTTCACTGAGAAAGAGAAATTAGTAAGGCAAAGTGAATATCCTGACTCAGATCAATGCATTCTGTTGCTGCCAGATGAGTCCGAAAGGTGCAGTTTTTTGGCCGGGTCTTTCCTCTGGCTGTGTTGGTCTCTCGGGTCGGCAATGCAAGAAAGGATAGGGGGTGCAAAGGTATCCATCAGGATATGAAGGTAAGCTTGAAGGTACTGCATTGCTTCCTCCAGATTTTTGGGATCTCCAGGAGGGTCTGAGAAGAGGAGTATTGCCTGGTAGGCCAGAGTGAACTTAATTCTCTTTTGGTAGAGAGAGGCACAGATGGGTTGGAACAACTTGTGTCGACTGGAAATATCCCTGGGGATTGTCTGCAAACAAAAGGGGTTTGTAGCCATCTAACTGTACGATTTGGGAATTTTCGAATGATTTTAGGATGTTGACCCTGTCAGTATAGTTCAGAAAACACACGATAACAGGTTTTGGTGTACATCTGTTGTTTGAAGGTGCCCCTAGGGCCCTCTCAACTCTACAGGGCGTTGAAATTCCCAGGGCACACGAAATGTACATGGTGCAGATGTCGACCAGTGAATTAGCATTGAAGGATTCCGGGAGACCAATAACCCGCAGGTTGTTGCACCTGGAGCAGTTCTACAGGTCATCTAGCTTGTCAAATAAAAACAGCTGCGCCTGTTTTGATTTCTGTTCTGAGGTAAAGGAGTTTTGTACCCCATCTTCCAATTCAGACAAGCAGGCTCTATCTCAGAAAGCCTTTTGGCGTGGTCACCCAGTTCTTTCTTTAACTGTGTTATTCCTGCAGCTATGGCTCTGTCAAGCACTGCTGTTATTGTGGGGGACAATAGGGCTGCAACGACCTGAGCTATTCCAGCATAGTGCTCCTCGGGTGGGGGAGGGGCGGCGCCGTGGCTGTATGGTGAGAAGAGTCTGCAGGGATTGCAGTGGTGCTCAAGGCACCTACTCCGTCCACCATATTGGCTGCAAGTAGGCCTTGCAGGGAGAGCTCGAAGCAGGAGGCCGTGGCGGTGCCAGAGGGGCCATGGACCAGGAATTTGTCCATTCACCATTACCTCTGTATGGGTGAGAGGACCGAGAGTCACTCACTGTCTTCAGGCACAAGGGGCTGTTTTTTTAAGCAGGGTGATCCGGAGCTACCGCACCTTGCTCCCTCACATGTGCTGAAAAGAACCGGAAGCTCAGGTTTTTTTATCTTAATGCATTAAGACAAAAAACCTTCTGCATGCAATGCCCCCCGCACATACTTACCTGAGCTGAGTTGATACTTGATAAAGGAGTTAGGGCCTCTGAAATGCGTTGTATGTGCCCTTTACTTTAATGCCTGGTGTCTTGGTCCTAGGAGCCCGTAGATGTCACTGTTTTCCCATGCTCTTGGCGGGTCCGGAATCTTTTGCATGACAGCTGCCTGCCAGTTCACTGGCTGTGCTGCACTCAGCTCTCCTCTGTTCCAAGCTCAAGCAGAACTGCGTTTACTTGAATTCAAGTGTTTACCTATGTTGTGCAATAAATGGATACATTCTTTTATTACCATGTGCGCTGTGGCCACTTTCATATTTACTGTAAAATTTCCTCAAAGTGCTCTCCAGATGGAACTTTACTCTGCCCATATGTATCCCTACCCACTCTGCCTCCTGCTTTTGATGATGTCCAGAAGCAGGCGACATGCTTTATATATGGTAGACTTGGAAGGTACATCACCTTTGGATTAGGGTCTCTACTAGGGATGAGCCGAACACTTCCGGTCTGGTATGTATATTAAGGGTAACTCTACGCCAAAATTTTTGAAAAAAATGGTGTGGGGGCCCCCCAAAATCCATACCAGACCCTTATACGAGCATGCAACCTGGCAGGCTGCAGGGAAAGGGGGGGATGAGATAACACCCCCCTTGAACCGTACCAGGCCACATGCTCTCAACATGGGGAGGGTGCTTTGGGGTCCCCCCCAAAGCACCTTGTCCCCATGTTGATGGGGACAAGAGCCTCATCCCCACAACCCTTGCCCGAGGTTGTGGGGGTCTGCAGGCAGAGAGCTTATCGGAATCTGGAAGCCCCCTTTAACAAGGGCCCCCCCAGATCCTAGCCCGCCCTATGTGAATGGGTATTTTAGTACATTGTACTTCTACCTATTCACCAAAAAAGTGTCAAAAAAGTAAAAATGATGAGTTTTCTCACAATAGTGCCTTGAATTCTGCTTCCCCACTGTCCCCGTTTATGGCGAACTATGGTTTCCAACCCTCCATGTTGCCTGACTCATTTCTTCCTCAGAGTATACCTGCGTTAGAGGAGCATCTCCGTGGTCTTCATTCCACTTGGGCACAAGTCCAGGATGCTTTGTGACATGCTAATGATAGGTACAGACTCCATGCTGACCGCAGACGCCTGCCGGCGCCTTCCTACCAAGCTGGGGAAAGGGTCTGGCTGTAATCTCGCAACCTCTGACTTTGTGTTCCCTCTCTGAAATTCGCACCTCGGTTTAGTGGGCCTTTTCCGTATTCTCCACAGGATTAACCCAGTGGTTTACGCGATAGACCTTCCTTCTAATATGCGTATCTCAAATGTATTTCATGTCTCCTTATCGAAACCTTTGGTCTGCAACCGCTTTACCACCTCTGTGCCACGTCCTCACCCTGTACAAGTTGTGAACAATGAGGAGTATGAAGTACAGTCCATTGTTGACTCCCGTAGGTTTCGTAGTCGCATACAGTACCTGAAAGAAGTAATAGAAGGGATAATTGGCGCTACCTAGAGATAATGCGATTAAGACGTATGTGAGGGTATATATATGTGGCCTTACATTGGCGTACAGACTCTTAGTGCACAAACGTAAAAATATGTGAACTCAAAAACAATAAAGGCATATAGACTCAGAGAATGCATATATAGCCCCCTGAGCAGTAGCATGCTACACGTTCTCTGGTAATTTCCTATTCCTTATGTGACCTTATTGAGAAGAGAGAACCTCATAAAATTGATCTGCATTCATAAAGGTATCACCTTTTATAAATCCAAATATCAATAAAAATTGCAAAAACCTAAAAAATACAGTGCGAAATATAAGACCGCATACAGTACCTGGTGCATTGGAGAGGGTACAGTCTGAAGGAACACTCTTGGGTCTCATTCTTGGACGTACATGCCCCTGTCCTCCTCCATGATTTCCATAGATGTTTTCCCCTCAAGCCTGGTGGTCCTCCAAGGGGAAGGGGTCATTGAGGAGAGGGTACTGTCAGGGCTGGGCTCTGCCCTGCCTTCTCTGAGCTGGCCGCTCAGAGCTGTCGGCTAATTTCCAGCTCCTATCTCACCTCAGTGACTCACCTGTTGATGATATCCTGCGCGTAAGTCCTGCTTGCTGTCCAGCCCAGATGACCTCTGCAATTGTCTTGGTCACATCTCTAGAGAAGCGCTCCTGTGTTCCTGTTAAGGCTTGCTTGGCTGATGTTCCCTCTTGCTCCAGATCCTGCTTGCTGTTCTACAAGGCTGATCTCTGGCTCCCTGATGTTTTGGCTTGTCTGACTATCCGTTCCGGTTCCTGAACTCTGGCTATATTTTGACTACGTTTACTCTGTTTACCTTTTTTTATTATTATTAAACAAGTGTGATTTAACTGTATGTCTGTCTCGGCCTGATTCATGGTTTCTGACGAAAAAATCAGGGGGGAGAGTGAGCAACCTTGTCTAATTCCCATACAAAGGCAAGAGGCATGAGGTAGGGAGAGGTCGCAGGTAGCTGCCACTGTCGACCAGTATCTCAATACCGCATGCACTTCCTTTTCTCCCCCTCCCCCCCCTCCCCTCCCCCCCACTTTCCTATATTCACACACCCCCCGTGGTCCTCTCTTTACTTGCACACTGTTTGATTTTTAAAACACATCACTGGCACCCCCCCCCCACTCTACTCCTCCATTTGATTGATTCCTCATTCATTTATTCTACCTTATTATACAATTTATCAATCCAGGGTCTGTTTAGTCATCCCCTGTGTTCGCCGCGGGGGGAATCACTTGGGGCCATGCGTACCCACAGGTAACCATAGAACGGGTGAGCCCATCCTTTTTCTATCTATATTGTATATTATATAATGTACTATTTAATGTTTTTGCTGCTTTCTTATGTTTGTATAATCTTTGTATGATTGTATTTACTACAATTACTGTATGTTGCACCACAGATATTGCTCTCCTGAGGAAGCGGTGAAACCGCTAAACCGGTCGAGAATCCAAGCTCTATTTGTGTCTACCTCACTACAAGTTGTAATTTAATTGGTTGTATGCATTGCTCCCGTTTTTAATTGCAACTGTATGTGTTATTGTTACAATCTTTTAATCATGTTTTCTATTAAAATGGAATTTTTATATTTTATTATTGTTTTTGTCACTATTACCTTTTACTATTAATATTGATTATACCTGGTACCGGAATAGTCCCCCCGTTTCCCCCCCCCCCTCTTTAGGGGTTATTGCCTTTAGTGCATGTGGTATTGAGATACTGGTCGACAGTGGCAGCTACCTGCGACCTCTCCCTACCTCATGCCTCTTGCCCTTGTATAAGATATTTGGGATGATGGTACATGTACTTGTTTATATGTCTTTTTGATGTAAAACGCTCCCCCTTCCCCTTGTCTAATTCCCCTTGAAATAGTTAAAGGTGTTGAGTAGTGGCCCTGGATACAGATCAACGCTTTTGGGGAGGAGTAAAGAGTATGAAGTATGCCAGTAAATCATTGGCCTAAACCCCAGTGTTCAAATAGAGAGAAGATATATAGCCACTCCACGGAGTCAAAAGCTTTGTGTAAGTCGAGGGAGAGTATCATTCCTTTCTGTTTAGTACCCTTATCCCAGTTAGATTGAAGAATGGAGATTACATATATGGCCCTTCTAGTTTGGTCTGGGCCTTGTCTGCCTGGGATGAAGCCCACTTGGTCCTTATGAATGTAGCGACCTATGAAAGAAGTTAAACGGTTGGCTAAAATCTTTGTGTGTATTTTCAGGTCATTGTTAATGAGGGATATGGGTCTATAATTGCCAACTTCCTCTGGATTTTTGTCTGGTTTGGGGAGCACTGTGATATAGGCCATGTTTAATGTAGCGTCTAATGCCCCATACACACGATCAGAAATTCCGTCAGAAAAAGCTTGGATGGTTTTTCCAACGGAATTCCACTCAAGATTGCCTTGTATACACACGGTCACACAAAAGTTCTCTGAACTTTCGACTGTCAAGAATGCGGTGATGTACAACACTACGACGAGCCGAGAAAATGAAGTTCAATGCTTCCGAGCATGCGTCAAATTAATTTCCGAGCATGTGTGATTTTTTGCGTGTCCGAATTGCATACAGACTAACGCATTTTCGGATAGGAACTTTTTCCGACCAAAAATGGAGACCCTGCTCTGAATCTATTGCTGGCTGGAATTCTGCCAGCAAAAGTCCGATGGAGCATACACACAGTCAGAATTTCTGATCGTGTGTAGGGGTTGCCTTTAGTCTTGTAATTGAAGAATTTGGCCATGAATGGGGCTAAGGTTTCTGCAAAGGCCTTGTAATATGGGACAGAGAGACTGTCTGGACCTTGAGCGGACCCCTTTTTTTGGTCCTTAATGGCCTCCAGAATCTCCTCGACTGTAAAGGGGGCTTCTAGCAATATTCTATGTGTTGGGGAGAGAGGCGGCAAGGGGAGGTGCTTCATGAAATCAGAGAACCCTGGTCCAATGCCCCTGAACTTTGAGCTGTAAAGCCTGGAGTAGAACTCATAGAACACTTCAAGTATCCTGTTTAGGTTGGCAGTGGGGGGACGCCCTTGGACCCTGATTTTGGGCATAGTGTGATATCTGATTCAGGGAGAAAGCTTTGAGGGATCCCGAAAGTAGCAATATGGGAGGCACATAAATCCGTTATTAGGGGCAAATTAATTGCCATAGGGGCAAAAAAAAAACAGGAAAGGAAGAAAAATATGCAGCAATTGATTAAAGAAATATATGATCTGGAACGAAAACACAAAAATCAAATAAATAATAAAATCTATGGCCTATTATCTCAAAAGAGAGAGCAATTAAAAGAATGGATGGAACAAGAAGAAAGGAAGGAGTATAATAGAGTACTACAAGAAAAATTCAAATGGGGTAACAAATCAGGAAAATACCTAGCAAACTTGGTAAAAAAAAAGAAGTCTCTGAACTATATTGAGAAGATTAAAAACGAAAAAGGAGAAGTGGTAAATAAAACTACGGAAATAGCGATAACATTTCAAAAATACTTCAGCTCCCTATACGCAATAAAAGGACAGGAAAGTTGGAAAGAAGCGAACACAAGAACAAAGAAGATACAAGAATACCTAATAAAAGCAAATTTACCAAAGATAAAAACAGACCAATTAGAAGAACTGGAAAAAAATATCACACAAGAAGAGATAAAACTGGCACTAAAGGAAACACCCGCAGGAAAAAGCCCAGGACCAGACGGGTTTACGGTCAAATATTATAAAAAATTTGAAGAACAGCTGATCCCAAAATTAGCAGAATATATGAATTCCATAGGGGAAGATGAAGAAATAAGAAGTGAATCACTGCTAGCTCATATTACAATATTACCAAAAGACGGGAAAGACAAAGTTAACTGTTCAAGCTACAGGCCAATAGCCCTACTGAACGCCGACACGAAGCTGTACTCCAAGATCCTTGCCACCAGGATGAAAAAATTAATCCCACAGTAGATCAACCCGGACCAGACAGGTTTTGTCCCGGGGAGAGAGGGGCGGGACAACAGCCTAAAATCAATACTGTTGCTGCACAAGAAGGTGCAGAATGAGACCCCAGTTCTATTCCTGTCATTGGATGCAGAAAAAGCATTTGACAGGGTAGACTGGGGTTTCATGATGGATACACTGCGGCACTTGGGTATCGGGACAAAAATGATGAAGTGGATAACAAACTTGTACAATGGCCCGACGGCAGTCGTAAAAGTAAATGGTAGACTCTCTCCAAGAATTAAGATGCAGAACGGAACACGGCAAGGCTGCCCATTGTCTCCACTATTATACGTACTGGCTTTAGAACCATTACTAGCAACACTCCGCAATAACAAAGAGGTGGAAGGAGCGAGATTAGGAGGAAAAGAGCATAAGATCGCAGCCTATGCGGACGATATCTTGATGTACGTATCTAACCCAAGAGTGTCACTCCCAAACATATTAAAAGAAATAAAAAAATATGGAGAACTGTCAAACTTCAAAATTAACCCAATAAAAACAGAAATATTAAATATAGGATTAGAGAAAAAGGAAGTTCAGTTTTTACAAAAAGAATTCCCATTTACTTGGGTAAAAGAACTAAGCTACCTTGGAATCAAAATAACTCCTAGAGCCGAAAAGATCTACCAGGCAAACTTTATCCCACTGATCAATGAGGTCAAAGAAGAAATGAAAAAATTGAGAATACAGCCACTTTCATGGATTGGAAGAATAAATATGTTTAAGATGATGATATTACCCAAAATAAATTACAGAATACAGATGTTACCAGTTAAGATCCCCGAGAGTTTTTTTAAAATAATTAAAACAATGCTGTTAAAATATATATGGCTAAATAAAAAACCAAGAATCAGATACACGCTGATTACAAGGAAAAAGGAGCATGGAGGTCTGGCTGCCCCAGATATAAGCAGGTACTATAAAGCCATAATATTATCACGAATGTTAGAGTGGACAAATGAGAGAAATGAAAAAAAATGGGTTGAAATGGAAAATATAATAAGCGGAGTCACACTGCATAAGATTATTTGGATTCCACGGAAATATAGAACACTGGACACAGACACACACGAAATAACAAAAAATGTATTAAAAATCTGGGACACCATCCACGTAAAGAATGAATGGAAATACAACTCACCACTATTAGCACTCACAGGATCGAATTTCTTCATCCCCGGGAAGGAAATATTTGGAACTCAAGGTATATGTAATCCGCAGTTAAAAGATATCATCAGAAATGGCAAAATAAGAACACGAGCAGAATTAGAGGAAAGGAATGGATGGAAGATGAATGAATGGAACTACAATCAATTAAAGCACTTAGTAAGCACAATACCACACCCACTGAGAGATGTAACGAAACTAACTGCACTGGAAAAGCTATGTAGCAATGAAACATCACTGAAAAACGGAACATCAAAAATCTATAGTATACTGTCAGACTCGGAAGCACAAGAAAGACCAGAATATATAAAACAATGGGAAAAGGAAATGAACTTAAAAATAGATAACCAAAAAGTGGAAAAAATGATAGAAACGGGATATAATAAGGCCTGGGATATGAAGACTATCGAAATGAATTACAAATTAGTTTCAAGATGGTATATGACTCCAGTAAGAATACATAAATTTCAACAGGACAAAACATCTTTGTGTTGGAGAAAATGTGGCCAAATAGCAACGATAATACACATATGGTGGGAATGTCCAATAATAACGGAGTACTGGAAGGAAGTGTTAAACAACATAAAGGAAATAACTGGAGAAGAAATAGAACAAAATATCTGGACTTGCCTCTTCCATAGTCATAACAAACCTAAGAAACAATGTATGAAATCAATAGTACCTAACCTCCTGAATGCGGCCAAGGCCTTGATTCCTAGGAATTGGTTAAAATGTGGAAAACCAGAGATAAGAAATTGGTTAGAGGAAATAGATTATCACTACAAAATGGAGGGAAGAGAGAAAAGAGATAATAGCAGATGGGAAAGTTGGAAAAAATACAAAGTCTCAGACATTTATTTAGACAAGATGAAAGAAAGAATAGGTGCAGAGCCAAGTGGATAAATGAATAACATAAAAGAATGGATCAGACACAGGAGGGGCATTGGGGGAGGGGGGGAGGGGGGAAATAAGAGGGACTGGGAGAGAATAAGATAAAAGCGGGTTTAAGAAAAAAAAAATAAAATAAAAAAAAAAAAAAAAAAATGGAGACCCTGCTCTGAATCTATTGCTGGCTGGAATTCTGCCAGCAAAAGTCCGATGGAGCATACACACAGTCAGAATTTCTGATCGTGTGTAGGGGTTGCCTTTAGTCTTGTAATTGAAGAATTTGGCCATGAATGGGGCTAAGGTTTCTGCAAAGGCCTTGTAATATGGGACAGAGAGACTGTCTGGACCTTGAGCGGACCCCTTTTTTTGGTCCTTAATGGCCTCCAGAATCTCCTCGACTGCAAAGGGGGCTTCTAGCAATATTCTATGTGTTGGGGAGAGAGGCGGCAAGGGGAGGTCCTTCATGAAATCAGAGAACCCTGGTCCAATGCCCCTGAACTTTGAGCTGTAAAGCCTGGAGTAGAACTCATAGAACACTTCAAGTATCCTGTTTAGGTTGGCAGTGGGGGGACGCCCTTGGACCCTGATTTTGGGCATAGTGTGATATCTGATTCGGGGAGAAAGCTTTGAGGCTAACATAGAGCCTATACGGTCCTTCTGGGCGTAGAACTTTGCTCTACTCCAGCGGATCTGTTTCTCTGCTTTGGCCATGAGGGCTAAATTAAGCTCTAGTCTAGCCAGATCTAAACGAGATAAGGATTCCTTTGTTGGGTGTTTCTTATGCTCTTTTTTCTAGACTGAAAATGTCTGCCCTAGGTTAGTCACGGTGGATTGACGCTCCCTTTTGAGTTGGGTTTCAATCTGAATAATTGTGCCCCTTTTGTTACTTTATGAGCTGCCCATGAAGACTCCGGGGAGATGTTGTCTATATCATTTAGCACAAAATATTCCTTGAGGACATCCTCAATAATTTTGGTTTGAATTGGGTCGCTTAGGATTGACTCGTTTACACGCCAGTGAGATAGGGGTCTTTTGGCTGAAAGAGGTCTTAGAAAAAGAACTTCTATTGAGTGATCCAACCAGGGGGTGTCAAGTATGGAGAAACTTTGAGCGGAAGGGTAAGGTTAGGGGACACCAGGATATCGCCAATTCTAGCATAGGATTGGGGGTGGCCCTCGATTGTGCCCTTGACCTTGATATACCTTCCCCCTGGGTCTCTAAAATCCAACCGTCAAGTAAAATTTCTGTTTTTAGAGAAGAGGACGGCTACTCCCCTAGTTTTTTCCTCCGCGTTTGCTAGGTGGAAAGTCAGGTAGTGGGTGTGAAGGAATAAGGGATTGTACCGGACAGGGAACTGGGTCTCTTGGAGCAAAACAATGTCCAGCCTTCGAGAGCGATAGCTGTTGAAGACCTTCCTCCACTTAATTGGGGAATTTAGCCCCTGGGAGTTGTGTGGGGCAATCTTGAGAAGCATAGATGTGGTATGTGGGTCAGCCATGGAGAATCAGAGGTTGAATGCTAAGGAAGCTACCGTCACTTACCCTCAGTCGTTTTCTTTGGGTTGAGGAAGGTTGAACCGCTGTAAAGGGATTGCTCCAAGGTGAGAGTGGCAAAGGAACCCGTTCCAGGAGATTGGCTAGGAGACAAAAAAGAATTAGGACTAGAAATAGAAGAGAAACCATTGGAGAAAAAATAGGAAGGTCTGTTGAGAGGACCTCTCGGGATTAAACAGATATGTGTCTGTCAACCTAGAGAACGAAATGCGCCTGCCCCTGGTGACCTATCCCACAGTGACTGATACCCGTGATAATGGGGTAGGTGGAGGCACATGTGAGCCACCTCAGACCACGGCATCCAATTAAAACATTTGAAAACGTACAAAAACATAAACATACAAAAACATTAATATGAAAAGAAGTGGGGTGTTAAAGCCCCAGCACCATGTCGGGGACGGTATCTCCCACTCTGCAGAAAGTGGGGAAGATAGGGTCCCCGAGATGCTTTAATTGAAATTCAGATGACAAGGGCATCAATTCGATGGCCTCCTGGTCGTTTGGATCCTAACTAGGGAAAACCTCCCACAGCTTCTGTGGAAATCCTAGTCCCCTTTTACTGTGAGTGCCAGGGGGATTGTGGTCGATGTTAGACCCTATCAGTCTTTGCTGGGAGAGACTATCTGCATCTAGACGTACACTCCAGGGTAGGCCAAGTTTGTATTCTGTCCGTTCGGTGGCTGGGGGTCATTCGAGTCCCCTGGTTGGGCTAAAGAAGTGAAAGTCTGAGATGCTGTAATGAGATGATAAGTTGTGGACCCAACTTTTGGCTAACAAATCAGAACAAAAACTTAAGGCCATCACGTTGGAAAGTCACATAGCGTGCAAATGATAAAGGTCCAAAGCAGAATGACCAATGCAAAAGTTAGGAGCGTGAAGTTCAGGGAGGTTAGGAGCTATAGCTCCATCGACAGGTCCCAAATGGAATTGAGGGTTAAAGGGGTTGTATAAAAGTGGTAGCGGGTAAGGGTATGAGGCCCTATTATCCCTAGTTATGGAGGCCTAGTATCAGTGGTTTTCTTGCTCTTGGCCTTGTTCCATACTGGGACAACTGCACTGGGTGGGAGAGGACGTTTGGTGGTTCCAGTCGCTGAGTTACTAAAATCCATCGCCGTCTCTTGTGTGATCAGTTTAAGGTTGCGAGGGGTTCTTTCTCCTTCTGGGAAGTCTTTGAAGGAGTATGTTTTGCCCTTATAGGTGAATTTAACAGCAAATGGGAATCCCCACCAGTATTTGATTTCCTTTTGGGAAAGGACATTCAGGAGGGGTTTGAGGGATCTTCTTCTTTGGATAGTTGAGGGGAAAAGGTCTGCAAATATTTATATTTGGTGACCCTGGCACATCACCTGAGACTTGGCTTGGAATTGTCGCATGACTTTCTCTTTTGTGACGTAAAAGTGGGGCTTGACTATGACATCCCTAGGGGATCCATCCTTCCTGAGGGGCCCAAGAGCTCTGTGAGCGCTGTCCAATTCAAGGCGGTGTTGGGGGATGCCCGAAATCAGGTTCTTCATGAGGTCCTGGATTGCTGTTGGGATGTCTCAGGAGCTAGGCTTCCATGTTGGAGTTCTCGTGCATGTGCAGTTCTCGTACATGCGCACTCCGCCTTTTCATTTTAAACAAACACTTACACTTTGGTTAATGACAGCATACCTGCATGGCATACATTGATATGTGCTGCATTATGCAGCTGAATAGAGGCAGTAGTGTTGGGGAGGAAGCGCTCTCATGCTGACAGGGAGGGAGGGGGGGAGAGACTGTTAGAGGAGAGACAAGAGCTGCGGATAACAAGGCACGTAGACTGACCACGATAATCAGGGCTCAGCAGCCCTGATTATCATAATCAGCAGAGGCAGGGGGACACAGGAACTGGCTGGATTAACCAGGTTTATTACAAGTTAGGAAGAGAAGAATTGGACAGCACAAGCACTGTGCTGTTATTCATGCCTTTTTTAAGGTTACAAACACTTTAATCTAAAAGCAACAGAGCATACAATGGTTAAAGAAGATGATTGAGTGGTACCCTGGCTCCAAGTTAAAATGTCACATTCGTCAACATCTTCCTGCTGTGACTGCAAAGATAAGCAAGCCATCCAGCTGACACTGTTAGATACTTTGTTGGGATCAATCACCCTGCCGGCACTTTAAGTTAGCTTTAGCAACAACACTTCTCTCTTGCTGCTGTTATTTAGGTTTACTACTGATGAGGCAACTTCTCCTTTCTTCACAATTATATTTTCTTCCCTCTGTCCTACAACCATCATTGTGGCTGTAGGAGAGGCATTTCTCAAGGCCACTGTCACTATCACATTTCTTTTGAAAGGATGAGGCTGATATTAGCACAAATTCCATAGTCAAGCAAAATGATATATGTGATGAGTATCTCCAAAATGAACACACTAAAATGTGGCAAAAAAAGAACACTCTGTTTCTTAGGTAATGCAATGAAAAAATAAGCAAAGTGTACAATGTAGGAGAAATAAATCAATGTAATCATAGTGTTTTGAACCTGACAACCTGTTTGTAAAAGCAGGCCACAATGTACTAGGACTAGGAAGCACTATGACTGCTGAAGGCTCTGAGCATACAGAATGTGGTAAATTCTGTGCTCTGTTTTCATACGTTGAGTTGAGGATCCTTGACTGACTGTGGAAGACAAAGAGTAGGGCTGAGCTGAACCCCCCCCCCCCCCCCCACAGTTTGGTTTGCAGCAGAACATGCGAACAGGCAAAAAATTCATGCTAACACGCGAACATTGTTAAAGTCTTTGGGACATGAAAGATCAAAAGTGCTCTTTTTAAAGGCTTATATGCAAGTTATTGCCATAAAAAGTGTGTGAGGACTCAGGTCCTGCCCCAGGGGATATATATCAATGCAATTTTTTTTTTAAACGTCCGTTCTTTCAGGAGCAGTGAAACCATAAAAATGAAATATTCCTTTACATATCGTGCCTGGGGGATGTCCTTAGTATGCCTGTAAAGTAGCGCATATTTCCCATGTTTATAATAGTACCACAGCAAAATGACATTTCTAAAGCAAAATATGTCATTTAACCATTTGCCGCACGCCATATAGCAAAATGACGTCGGCAAAGTGGTTGCGATATTCTGACTGGACGTCATATGACGTGGTCAGGATAACAAGCCGCTGCGCGCCGCCGGGGCACGCATCGCGGCGATCGTTGTTGTGGTGTGTCAGTCTGACACACCGCAACTCCGATCTAAGTAAAGAGTCTCTGATGGAGACTCTTTACCATGTCATCAGCCGTGTCCAATCACGGCTGAACACGATGTAAACAGGAAGAGCCGTTTATCATCTTTTCCTCACTCGCGTCTGACAGACGCAAGTAGAGGAGAGCTGAACAGCTGCTCCCCTCACAGGGGGGTCTGCGCTGATTGTTTATCAGTGCAGCCCCCCTCGGATGCCAACCCAGGACCACCAGGGATAGCCACGACTGATGACCACCAGGGATGGCATCCCTGGTGGCCATGGGTGTCAATGTGTGCCCACACATGATGCCAATGTGTGCCCACACATGATGCCAATCAGTGCCCGCCAGAAATACCTGCCAGTGCCTCCTAATTAGTGATGCCAATCAGTGCCATCTATCAGTGTCAATCAGTGCCACTCATCAGTGTCCATCAGTGCCACCTATCAGTGCCCATCCATGCCCATCAGTGCCCACCTATCAGCGCCCATCAGTGCCTCCTATCAGTGTCACCCATAAGTACCCATCAGTGCTACCTTTTAGTGCCCATCTATACCGCCAATGAATGCCCATCAGTGCTGCATATCAGTTCCACCTATCAGTGTCCATCAGTGATGCCTCATCAGTGCCACCTCATTGGTGCCACCTTATCCTTGCTCATCAGTGCCCGGCAGTGCAGCCTCATCAGTACCCATCAGTGAAGGAGAAAATGTACGTATATGCAGAATTTTATAACAGAAACAAAGAAAAACTTTTTTTTTTCAAAATTTTTGGTATTTTTTTATTTGTTTAGCAAAATATAAAAAACGCAGAGGTTTTACAATACCACCAAAAGAAAGCTCTATTTGTGGGAAAAAAATGATAAAAATTTTGTTTGCGTACAGTGTAGCATGACCGTGCAATTGTCATTTAAACAGCGACAGTGCTGAAAGCTGAAAATTGCCTTGGGCAGGAAGGGGGGAAAGTGCCCTGTATTGAAGTGGTTAAAACTGCTTGCAGCTGTAATGTATTGTCGGAACCCGGCAATTTAGATAAAAATACCAGAAATACAAGAAAAAAAATGGCGTGGATGTCGCCCCCCCCCCCAAATTCATACCATACCCTTCAAGTCTGGTAATAAATGGGAACCCCGCACCTATTTTTTTTTAATATGGCGTGGGGGTCCCCCAGGGCCCCAGGCACTATATACTCTGAACAGCAGTATATATATTATACGGCCTGCCCTATATACTCTGCAGAAAAACTGGGCCTTAGGTGTTGGTGGTACCAGAACACTCTAACCCCTCACAGTTACTCTGGTTGGGGGCAGGAACGGGTATCTGTGAGGGGCAGAAAAATTGGGCCTTTGGATTTGGTGGTGCCAAAACACTCTAATCCCTCACAGTTACTCTTGTTGGGCACAGGAACAGGCCCTGCCTAACTATTATTTCAAAAATAGTAATTACATGCCCCTGTTAAACAGGGGAAGAAAAAATGGGCCTTGGGTGGTGGTGGTGGTGGTGCCACAACACTGTGACCCCTCACAGATACTCTTGTTGGGGGCAGCAATGGGCCCTGCTGTGAAATATTAGATCAAAAATTTTAATTACATGCCCCTGTTAAACAGGGGCAGAAAAATTGGGCCTATGGTGGTGGTGGTGATGCCACAACACTGTAACCCCTCACAGATACTCTTGTTAGGCACAGGAATGGGCCCTGCTGTGAAATATTAGATCAAAAATTGCAATTACATGCCCCTGTTGAACAGGGGCAGAAAAATTGGGCCTTGGATGGTGGTGGTGGTGCCACAACACTGTAACCCCTCAGAGATACTCTTGTTGGGTGCAGGAACGGGCCCTGCTGTGAAATATTAGATCAGAAATTGTAATTACATGCCCGTTAAACAGGGTCAGAAAAAATGGGCCTTGGGTGGTGGTGGTGGTGCCCTAAACCAAAAATATTGTTGGAAGCTAGCATCATCAAGATTGAGGAGGAATAGGATAGTCAGCATAGGCAGTCTTCAAGGGATCCCAGATCCATAGCAAATTCAATCAGTTACATCAGCATCAGGTGCTTGATCCAAGACTGATTCACTTTTATAAATGTGAGCCTATCAACGGAGTCTGTGGGCAGGCACACTCTTTGATCTGTTACAAATCCTCCAGCAGCACTGAATGTGCATTCAGAAAGCACGCTGGATGCAGGACAGGCCAGTAGCTCAATTGCGTATTGAGCAAGTTCTGGCCAGTGGTCCATCCTCAAGACCCAGTAACCCAGTGGATGCTCTTTTGGAAAGGTCTCCAAGTCTACTCTTGCCCCTAGATATTCCTGCACCATATAATGCAGACACTGGCGATGGTTGCTTGAACCAATCAGACCTTGGCGCTGAGGACTGAAAAATTGTTTAAAGGCATCGGTCAGCCGGCCACCTTCTCCACCACTCTTCCTCTTACTGAACTAAGCCTCAGGAACACGTTCTCCAGCACCAGGAAATGGTAACTTCCCAGGGTCTGGAAATGCGTTACACAAACCTTTCTTCAAGGCCTCCTAAATATGTTTCATCCTCTGCTCCCTCTGCGAAGGCAGGATGAGTTCTGCAACTTTACCCTTGTAACGTGGATCAAGAAGGGTTGCCCCTCTCCTTGATACCACAAATCCTAGGGTCCTTTTGCAGGCTTTGCAGAATCAGGGAGGTCATGCAGCGTAAGTTTGCATAGGCATTTGATTCTGAGTTCTCTGGGTCACTAAGGATTGCATTATCCGTAACTACCTCCTCCCAGCCACATACAACTCCTTGGGTTTCTGGGGACTGGAAACCATCTCTTGAATACTGCTGCTTTGTGTTATCCTCTACATCCATGCTGACACAATCCTCCTCCTCCTCTTCTTCCTGTGTGTTTGGGGGCCTGCAGGAATGCGATCTGGATAAAGGGGGCCTTGAGAGGAAAGTAAGTCCTCCTCTTCCTCCCGCTGTTCTGCCTCAAGTGTCCTGTCCTAGAGGGATAGTGTCACTGATGCATGCATTGTCGCTGTTCACCATCCTTGTGTCCTCTTCAAATGGTGACAGGACAGTGCATGCATCCTTGATCAGTAGCCACTGGTGTGGCGAAAAGAAGCCAAGGTCCCCTGACCCTGTCCTGGTGCCATACTCGCACAGGTACTCATTAATGACCCTCTGCTGTGTGTGCAGCCGCTGCAGCATTGCCAATATTAAGTTCAACCTGGTGGGCATGTCACAAATGAGGTGGTTGGTGGGCAGGTTGCATTCCCTTTGAATGTCAGCCAGCCGAGCACTGGCATTGTATGACCGGTGGAAATGACCACAGACTTTTCTGGCCTGCCTCAGGAGATCTTTTAAGCCTGGGTACCTGCTCAAGAACCGCTGCACCACCGCCCCAGTGTGGCTCCTGTCCCCTAGGCAGACCAACTCAAGCACCGCATGACATCTTTTAGCCTGCTTGCTTACATAGCCCCTTGAACGCTTACAGAGCACCGCTGGTTCAGAGGACAAATCTGCAGAAGAGGCCACAGAGGAAGAAGAAGAGGAGGGGGTGGAGGAGAGAGCTGTGGCAGAATCACCACTAGAATTTTGGAGGTGTGGTGGCGGAACAAGCTCCAACAACACTGAACCCTGTCCTGCATCCTTCCCAGCTGCCAGCAGAGTTACCCAGTGCGCCATGAAGGAAAGGTAATGACCCTTCCCATGCCTGATGGCACATGAGTCAGCGGTAATATGAACCTTACTGCTGCAACAAGGCCAAAACATTGCCTTCCACATGCCAGTTGAGAGCCAGAATGGCCTTTCGTGAAAAGAAATGGCCTTTTGGAACCTGCCACTGAGGTACAGCATGTTCCACAAATTCACGAAAGGGGACAGAGTCAACCAGCTGAAAAGGCAGCAGTTGCAGTGCTAGCAATTTGGCCAAGCCACCATTTAGATGCTGAGCATGTGGATGGCTGGGACAGATTCTGGGATACATGCCGGTAGAGAGCCAGAATGGCCTTTCGTGAAAAGAAATGGCCTTTTGGAACCTGCCACTGAGGTACAGCATGTTCCACAAATTCACGAAAGGGGACAGAGTCTACCAGCTGAAAAGGCAGCAGTTGCAGTGCTAGCAATTTGGCCAAGCTAGCATTTAGATGCTGAGCATGTGGATGGCTGGGACAGATGCTGGGACACATGCCAGTAGAGAGCCAGAATGGCCTTTCGTGAAAAGAAATGGCCTTTTGGAACCTGCCACTGAGGTACAGCATGTTCCACAAATTCACGAAAGGGGACAGAGTCTACCAGCTGAAAAGGCAGCAGTTGCAGTGCTAGCAATTTGGCCAAGCTAGCATTTAGATGCTGAGCATGTGGATGGCTGGGACAGAATTTATATTTATGGTTCAGCAACTGGGATAGGGAAATTTGCCTGCTAAAATCAATTGGTGGTGTACTACTAGCAGATTGGCTGCAAGTACTTGGGACACCTATTGCTATACCTTCATTCCTCTCAGTGCAAGATTTTGAGAGGGCAGGAGGTATAGTAGAGTTGGAGATCCCAGATGAGAAGCAAGGAGATGTGGGTCTTTCAAGTGCTGTTGCCAACGGACTGCATGGCAGGTCGTCATATGTCTGGTCAAGCACATAGTGCCCAAGCGGCTGCTGTTCTGGCCATGCTTGATCCGCTTCAGACATAGGTTGCAAACAGCAACGGTGTGATCTGCTGCACACGTGTCGAAAAAGGCCCGCACCAAGGAACTTTTAAAAGTCAGCCGGGAGTTAGCATCGCCCTGCACCTGCTGAGCTCTGCCGTGTAATGCAATAGGGTGGCTGCCCTTAAGCTGACCCCTAGAGGATATCCTGCCTCGTTATGCCTCCTCCTCACTTTCCTTCTTTCTTCTCTCAGGCACCCAAGTACAGTCAGTGACCTAATCATCCCCTCCCTCCTTGTCACTGGAGCAAACTTGGCAGTATGCTGCAGCTGGGGGAACATGACTGCCAGTTTCTTGTCCTTCTGTGGCACCCCCTCTCTCTAGGCTCATGTTGATCCCTATCTCAACCTGGGTACCAACATCAGAACCTCCAAATAGCTGCACATCCTTCAGCAGCATGTACCCGACACTGTGGTCAAATAATTCTGGGGACTCTTCCCTGCATGATGGTGGGGCTACAGAAGGATTGACTGTGGACAAGGAGCCGGTGGAATATGGCAGCTGCGTTGGAAGGCAAACTACTCTGAGCCTGGTTGACAGAGGATGAGGAGGATGAGGACGGCTTCTTTATCCACTCCACCAACTCTTCTGCATGTTGTGGCTCAATAACATGGTCAGCAGCAGAAAAAAAGATCAAGTGTGCCCCACGGCCACCTGCAGAGGATGCACCATGTCCAGGACCACCACTGTTGACTGTAGACACAGAGGCTGCCAGCCCTTTTTTATTGGCTGGTGAACATCTGCCTCTCCTTGGTGGCCTTCCCGATATGATGTGTTTTTTGCAACACCACACTACACTGTATTATATACTGTGTACACCGCCTGAAGTGTATTAGAAACTATACACCACCGAATGCACTGTATATATATATGTATATATAGACCACCAGAAGTGTATAAGGAACTGTACACACTGTATTAGATACTGTGTAAACTGCCTGTACTGTATTAGAAACTGTACTATGGCTGCACTGTATTGTGTGCTCTGTACACCACCAAAAGTGTTGTAGAAACTGTACACACTGTATTAGATACTGTGTACACCACCAGCGAAAAGCAGTAGAAATTGTACACACTGTATTAGATATTGTTTACATCGCCTGAAGTGTATTACAAACTGTACACACTGTATTAGATACTGTGTACACCACCAGAAAAGTAGTAGAAACTGTACACACTGTATTAGATACTGTGTACACTGCCTGTACTGTATTAGAAACTGTGCTATGGCTGCACTGTATTGTGTGCTGTGTACACCACCAGAAGTGTAGTAGAAACTGTACACACTGTATTAGATACTGTGTACACCACCAGCGAAAAGTAGTAGAAATTGTACACACTGTATTAGATACTGTTTACATCGCCTGAAGTGTATTAGAAACTGTACACACTGTATTAGATACTGTGTACATCGCCTGTACTGTATTAGAAACTGTACTACAGCTGCACTGTATTGTGTGCTGTGTACACCACCAGAAGTGTAGTAGAAACTGTACACACTGAATTAGATACTGTGTACACCACCAGCAAAAAGTAGTAGAAATTGTACACACTGTATTAGATACTGTTTACATCGCCTGAAGTGTATTAGAAACTGTACACACTGTATTAGATACTGTGTACACCACCAGAAAAGTAGTAGAAACTGTACACACTGTATTAGATTCTGTGTACACCACCAGAAAAGTAGTAGAAACTGTACACACTATATTAGATACTGTGTGTATTATTATTATTATTATTATTATTATTATTATTATACAGTATTTATATAGCACCAACAGTTTACGTAGCGCTTTACAACTTGAGGGTAGACAGTACAAATACAATACACTTTGATACAGTAGGAATCAGAGGGCCCTGCTCCTTAGAGCTTACAATCTAAGAGGGAAGGTCAAGAGATACAAGAGGTAATAACTGTGCGTGATGTGCTGATTGAGAAGATAAATGTACAGTTGTCAGGTGGGGGCCAGATAGGCTTCTCTGAAGAGATGAGTTTTCAGGGATCGTCTGAAAGTGGATAAAGTTGGAGAAAATCGGACGGATTGGGGTAGAGCATTCCAGAGGATGGGGAAGGCTCTGGAGAAGTCCTGAAGGCGAGCATGGGATGAGGTGACAAGGGAGTTTGAGAGCAGGAGGTCTTGGGAGGAGCGAAGAGGATGATTAGGTTGGTATTTTGTGACTAGGTTAGAGATGTAGCTGGGGGCCAGGTTGTGGATGGCTTTGTAAGTTATAGTTAGTATCTTGAATTTAATTCGGTGACTGAGTGGCAGCCAATGGAGGGATTGGCAGAGGGGTGTAGCAGACGCTGAGCGGTTTGTGAGGTGGATGAGCCTGGCAGCAGCGTTCATGACGGACTGAAGTGGGGATAGCCTATTTAGAGGTAAACCAATGAGGAGAGAGTTGCAGTAGTCGAGGCGGGAGATGACCAGGGAGTGGATTAGAAGCTTTGTGGTGACATTGGTTAGGAAGGGGCGTATCTTGGAGATGTTGCAGAGATTGAGGCGGCAAGCTTTGGATAGTGATAGAATGTGGGGTCGAAAGGTTAGTTCAGAGTCCAGGATTACACCTAGGACCTTGGCGTAGGGAGATGGGTTGATAGTTGAGCCGTTGATATTGACATTGAAATCAGGGGAAGTGGTACCTGAGGGAGGAAATATCATGAGCTCGGTTTTGGATAGGTTGAGTTTGAGGAAGTGATGTGACATCCAGGCTGATATGTCTGCTAGTAAGTTGGTAATGCGTGAGGAGACAGATGGAGAGAGCTGGGGGGTGGAGAGATAGATTTGGGTGTCATCAGCGTAGAGATCATATTTAAAGCCGTGGGAGGCAATCAACTGACCCAAGGAGGTGGTGTAGATTGAGAAAAGGAGAGGTCCAAGAACAGAACCTTGGGGGACCCCAACGGAAAAAGGAAGAGGAGAGGAGGAAGTAGAGTTGTAAGTGACACTGAAGGAGTGGTGGGATAGGTAGGATGAGAACCAGCGAAGAGTAAAGTCACGGAGACCAAAGGAGTGGAGTTTTTTTTGAGGAGGGGGTGGTCCACTGTGTCAAAGGCAGCAGAGAGATCCAGGAGAAGTAGTACAGAATAGTGTCCATTGGCTTTAGCCATTAGTAGGTCATTTGAGAGTTTAAGGAGAGCAGTTTCCGTGGAGTGTTGAGGGCGAAAACCGGACTGAAGGGGATCAAGAAGTTTATTCATGGTCAGATGGTCGCTTAGTCGGTTGTAGACCAGTCTTTCAAGAAGCTTGGAGGAGAAGGAGAGTAAGGAGATGGGACGTAAGTTGTTGAGATTGGTGGGATCCAATGAGGGCTTTTTTAGTATGGGGGTGACTAGCGCATGTTTTAGAGAGTTTGGGAAGATGCCACAAGAGAGGTAGAGGTTGAAAATGTGAGTTAGAGAGTGTAGAATCGAGTCAGAGGGTGAGCGTAGCATTTGCGAGGGAACAGGATCCAGGGGGCAAGTGGTTAGATGAGTGCTAGATAAAAGTTTAGCAACCTCAGTAATAGTAGCAGGGTTGAATGAGGGAAGTAATGATTGTGTCTGTGGACATGGGGTGTTGCGCATTGGTAATCTCCTCATGAATTGTATCAATCTTAGTTTTGAAGTGATTGGCAATCTCCTGGGCAGTAAGTGAGTTGGTGGGTGGAGGCAGTGAAGGACAGAGTAGAGTGTTGAAGGTAGAGAAGAGTTGACGTGGACTGGATGAGAAGGTGTTAATGATTGTGATAAAGAAGGTCTGTTTGGCAGTGTGAAGGCAGGAGTAGTATTTTAGGAGGGCAGATTTATATTGTGTGAAGTCTTCATGGGTCTTAGTCTTATGTCACAGGCGCTCAAGAGCGCGGCTACGTTTTCTGAGACTTCTGGTGTCATCTGTTTGCCGGGGATGTAGCAGTCGGTGCCTAATTCTGCGTGTAGTGAGGGGGGCAAGCTTGTCTAGGGAGGAAGACAGTGAGCTGTTGTAGATGAAAGTAGCTAGGTTGGGGCAGGACAGAGGTGAGATTTTGTCATAGAGGTAATCAGTAGCAGAGTAGAGAAGAGAAGGGTTGAGGTGGCGAAGGTTTCTACGTGTAACTGTTAGGCAGTTGGAGGGGGAAGAGGTGGGAGACAGGGAGAGAGCAAAACTAATAAGGTGGTGATCAGAGAGTGTACCACCTTAAGTGTATTAGAAACTGTACACACAGTATTAGATATTGTGTACACCACCGGAAAAGTAGTAGAAACTGTACACACTGTATTAGATACTGTGTACACCGCCTGAAGTGTATTAGAAACTGTACACACAGGATTAGATATTGTGTACACCACCAGAAAAGTAGTAGAAACTGTACACACTGTATTAGATACTGTGTACACCACTGGCACTTTATTAGATACTGTACAATGGCTGCAATGTATTGTATACTGTGTACATGACCAGAAGTGTAGTAGACACGGTACAAACTGTATTAGATACCGTGTACACCACCTGCACTGTATTAGAAACTGTACTATGGCTGCACTGTATTGTATACTGTGTACACCACCAGAAGTGTAGTAGAAACTGTACACACTGTATTAGATACTAT
This sequence comes from Lithobates septentrionalis, assembly GCA_037952835.1. Lineage (NCBI taxonomy): Eukaryota > Metazoa > Chordata > Amphibia > Anura > Ranidae > Lithobates > Lithobates septentrionalis. The sequence goes on from JBBDGP010000596.1 coordinate 1,022,238, forward strand.
GTACACCGACTGCAATGTATTAGAAACTGTACTACAGCTGCACTGTATTGTATACTGTATACAACACCATATGTGTAGTAGAAACTGTACACACTGTATTAGATACTATGTACACCGCCTGAAGTGTATTAGAAATAGTACACCACCGAGTGCACTGTAGACATAGGCTACACTGGATGCAGAGTATATATATTGTAACCTAGGGGACAGGTAGCAGGTACAAAGCTCCCTGGTATAAGCAGACTTTCAGGCACAGATACCAAATCCAGTGAGGTAGTAACAAACAATACAGTGTTTATTGGTGATATATACAAGTCTATATACAGGTGCTGTACAGTGTTTCAGAAAAACAAACAGAACAAAAATAGCCAAACAAAATCCTAGCTGTGTCTCGGCACTAACTACACAATATATACAGGCCCTAACTACCAGGCTGAGCAAGCCTACAGCTTGTCAGCTTCCACAGAAACAGCCTAACAGCTTTTTACCAACCTTTTTTGCTCTCACAGACCAGTGTTGTCTGTGTTTCCCAGGCAGAGAGCAGAGCCGGTACAAGGGGGGGGGGCGGAAGGGGCAGATGCCCTGGGTGGTACAATTGGGGGGTGGGGGGGCACAATGAAGTGTCCTTCTAAAACAGCCATCACTAGTTGGCTGGGACCGCGGGTTTCCCCAGCAACCAGTGAAGCTGCGTGCGTGCGCCCGCCCCCTGCTCCTCACCGCAGGTCTTTGAGTTGACAGAAGACCAGCTCGCACTCACGGGCCGTGAGTAGGGGCGTGACATCACGTGCGCACCTCATGCCCCGCCCCCTTGCTACTCGCGGTTCCCAGATCCTGGCTCTCCATATCTTGCAGCTTCCGCCCCTTCGGTATTTCAGTTGTGCCCTCCTGCATTCAAGTTATGTGGGCCACATGTTAACTAGTGATCACTAATGGGCATATTTTTATTGTGCACACTGCTGAGCATATTTTGTTAAAGGTCACACTGATGGGCACCTTTTTTTATGTTAAGGGGCACTCCGATGGACAAATTTTATTTTAAGGGGCACGCTGATGGGTATATTTTTAATCTGCACACTGTTGGGCATATTTTCTTAAGGCGTACACTGATGGACACATTTTGTTGTGCCCATCAGAGTGCCCCTTAACATAAAATGTGCCCATCAGCGTGCACATTAAAAATATACCCATCAGCGTGCCCCTTAAAATAAAATGTGCCCATCAGAATGCCCCTTAACATAAAAGGTGCCCATCAGCGTGACCCTTATTTTATGTTAAGGGGCACTCTGATGGGCATATTTTATTTTAAGAGCAACACTGATGGACACATTTTGTATTAAGGGGCACTCTGATGGGCAGATTTTACATTAAGGGGCACGTTTTGTTGTGCCCATCAGAGTGCCCCTTAATATAAAATGTGCAAATCAGAGTGCCCTTAACATACAATTTGCCCAGGGTGGCCTTGTTCCAGCACTGGCAGAGAGCAAAGGCTGTCTGTCACAGGTGAGTTTACATTGCCCTGGGGGGAGAGGACCAAGATCCGAACTGGATCGTGGATCAGAGATCCCTGAACATGTATGCGAGGAGCCTGGAAGATGTATTAACCCTGAACAGGACTTTTCCTGGTTCTCTCTGGGATGCTCTGCTACAATATAAATACAAGACTGTATCTATATATTAATACACCACCTGAAGTGTATTAGAAACAGTACATAACCTGCCTGCTTAATCTAACTTAAGCTATCTCTCTGTCCACGCCAACAACACTACATACGGCCGCCATGTAAGAAGCCTTATATAGTGTGTGGCGTGGACCTGAGCCATGATTGGCCAAAGGCACCCTGCCTTTTTTATGGCTCTCTCAGCAGAGCGCGCTGTGATTGGCCAAAACATTCCCTTTTGTAATGAAAGATACCATTTTCAGATGTTAAGATAAAAAGGCTGATTTTGGTGAAATCCTAGCCTGTGAATCTAATTCATTCACGTCTTGCCCTCCCCCCCCCAAATCATTGGTGTCAGTGGGATAGTGTCGCCCACGGGAGAATAGCTTTCAAATCATTGGTTTTGGTGGAATATTGGACAGCAAAGGAGAATGCTCTGTGTCAGTGGTGGTACTTAACTAACCTTTGAACAGGAGCCAAAACCACCTGCAGATAAAACCTTATGTTCTTGTGCAGTGCCTCTTCTAATGATGTCTTTAAGTACACAGGCATAGCAATGTTAGAACTATTTCAGATCTGTTCGGTGCAGGTCACTACTCACAGTGTAATTTTAGCTAGGGTACTTTCATTCATAAAAAGTAGGGTTGCCCTGATTTGTTTGCTGACACCATGGACTTCAGGGAGGAGGTAACAGCCCATTGAGAATCACTGGACTAGATCCTTTTGTTATAAGAACATCCAGATCCATAGCTCCCCTTAAGACTCACTCTTCTTATCATACATTATATTAGAAAATGGTGAGAAGATTCTGCTATGTGCCACATCCCTAAAACTGGATTCACAAAAACAAATTTTCCCCAAAAAGATAATGGTATTTTTTAGGCACTACAATAACAAAGTATATGGAAGGTAAGTACATAAAAGCAATGTTTATTAGTACATCAAAAAAATTAAAACAAATGCATGGCATAGAAACTGCTAATACACTAACTGTACAGAATGTGATGGCTGATACAATATGTCTTCCTCCACCCAACGCGTTTCAGAGAAAAGCAGTCTCCTTCATCAGGGATATGGGGAGTGTCACATCTCTATAATACAATTTACATAGGTAAGTTACAGCAAATAATATATTTCTCATCACAAATATCAAACCAAATCAATATCTGGCACTTACAGTCCGTTGTTTGGTATCATGCATAGATATGCAATACTTAGATTAAAAACAACGTTTGAGAATTCTATTCCTCTGCCCAGCATTCAAAATCATGTCCTATATATATTTGGACTCCAGAGGCGGAGAAGTGGAGGTAACAGCAAACAGGGAGAGCATACACCACTGAGGCCTAGGATATCCAGTCCTATAGTAATGAAAACAATTAAAAAAGTAGATTATAGTGTACTGAGAGGCTATATAACAAAAGATAGCCACACAAAATATTGAGAGGCATAAGAAGTAAGCTTAGTTGCATTCCAATCTTAACTTCTCTTGCCATAGTCACTATATATCAGTAGGGATGGGTGAACGGTTCGGCCCGAGCATGAGTTTGGGCCGAACATTGGCTGCAAGCACATTCGCTGAACAAACAAATTATAGGGGCATTCGACCATTTGTTCAGTCCGCCGAATGATCATAATGCACTGTGCCGCTGCACAGTGCATTGAAAGCCCTCATTGGCTGAAGCAATAAAAGCTTTGCCCAATCAGGGCACAAAGCACTGTCAGAGCCATGATTGGACACTGTCATGATGACTCTATCCAATTATGACTCATTGCTGTTAGTTTTGCCCCACACTATAAAAGTATTCTTTCAATAGCGACAATTTTCAGTGTGATATCGGCATGGAGAGAGATAGAACAGGGCTCTGTTCAGTAATATTAGACAGTTAGTGTGCTATTCTGATTCTATTGTCAGTGTAGAACATCAGTTTATTGTGAATGTATGGATAGTTCAGTGTGAGTGTAGTGCGAACATTCATCTTTACATTAGAGTGAATGTAGGTATAGTTCAGTCAGTGTGAGTGTAGTGCGACCACCACTCATCTTTACATTAGTGTGAATGTAGGGATAGTTCAGTCATGTGAGCGTAGTGACAGTTTAACACAGTATATTTTATTGCGTTACTGCAAGTTTAACGCCGTATATTTCAGTGCGTTACATGCCGTTTATTGCAGTTTATTTCAGTGCGTTAGTACGCGCTTAACGCCGTATATTTCAGTGCAGTATGTGTCGTTTAACGCAGTACATTTCTGTGCGTTACTGCACGATATTTCATAGTGTTACTGCAAGTTTAACGCTGTATATTTCAGTGCTTTACTGCAAGTTTAACGCCATATATTTCAGTGCGTTGTCTTACGTATAATGCAGTATAGTTTAGCGAATTACTGCAAGTTTAAAACCGTATATTTCAGTGCGTTATGTGACGTTGTACACCGTACATTTCTGTGCGTTACTACACGCTTAACGCAGTATATTTCAGTGCATTACTGCAAGTTCAATGACATATATTTTAGTGCGTTATCTTCCGCTTAACGCAGTATAGTTCCGTGCGTTACTGCAAGTTTAACACCGTATATTGCAGTGTGTTACCTTCCGTTTAGCACAGTACAGTTCATTGCGGTACTGCAAGTTTAATGCTGTATATTTAAGTGTGTTACCTTCTGTTTAACACAGTATAGTTCAGTGCTTTACTGCAAGTTCAACGGCGTATATATTTCAGTGCATTATCTTCTGTTTAACACAATATAGTTCAGAGTGTTACTGCAAGTTTAACGCCATATATTGCAGTGCGTTACCTTCCATTTAACACAGTACAGTTCAATGCGTTACTGCAAGTTTAACAGCATATATTTCAGTGCATTACCTTCCATTTAACACAGTATAGTTCTGCGCATTACTGCAAGTTTAATGCTGTATATTTCAGTTCGTTATCTTCCGTTTAACGCAGTATAGTTCAGTGTGTTACTGCAAGTTTAATGCCGTATATTTCAGTGCGTTATCTTCCGTTTAACGCAGGTTATTTCTGTGTGTTACTGCATGTTTGACACAGTATATTGCAGCGCGTCAGTGCAATTTTACTGCAGTTTATTATAGTGTATCAGCAGAGTGTGTCTGTGTAGTGAGTACTCAAGTTAAAGTGCACCAAACACCACTTTACATTGATTAAAGTGCATCCACGTACACATTTCCACATCTATATTACATTTTGTTAAAAAGTATATCATAGAGCGACACATATATGAGAGTCTGAGAGGGCTGCACACCCCAATTACAATCATTGAAAAGAAAAAAGTGGAAAGTTCCCCACGGGGCTTTTTAGCAGCAATTAGGAGTCAAATATTTTGTAAAAAATCACAGATGTTTTATTATTATTTCAAATGATGGTTAGAAACAAAACATATATAACAAATGAATTAAAATATGAGCTCTGGTATATACAAGGCGAGACAAATTAGGCTAGGAAAGGTTATACATCAAGAGTGATACATTGTTACACTTGAAATTGCACTATCCGTTGTATTGGAATGCCCCAATGCATTTCGACCTCAAAGGTTATGGTCTTTTTCAGGGGGTCCTTACATTTCCTTTCCGCCAGGAAGGTTCGCTTAACCAGAGACTTCTTTAAAACCAAATAAAAGTACGATCCCGAACCCACTGAGAGCCTGTCCATGCCCTCAACCCAAGGGGGCGACCCCGATCTGTGAAGCTTACAAGTGGTCACATGTTTAACGGCCCCCCAACAGGGAATCAAATGGGCAGGAGCACCTTATTGCGTTGTTGATGTAATTGTGTGTTTAGATCGGAAGAGTATAACTACTGCATCTGTGTTGAAAAGATTTGTAATAAACTAATCAGTAATAGTTTTTTTCAATAATGAAACCCAGCAGCACACTAATGTCCGGTCTTGACATTAAACATTTTGTTAAAAAGCACCCCCCCATCATGTCTGGGAGGACAACAAGGAGAGGAGGATGTTCCCATGGCACAGTGAAGAGGCCAGCAGCATATGTGTCCACTGGCAAAGGTGGACGTGGTCAGTCCTCAGGCAGGGCATCATTTCCTCTGTTTAGTGATGTTTAGGGATGAGCCGAACACCCCCGAGTTCGGTTTGCACCAGAACCTGCGAACGGACCGAAAGTTCGCACGAACGTTAGAACCCCATTGACGTCTATGGGACTCGAACGTTCGAAATCAAAAGTGCTCATTTTAAAGGCTAATTTGCATGGTATTGTCCTAAAAAGGGTTTGGGGACCCGGGTCCTATCCCAGGGGACATGTATCAATGCAAAAAAAACTTTTAAAAACGGCCGTTTTTTCGGGAGCAGTGATTTTAATGATGCTTAACCACTTCCCGCCCGCCCTATAGCGGATTGACATCCGGGAAGTGGTTCTGTTATCCTGACTGGGCGTCATATGACGTCCAGCATGATAACATGCCGCAGCGCGCCCCCGGGGGCGCGCATCGCGGCGATCGGTGGAGCGGTGTGTCAGCCTGACACACCGCTACACCGATCTTGGTAAAGAGCCTCCGGCGGAGGCTCTTTACCACGTGATCAGCCGTGTCCAATCACGGCTGATCATGCTGTCAATGGGAAGAGCCGTTGATCGGCTCTTCCTCACTCGCGTCTGACAGACGCGAGTAGAGGAGTGCCGATTGGCGGCTCTCCTGGCAGGGGGGGTCTGCGCTGATTGTTTATCAGCGCAGCCCCCCCTCAGATCACCACACTGGACCACCAGGGATGCCACTAGGACCACCAGGGAAGGGGCAACGTGCATGGCCAGGTATGTACCCCATGGCCATCCACATGTGCCCATTCTGTGCCAATCAGTGCCCACAAATGGGCACTGATTGGCACTATTATGTCAATGATCTGCCCAGCAATGCCCAGATCTGCCCAGCAATGCTTTATCAGTGCCACCTGTCATTGCCCATCGGTGCCACCTGTCAGTGCCCATCTGTGCCCATCAGTGCCCACCTATCAGTGCCCATCAGTGCCACACATCAGTGCCACACATAAGTACCCATCAGTGCCACCCATATATACCAATCAATGCCACCTACGAGTGCCCATCAGTGCTGCCTATGTGTGCCCATCGGTGCCACCTATGAGTGCCCATCAGTGCCGCATACCAGTGCCACCTATCAGTGCCCATCAGTGCCACCTATCAGTGCCCATCAGTGCCGCCTATCAGTGCCCATCATCAGTGCCCGTTTGTGCCAACTCATCAGTGCCACCTCATTGGTGCCACCTCATCGGTGCCCATCAGTGCCGCCATCTCAGTGCCCATCAGTGCAGCCATATCAGTGCCCATTATTGAAGGAGAAAGCGTACTTATTTACAAAAAAATGTAACAGAAACAAAGAAAAACTTGTTTTTTTTCGAAATTTTCGGTCTTTTTTTATTTGTTGCGCAAAAAATAAAAACCGCAGAGGTGATCAAATACAACCAAAAGAAAGCTCTATTTGTGGGAACAAAATGATAAAAAATGTGTTTGGGTACAGTGTAGCATGATCGCGCAATTGTCATTCAAATTGCAACAGCGCTGAAAGGTGAAAATTGGGCTGGGCGGGAAGGTGTCTAAGTGCCTGGTATTGAAGTGGTTAAAGTAAAAAAAAAAGTGAAATATTCCTTTAAATATCGTACCTGGGGGGTGTCTATAGTATGCCTGTAAAGTGGCGCGTGTTTCCCATGTTTAGAACAGTCCCTGCACCAAATGTCAATTTTTAAGGAAAAAATCTCATTTAAAACCGCTTGCGGGCTTAATGTAATGTCCGGTCCTGGCAATATGGATGAAAATCAGTAAGACAAACACCATGGGTACCCCCCAGTCCATTACCAGGCCTTTTGGGTCTTGTATGGATATTAAGGGAACCCCGCACCCAAATTAAAATAAGGAAAGGTGTGGGGCCACCAGGCGGGTGCATTTTTAACGTGTTTAGCTCCAGCCAAAAAATCTTTTTTAAGCTTTTTGGAAAACATAGGGAAGGGTTATCACCCCTGTGACATTTGTTTTGCTGTCTTTCCTCCTCTTTAGAAGATTTCACCTCACTTTTTGTCCCAATGACAAATGCTTCGTGAGAATTTTGTTTTTTTTTGTGGAACAAGGATTGGAAAGCATCAGTGGAAAGAAGAAATGTTTTTTCCCATATTAACTCTTAGAGGAGAGAATTTCCCTTCCTAGGGGTAGATTTCATCTCACTTCCTGTTGTCTCCTTCCGTTTGCAAGTAGGAGTCGTTTGTAAGTTAGATGTTTGAAAGTAGGGGCCTGCCCTATATACTCAGCAGAAATTTGGGCCTTAGGTGTTGTTGTGGCCACAACACTGTAAGCCCTCACAGGGCCCTGCTGTGAAATATTAGATCAAGAATTGTAATTACATGCCCCTGTTGAACAGGGGCAGAAAAACTGGGCCTTTGGTGGTGGTGGTGGTGGTGGTGGTGCTGGTGCCACAACACTGTAAGTCCTCACTCGCTCTTGGTGGGTGCAGAAATCGGCCCTGCTGTGAAATATTAGATCAAGAATTGTAATTACATGCCCCTATTGAACAGGGGCAGAAAAATTGGGCCTTTGGTGGTGGTGGTGGTGGTGCTGGTGCTGGTGCCACAACACTGCAACCCCTCACAGACACTCTAGTTGGAACGCAGGAACGAGCCCTGCTGCAAAGTATTGCATCAAAAATTGTAATTACACGCCCCTTTTAAACAGGGGCAGAAAAATTGGGCCTTAGGCACTGGTGCTGGTGCCACAACACTGCAACCCCTCACAGACACTCTAGTTGGAACGCAGGAACGAGCCCTGCTGCAAAGTATTGCATCAAAAATTGTAATTACACGCCCCTGTTAAACAGGGGCTGAAAAATTGTGCCTTAGGCACTGGTGGTGGCGCCCAGAACCAAAAATGTTCTTACAAGCTATCAGCGTGATGATTGAGGAGGAAGAGGATAATTACTCAGGGATAGTTACTCAGCATCAGCATAGGCAGTCTTTGAAGGGATCTGAGATTTCAAAAAAAAATATTCGGTTACATCAGCATCAGGTGCTTGGTAGCTGGTGGTGATCCAAGACTGATTCATTTTTATGAAGGTCAGTCGATCGACCGAGTCAGTGGACAGACGCACCCTGTGATCGGTTACCACGCCTCCAGCAGCACTGAATGTGCGTTCCGAAAGAACGCTGGATGCAGGACAGGCCAGTAGCTCAATTGCATACTGTGCAAGCTCTGGCCAGTGATCCATCCTCAAGACCCAGTAACCCAGAGGATTTTCGGTGGGAAAGGTGTCCAAGTCTGATCTTGCCCCTAGGTATTCCTGCACCATGTAAAACAGACGCTGGCGATAGTTGCTGGAACTGATCATACCTTGGGGCTGCGGACCAAAAAATTGTCTGAACGCATCGGTCAGACGGCCACCTTCTCCACTGCTCCTTCTTTGACTGACCGAAGCCTCAGCAACACGTTGTCCAGAAACAGGAGTTTGTAACCTCCCAGTCTCTGGGAACGCATTACACAGACCTTTCTGCAAGGCCTCCCGAAGATGTTTCATCCTCTGCTCCCTCTGCGATGGCAAGATAAGGTCCGTAACCTTACCCTTGTAACGTCGATCAAGGAGGGTTGCCAGCTAGTATTGGTCCTTCTCCTTGATACCACGAATACGAGGATCCTTACGCAGGCTTTGCAGGATCAGGGAGGCCATGCAGCGTAGGTTTGCTGAGGCATTCGGTCCGGAGTCCTCTGGGTCACTAAGGACGACATGGTCCGCAGCCACCTCCTCCCAGCCACGTACAAGTCCATGTGTTTCTTGGGACTGATCCCTTAAAGACTGCTGCTGATGCTGAGTGCCAGGCTCCACCTCCATACTGACACAATCTTCCTCCTCCTCCTCCTCCTCCTCATCCTCTTCCTGTGTGATCGACGGGCACGCAGGAACACTGTCTGGATAAAGGGGGCCTTGAGAGCTAAGGAAGTCCTCCTCTTCCTGCCTCTGTTCTGCCTCAAGTGCCCTGTCCATTATTCCACGCAGCGTGTGTTCCAACAGGTGGACAAGGGGGACAGTGTCACTGATGCATGCACTGTCACTGCTCACCATTCTCGTGGCCTCCTCAAATAGTGACAGGACAGTGCATGCATCCCTGATCATGGCCCACTGGCGTGGGGAAAAAAACCAAGCTCCCCTAACCCTGTCCTGGTGCAATAGTCGCACAGGTACTCATTGATGGCCCTCTGCTGCGTGTGCAGCCGCTGCAGCATGGCCAACGTTGAGTTCCACCTGGTGGGCATGTTACAGATTAGGCGGTTCTTGGGCAGGTTAAACTCCTTTTGGAGGTCCGTCAGCCGAGCACTGGCATTATATGACCGGCGGAAATGCACACAGACTTTCCTGGCCTGCCTCAGGACATCCTGTAAGCCCGGGTACCTGCCCAAGAACCGCTGCACCACCAAGTTAAGGACGTGAGCCAAACAGGGCACATGGGTCATTTGTCCCTGTCGGAGGGCAGAGAGGAGGTTGGTGCCATTGTCACAAACCACCATTCCTGCCTTAAGTTGGCGTGGCGTCAACCACCTCTGAACCTGCCCCTGCAGAGCTGACAGAACCTCTGCCCCAGTGTGGCTCCTGTCCCCCAAGCACACCAGCTCAAGCACTGCATGGCATCTTTTGGCCTGCGTACTTGTGTAGCCCCTTGAACGGCTACGGAGCACCGCTGGTTCCGAGGACAAAGCACAGGAAGAGGCCATGGAGGAAGAAGAAGAGGAGGGGGTGGAGGAGAGAGGTGTGTCACAATCATTAGCATTTTGGAGGCCAGGTGGCGGAACAACCTCCAACACTACTGCACCTTGTCCTGCATCCTTCCCAGCTGCCAGCAGAGTCACCCAATGCTCCGTGAAACTTAGGTAACGTCCCTGTCCATGCCTGCTGGACCATGAGTCAGCGGTAATATGCACCTTACCGCCCTGTCCAGCGAGGCATGGACATTGCCTTCCACATGCCGGTAGAGAGCCAGAATCGCCTTCCATGAGAAAAAGTGGCGTTTGGGTACCTGCCACTGAGGAACCGCACATTCCACAAACTCACGGAAGGGGGCAGAGTCTACCAACTGAAAAGGCAGCAGTTTAAGTGCTAGCAATTTTGCCAAGCTAGCATTCAACCGCTGGGCATGTGGATGGCTGGGAGCAAACTTCTTTCGGCGGTGCAGCAGCTGGGGCAGGGAAATTTGCCTGGTACAATCTGACGTCAGTGTACCAAAAGCAGATTGCCCACAAGTACTTGGCTGTGGCACACCTAATTCTACACCTTCATTCCTCTCAGTGCAGGTCTCAGAGAGGACTGAAGGTCTAGTGGGGTTGGAAATCTCAGCTGATGAGGAGCAAGGAGAGGTCCTCTTTGTTCTTTGGTGTGAGTCTTTTAGATACGCTTGCCAACGAACTGCATGGCAGGTCAACATATGTCTGGTCAAGCATGTGGTACCCAAGCGGGAGATGTTTTGGCCACGCGAGATACGCTTGAGACATATGTTGCAAATAGCAGCGGTGTGATCTGATGCACTCGTCTCAAAAAAGGCCCACACCAAAGAACTTTTTGAATAACGCGCAGAGACTGCAGCGCCCTGCACATGTGGAGCTTTGGGGTGTGATGCAGTCAATGTGCTGCCCTTAGGCTGGCCCCTGGAGGGCATCCTGCCTCGTTGGTGATGTGCCGCCTCCTCCTCCTCCTCTCTCCTATCAGGCACCCACGTTGAGTCAGTGACCTCATCATCCCCTCCCTCCTCATCACTGGAGCAAACCTGGCAGTATGCTGCAGCAGGGGGAGCATGACTGCCAGATTGCTGTCCTTCTTGGGCACCCCCTCTGTCCGTGCTCATGTTACTGCCTTCATCAAGCTCAGTATCATCATCAGAGCCTTCCAAACGCTGGGCATCCTCCTGGAGCATGTACCCAACACTGTGGTCAAACAGTTCGAGGGACTCCTCAGGAGGACATGGTGGGGATAGGGAAGGAGTCACTGATGACATTGAGCCGAGGGAAGAGGCCGCTGCTTTGCCAGACAAAGTACCCTGGGCATGGGTGAGAGAGGATGAGGAGGATGAGGACGGCTTGGTCATCCACTCGACCAAGTCTTCCACATGTTGCGGCTCAACACGGCCAGCTGCCGAAAAAAAGGCCAAGCGTGTCCCAAGGCCACGTGCTGATGAGGATGCACCGTCTCCACGACCAGCACTAGACACAGAGCCTGCTTGCCCTCTCTTATTGGCTTGTGACTGTCTGCCTCTCCTTCTTGGCCTTCCAGACATACTAATGGCCTTTAGCTGTACTAAGCTGGGATATATATATATATATATATATACACTACCGTTCAAAAGTTTGGGGTCACATTGAAATGTCCTTATTTTTGAAGGAAAAGCACTGTACTTTTAAATGAAGCTAACTTTAAACTAGTCCTAACTTTAAACAAATATACTCTATACATTGCTAATGTGGTAAATGACTATTCTAACTGCAAATGTCTAGTTTTTGGTGCAATATCTACATAGGTGTATAGAGGCCCATTTCCAGCAACTATCACTCCAGTGTTCTAATGGTACAATGTGTTTGCTCATTGGCTCAGAAGGCTAATTGATGATTAGCAAACCCTTGTGCAATCATGTTCACACATCTAAAAACAGTCTAGCTCCTTCCAGAAGCTACAAAACTGACCTTCCTGTGAGCAGATTGAGTTTCTGGAGCATCACATTTGTGGGGTCAATTAAACGCTCAAAATGGCCAGAAAAAGAGAACTTTCATCTGAAACTCGACAGTCTATTCTTGTTCTTAGAAATGAAGGCTATTCCATGCGAGAAATTGCAAAGAAATTGAAGATTTCCTACAACGGTGTGTACTACTCCCTTCAGAGGACAGCACAAACAGGCTCTAACCAGAGTAGAAAAAGAAGTGGGAGGCCGCGTTGCACAACTAAGCAAGAAGATAAGCACATTAGAGTCTCTAGTTTGAGAAACAGACGCCTCACAGGTCCCCAACTGGCATCTTCATTAAATAGTACCCGCAAAACACCAGTGTCAACATCTACAGTGAAGAGGCGGCTGCGGGATTTTGGGCTTCAGGGCAGAGTGGCAAAGAAAAAGCCATATCTGAGACTGGCCAATAAAAGAAAAAGATTAAGATGGGCAAAAGAACACAGACATTGGACAGAGGAAGACTGGAAAAAAGTGTTGTGGACGGATGAATCCAAGTTTGAGGGGTTTGGATCACAAAGAAGAACGTTTGTGAGACGCAGAACAAATGAAAAGATGCTGGAAGAATGCCTGACGCCATCTGTTAAGCATGGTGGAGGTAATGTGATGGTCTGGGGTTGCTTTGGTGCTGGTAAGGTGGGAGCTTTGTACAGGGTAAAAGGGATTCTGAATAAGGAAGGCTATCACTCCATTTTGCAACGCCATACCATACCCAGTGGACAGCGCTTGATTGGAGCCAATTTCATCCTACAACAGGACAATGACCCTAAACACACCTCCAAATTGTGCAAGAACTATTTACAGCAGAAGCAGGCAGCTGGTATTCTATCGGTAATGGAGTGGCCAGCACAGTCACCAGATCTGAACCCCATTGAGCTGTTGTGGGAGCAGCTTGACCGTATGGTACGCCAGAAGTGCCCATCCAACCAATCCAACTTGTGGGAGCTGCTTCTAGAAGCGTGGGGTGCAATTTCTCCAGCTTACCTCAATAAATTAACAGCTAGAATGCCAAAGGTGTGCAATGCTGTAATTGCTGCAAAAGGAGGATTCTTTGATGAAAGCAAAGTTTGATGTAAAAACAATGTTATTTCAAATACAAATCATTATTTCTAACCTTGTCAATGTCTTGACTCTATTTTCTATTCATTTCACAACGTATGGTGGTGAATAAGTGTGACTTTTCATGGAAAACACAAAATTGTTTGGGTGACCCCAAACTTTTGAACGGTAGTGTATATATATATATATATATATGTACTGATACTGCAGCTAGCAAAATCAACTGCCTGCCTGTAGTATGAGAACACCACCAACCTTCTACAGGTAGCTTTAGCTGAACACTGTGAGGTGGACGCACCCCACTAACTTATAGGTTTAGCTGAACACTGTGAGCAGGACAACCTGCACTAACTGTAAATAGTCTAGCTGCCTGACTGTGGTACTAATAGGATCAAAAGAACACCAGCAATTTTCTTCAGGTAGCTGTATTTACTGTAACAAGACAAGCCTGCCTGTCAGTAAGAAGATAACAGGAACGGATCTAGCTGAACACTGTGAGCAGGACGCACCCCACTAGCTTGTAGGTTTAGCTGAACACTGTGAGGTGGACGCAAGCCACTAACTTGTAGGTTTTGCTGAACACTGTGAGCAGGACGCACCGCACTAGCTTGTAGATTTAGCTGAACACTGTGAGCAGGACGCACTGCACTAACTGTAAATAGTCTAGCTGCCTGACTGTGGTACTAATAGGATCAGAAGAACACCAGCAATTTTCTTCAGGTAGCTGTATTTACTTTAACAAGACAAGCCTGCCTGTCAGTAAGAAGATAACAGGAACGGATCTAGCTGAACACTGTGAGCAGGACGCACCCCACTAGCTTGTAGGTTTAGCTGAACACTGTGAGGTGGACGCACCCCACTAACTTGTAGGTTTAGCTGAACACTGTGAGCAGGACGCACCCCACTAACTTGTAGGTTTAGCAGAACACTGAGCAGGACGAAATGCACTAACTGTAAATAGTCTAGCTGCCTGACTGTGGTACTAATAGGATCAAAAGAACACCAGCAATTTTCTTCAGGTAGCTTTATATACTGTAACAAGACAAGCCTGCCTGTCAGTACGAAGATAACAGGAACGGATCTAGCTGAACACTGTGAGCAGGACGCACTGCACTAACTGTAAATAGTCTAGCTGCCTGACTGTGGTACTAATAGGATCAAAAGAACACCAGTAATTTTCTTCAGGTAGCTTTATATACTGTAACAAGACAAGCCTGCCTGTCAGTAAGAAGATAACAGGAACGGATCTAGCTTAACACTGTGAGCAGGACACACTGCACTAACTTTAAATAGTCTAGCTGCCTGACTGTGGTACTAATAGGATCAAAAGAACACCAGTAATTTTCTTCAGGTAGCTGTAAATACTGTAACAAGACAAGCCTGCCTGTCAGTAAGAAGATAACAGGAACGGATCTAGCTGAACACTGTGAGCAGGACGCACTGCACTAACTGTAAATAGTCTAGCTTCCTGACTGTGGTACTAATAGGATCAAAAGAACACCAGTAATTTTCTTCAGGTAGCTTTATATACTGTAACAAGACAAGCCTGCCTGTCAGTAAGAAGATTACAGGAACGGATCTAGCTGAACACTGTGAGCAGGACTCACTGCACTAACTGTAAATAGTCTAGCAGCCTGACTGTGGTACTAATAGGATCAAAAGAACACCAGCAATTTTCTTCAGGTAGCTTTATATACTGTAACAAGACAAGCCTGCCTGTCAGTAAGAAGATAACAGGAACGGATCTAGCTGAACACTGTGAGCAGGACGCACTGCACTAACTGTAAATAGTCTAGCTGCCTGACTGTGGTACTAATAGGATCAAAAGAACACCAGTGATTTTCTTCAGGTAGCTGTAAATACTGTAACAAGACAAGCCTGCCTGTCAGTAAGAAGATAACAGGAACGGATCTAGCTGAACACTGTGAGCAGGACGCACTACACTAACTGTAAATAGTCTAGCTTCCTGACTGTGGTACTAATAGGATCAAAAGAACACCAGTAATTTTCTTCAGGTAGCTTTATATACTGTAACAAGACAAGCCTGCCTGTCAGTAAGAAGATAACAGGAACGGATCTAGCTGAACACTGTGAGCAGGACGCACTGCACTAACTGTAAATAGTCTAGCTGCCTGACTGTGGTACTAATAGGATCAAAAGAACACCAGTGATTTTCTTCAGGTAGCTGTAAATACTGTAACAAGACAAGCCTGCCTGTCAGTAAGAAGATAACAGGAACGGATCTAGCTGAACACTGTGAGCAGGACGCACTGCACTAACTGTAAATAGTCTAGCTTCCTGACTGTGGTACTAATAGGATCAAAAGAACACCAGTAATTTTCTTCAGGTAGCTTTATATACTGTAACAAGACAAGCCTGCCTGTCAGTAAGAAGATAACAGGAACGGATCTAGCTGAACACTGTGAGCAGGACGCACTGCACTAACTGTAAATAGTCTAGCTGCCTGACTGTGGTACTAATAGGATCAAAAGAACACCAGCAATTTTCTTCAGGTAGCTTTATATACTGTAACAAGACAAGCCTGCCTGTCAGTAAGAAGATAACAGGAACGGATCTAGCTGAACACTGTGAGCAGGACGCACTGCACTAACTGTAAATAGTCTAGCTGCCTGACTGTGGTACTAATAGGATCAAAAGAACACCAGTGATTTTCTTCAGGTAGCTGTAAATACTGTAACAAGACAAGCCTGCCTGTCAGTAAGAAGATAACAGGAACGGATCTAGCTGAACACTGTGAGCAGGACGCACTGCACTAACTGTAAATAGTCTAGCTTCCTGACTGTGGTACTAATAGGATCAAAAGAACACCAGTAATTTTCTTCAGGTAGCTTTATATACTGTAACAAGACAAGCCTGCCTGTCAGTAAGAAGATAACAGGAACGGATCTAGCTGAACACTGTGAGCAGGACGCACTGCACTAACTGTAAATAGTCTAGCTGCCTGACTGTGGTACTAATAGGATCAAAAGAACACCAGTGATTTTCTTCAGGTAGCTGTAAATACTGTAACAAGACAAGCCTGCCTGTCAGTAAGAAGATAACAGGAACGGATCTAGCTGAACACTGTGAGCAGGACGCACTGCACTAACTGTAAATAGTCTAGCTTCCTGACTGTGGTACTAATAGGATCAAAAGAACACCAGTAATTTTCTTCAGGTAGCTGTAAATATTGTAACAAGACAAGCCTGCCTGTCAGTAGGAAGATAACAGGAACAGATCTAGCTAAACTGAATACAGTGTGTATATATATATATATATGCAACACCTGGGATGCATATATATACACAATACACTGTAAGTGCAGCTAACTGACTGACTGTCCTGCCTAATCTAGCTAACTCAAATGAAATGACACTGTCTCTCTCTCTCTCTCTCTCTATCTCTCAGCACACCGGAACACACTGCACAGGGCCGCCGTGCAGGCGGCCTTATATAGTGTGGGGCGTGTACTAAATCCCCTGAGCCATAATTGGCCAAAGCCTCCTTGGCTTTGGCCAATTACGGCTCTGTGTTCAGGCGGCACTGTGATTGGCCAAGCATGCGGGTCATAGTGCATGCTTGGCCAATCATCAGCCAGCAATGCACTGCGATGCCGCAGTGAATTATGGGCCGTGACACGCCACACGAATTTGGCGCGAACGGCCCACATCGTTCGCAATTCGGCGAACGACCGAACAGCCGATGTTCGAGTCGAACATGGGTTCGACTCGAACACGAAGCTCATCCCTAGTGATGTTGCCCATGTTATCAGCCACAGCATGTAGAGTAGGTGGTGGACTGGCCTACTAAACCATCCTTATCCTCCTCATCCTCTGTCACCCAAGCAGAGACTGGTGCGCAGTTCATTGCAGCTACCAGAGTGGCTAAACCTGGCTCCTTGTCCACAGCTATCCCTGCCATAGCCCCAGCATCAGGCATGGAGGAGTCAGCTGAGTTATTTGAACACAGCATCAGCCACTTGCTCCTTAACGATGCACAGCCATTACTTGATTCAGGTGTTGGTTATGAGGTTGAGACTTTCATGCTTTCATCAAGAGTACATCAATAGAGTTACGATGTGAAGGCGCCACTGACACCCAAAGACCAATTTTTCTGCACCTGTTTGACAAGTGCATATCATTGCAATTTTTGACAGCAAGACCAATTCTTTCTTTCATCAAGAGCACCTCTATAGGGTTATTATGTGAAGGCGCCAACCACACCCAAAGACAAATTTTTCCACACCTGTTTGATAAGTGCATATCATTGCAATTTTTGACAGAAAGGCCAATTCTTGCTTTCATCAAAAGTACCTCAATAGGGTTATGGTGTGAAGGCACCACCGACACTCAAAGACCAATTTCTCAACACCTGTTACTTCTATTAAAAGTCTGTGGAGGAGACACCAGAATTTATCCAAATCTTGTTAATCTTGTTCCCAGTGCACTACATTGTGGCCTCATCATACAAACTGGCTCCACAAGCCGTTGCTTACAAAATAAAGAAAGCTTGCTGGGAAAATGTCATTTTTTGGGCAAATACAATTATTGCTGCAGCAGCTTCTATACACAGTACAGATGTGCCACTTTACAGGGAGACTAAGGGGGGACCCCCCCCCCAGGCACAATATTGAAAGGAACTTTTAATAGTTTCATTGTTACATGTCCTCCAGGGCAGTACCCAGACCTCCATAAGCATGGTATGCCCAATTACTCGCATATAGGCCTTCAAACTGGGCACTTTTAATTTTTCACATTTGGGTCCAATAGATTTCAATGTGGTTCATTATTTGGTTCTGAACTTTTGCGATGTTCGAAAGTTCTGGTGCGAACTGAACAAGGGTTCGTTCGGCCCATCCCCAATTCAGCAAGATATCTGCATACAACAATGTCTCCACCAGAAAACCAAGGATAGGATTCCACTATCCTTGTGAGCAAGCCAGGAGTGGTGTAATGCATCAACAAAATTTAGTTTTCAGGTGGAAACATCGTTGCATGCAGACATTTTGCTGACATTATTAAATGCAGCAAGAGAAGCTAAGTTTGAAGTGCAATTGATATACTTTTTCATATCTTTGATAAAGCTGTTCGTTATTTACATAGTAGCTTTGGATTGATATTTGCTCTCAGCTTGTGCCAACGTGCAAAATTACAAGTTCACTACATTAAGACATTGAGATGCACTTAAATACTCATCCTACCAGATGGTAGAATAATGCATCTGTTTGTCTGTTTTTCATTTTCATAGGCTCTCTGTGTCAGGTATAATAGCACCACTAATCAAATTACATTTTCCATTTGATGCTAATAATTGGTCACAGTAATAGTCGATCCCCACCTTGCAGCAAGCATGGAATTTTTTAATGCTCATTAAAACATAACACTGGCCCTTTCTTCATCTCTGTTGTGTGCCTAATTGACAAAACCCTACTAACTGGGATAAACTAGAATATACAGCTTAGGCTGATGTAGGATGTCACATATGCTCCTCATAACATGTGTTCCCAATAGAAAATTACTACTTTCTATAGTATTTAGATCAGAGGTGCACAGCCTTTTATATGCTGGCAAAAAAGTATAAAATTCCATTTGCCACATTTGGCATTTAGTGCTAAGAGCATAACCCTGGTATTTGGTGCTGGTGCTGGGCAGCCAGTGATAAAAAAATAGTTAAAATCTTTTTCCTCAACATGCCCTAACCCCTGACATTAAAATGACTCTGTCATGTAAACCCCAACTCCAGGACAATAGCTCACCCCATCCCACCCTCATCTAACTAACCACTGATAGAGTACAAAATAAAAATGATGCAAATGCCCACTTTACTTACCTGTTGCCACAGTCCTGTGATTATCCTTATCTATTTTTCTGTTTACCTCCTGGGGTCCTTCTGGTGTCTCTGCCTTGAAGATGTGGACACCTACTATTGTTGGAGATGACACTTTCAGCAACTAGGTGCTCTCTCATAGGCAACAGAGGCAAAATAGCTCATTGGGGGTTGGAAATAAGTTTTGCACTTAAAGAAAATGATGACTTTGATCCATTTCCCTGAAGGATGGCTGAGGAAGAGGTGTCTGGAATCAAGACTGAGGGTTAAGGTAACTGATGCAAAATACACTATTTAAATTTCATTTGCCTGGAGTTGGGTTTTGTTGAGTTTATGTAAAGCATAAAGCACAGCAGCTTTCACTATACCCAAACACCAGGCCATTGTTATAGTGCAAAGCTTTGTATCAACATCCGTAGACTGATGGTTATTTAGATCGATCTAGTAAATGTTAGATTTTTTGCATTAGGACAATAAACCTTTCCTACATATTTATTTATGGGCTTATTTATGTGTGAATAATATTTACTTCCTCCAACATTTAGTACAGTTCTGTAACCTTTTCTTTATTACAGTAACATTGCTATGACAACCAACAGGCCATTCAAAAAACACACCACTATCTCCTGCAAGTCCCATTTAGTCTAATGCACATTCAGGCTTATACAATTATAAGTACAAACGGCAATAGAGGTGTGCAGGAGTGCAACCATTTAGATGTCAGTTTAATTTAGTCAACAAAGGATTTCCAGTTGCTCTGGGGTACTGAAACGTCAATGCTCTGTGCTGCCTTATTACGTGACTTATCTTCTATTTTACACTTTGATCTTCCAGTAGCCATGAACATTGTAGCACAGTTTTGTTTAAATAAGCACAGACAAAAAAAGAGAACTTAATGTAACCATCTACAGTATCCAAGGTCCTTCCTTTTTTCTATAGTTTTTTTTCTCAGGCTTTAACTGCAAAGTCACACAAATTTAGCTATAGAGAGAACTATTCTGGATGCCAAGCAACCCTTTAGTGTAACCTTTTCCATGGATACTCTACTCTCGGGCTTCTATGTTTTTATTTAAAACAGGACTAAAGCCTAAAAACAAAATGTGTGGCTCTTCATTGCATATGAGTCTTGCAATGTCTTTTCTGCAAAAATAAATAAATAAACTTACCAGGCTGCTTGTAACCTTTTGTAGAATGTAGACCAAGCTGCATATGACCAGCTTGGTTTATATTCCCAGGATAGTTCCAATGAGCTGGGATGAATTCATTCCAGTGCAAATTTGGGAATTACATCATCCTGAGCCAGCCAGTCAAGATGTTTGAAGACCTGAGACCTGGAAGATGCCAGGGAGAAGATGCCAGTGTTCTGTCAAATTAGTCAACTCGTCAGAAACTCCAGCCGCCTCACTTCCACCTCAATTGCTGTTTGGACACAACACCGGCAACCAAATACAGTCAGGTACAGAAAGATTTTGCTGTTTTGACACCATTTTGTTGGTTAGTATCGGAGCGAGTAATAATCTCCGCTTATAATATCATGCAGCGGACTGTAAATGGTTGCCGGTTTTGTGTCCAAACACAATTGGTTGAAATCTCCAATTACTGATGGTTTAAAGAAACCGGAAGTGAGGTGATTGGAGATTCTGACGAGTTGGCTAATTTGACAGAACACTGGCACCAGCAAGAGTACTCACATGCGTTGGAGTGTTGGAGTTGAGGTAAATTTTGCTCTATTAAGCTGAACTCTAATGCCCCGTACACACGGTAGGACATTGATCGGACATTCCGACAACAAAATCCATGGATTTTTTCAGACGGATGTGGGCTCAAACTTCTTTTGCGTACACACGGTCGCACAAAGTTGTCAGAATTTCCGCTCGCCAAGAACGCGGTGACGTATACCACGTACGACGAGACTAGAAAAGGCCATTTCAGAACCAAGCGCAGCACCCTTTGGGCTCCTTTTGCTAATCTCGTGTTAGTAAAAGTTTGGTGAGAGACAATTCGCGCTTTTTCAGACTCGTGGTTTTCAGATCGTTTTCTGCTGTTCAGTTTGTGCTTGTGGGTTTGTATCTGCTCTTCAGTGCGTGCAAGCAAGCTACGTGTGACTTTGTCATTGTGTTCTTGTTCGTTCGTTACTGTTTTTTAGGTCGCTCTTCACAGGCCTTGCTGTTCTTCTGTGCGTTCTGTTACTTCATTCTGAGCAGCCGACCGTTTTCTAGCCATGTTGCGTATACGTACTCCTCGTAAAGTTTGTGCTGTGTGGGGGCTTGGTGTTGGGGTCCTGACTTTGACACAAGTCCAGTCTATGAACAGGGTGAGGAGGAGTTCATGGACCAAGAATTGGTTGCTTCAGCGTGACCAGTTCTGTCACATGCCTTTGCTCCGTGAGATCCGTGAGAATAATCCTGGCGATTTCAGGAACTTTCTCATGATGACGGACCCCGTATTTCACCATTTGTTGGCTTTGCTGGCCCCCTATATCACCAGGCAGGATACCTGGATGAGGCCAGCCATCACTCCGGAGCAGAGGCTCATCACCACCCTGCGGTACTTGGCAACGGGGAGAAGCCTGCAGGACTTGAAGTTCTCGACAGGCATCTCCCCCCAGGCTCTGGGTATCATTATCCCAGAGACCTGTTCTGCCATCATCCAGGTCCTGCAGAAGGAGTATATTAAGGTAAGCAGAGGCGGCTCTAGGCTTTGTGAGGCCTTAGGCAAAACTTCGACATGAGGCCCCACTGATGCCCTTGAACTATGCAGCAGGCCTTCCCAGATTGAGATGCTTGTGCGGTGGATGGGAAAAGTGACGTGCGCGGACGCAACATCACTCCTCATTGGCTGGTAGGCAGAACATCAGGAGTCTTAGGTTACGCGAGAAGTGAGTGTAACAGGGCTCTTAAAATTGCCTGCATACAGCGGCATTAAGATGTCCTTTCATCTCTAAAATAAAGGGCTGCAGATCAGATGTTCGGCATTCTTAAGTGAGACAGGGCTCCTTATGCTGCCTGAGCACAACAGTGTTAAGGTCCGATGTCAATAAAAACTGGGGTAATGTGTGTTGCACTACCCCTGAAGGAGCCGCTTGGTAATTTTGGGTTCCCTGTTCTGTGCCTCAACTCCAAGAACACCCTCAGCCCCTCTGACACACCTGGTTAAATGAATCACTACAGACACACGTAGCGTATAGTACCTTTCACCTTACTGTAGAACTTGCATAAATGACAAAAAGTGCAGTTCACAAAGCAGAGTAGAACTGCCCTCAGGTTAGAAAGGTAAACAAATATATCTATAAAAGCAGCTCTATATCAATAGCAAAAAAATCAATGCGAGAATAGGTAAATCAATATTTAGGAACACAACTGTAATCTAAATGTGTTTAAAGGAATAGCAGTTTCCTAATTGTTTTCGAGTGCACTCGAAAAAATGAGAGAAGGTGGGGTCTCCCTTTTAAATGGCAACAACAAACTGTGCAGGGCCAGTGCAAGGATTTTTGTTTACTTATCCCTGGTCCAAGAAGTGATGTCATACAGGGGAGGGCTGGCAGCTTGTCCGGTCAAGTGGCCCATTGAACCACCAAATCAGCTCATCCATGCCCACCTGGTTTTTCAATGCAGCCTCACCAGTGCCGCCTCATCAGTGCCCATCAATGCAGAATCACCAGTGCCACCTCATCAGTGCCCATCAATGCAGACTCACCAGAGTTGTAGTTTTCTCTGCCCTGCTCAGGAGCTTGAGCTTGGACTACAACTCCTGATATGCAACAGCAGCCGGCTGGGCCGCCGGCCCAACTTCCTACAGAAAAGAAAAAAGGCAGCGGGCAGCGGCTGCCAGCTGTTTTCAACATAGATTAGAGTGGCCTAGGGGGCACTATGCCCCCCCTGGCCAAGCCTGCCCCTGACGTCATACATGACACTTCCCGGTCTGTGTACAGGAGGGTGGCTGAGTGGACAAAGGTCTGCTGAGCTACGGCCGCCCTTTCCAGTGCCACCCATCATGACAGCACTGGGCCCGCAGGTGGGACAGTGGTGCCAGGTAAACATATGGTGAAGGGGGTTGCACATTGTGTCAGTGCTGGAAGTGATAGGCGGCTTCCCAGCCACTTGTAACACTTCCAGATGAAAGGAGACAGTCAGCTTTACTACAGTGCACACACTCCGAGCTGCTCCAGGGGCTAGGAGTGTGTAAAAAAAACAAAAAACATTCAGCACTGTAAAAATCAGAATCCCCAGCAAGTGGCAGGGGATTAGGATTTTACTGCCCCCTATCCTGGTACCCTGAGGTGGCTGCTTAAGCCACCATATGGTAGTGCTGGCCATAGCCCTGGGGCCACTACAGTTATAGGGCAGTCTTTAGGCTCAGTTCACACCAGTGTGCTGTGCAACCTCACATGCGATTCACACCACACTGCAGTGCAAATCACATGTGAAGTCTGTGCTATGCGATTTCTGCCATACAGATAGTATTGCTGAATTTGCATCACATTTGGACCAAGGTCATGCAGGACCCTTTTTTGGTCCACACCAGAATCGGATTGCATGGGTGTTCACACCCATGCGATCCGATTCATGTCTAAATTAACAGTTTACACAGCAATATGTGAACCGATCTGGGGGTGTCATTAAGTTTGTATTGACACTTTCAGCGGTTCACATAAGGCAGTGTGAACTGAGTCAGGTGCGATGCAGGAACCCGCAGCAGATTCACAGGGTTCTCGCATCGCACCAGTGTGAACCGAGCCTAAGTGTTGGTTCACACTGCAACGATGTGGGAACCCTGCGAATCCGCTGCGGGTTCCCGCATCACATGTCTCCCGGTGGCAGTTAACACTGCCCTATGCGAACTGCTTGGAGTGTCAATACAAAGTTAATGACACCCCCAAATGAGTTTGCATATCGCAGTGTGAACTGCAAATTCGGACAGGAATCGGATCACATGGGTGTGAACACCCATGCGATCTGATTCTGCTGCAGATCAGAAAAGAAGTCCTGTGTGTTTGGTCCGAATGCAATACGAATTCAGCCATACTATCTGAATGGCTGAAATCGCATCGCACAGACTTCACATGTGATTTGCACTGCAGTGTGGTACAAATCACATCCGATGTTGAACATCGCTGCAGTGTGAACTAGTCCTAAATCTTCATCTCTAATCGCTGGTGCATGTTGCAGCTGTGAATAGGGCCTGCGGGCAGTATTAGGGCCAAAGAATAACAGGGTGAGCAGTTCCTATAGATGGCAGTAGATAATGGCCGACCGGCCCTCTTACCAGACCCAGGGATACAGCAACACAATGGTTCCTCTGATCAGGAGTTAGCTCATTCTGGGTTGCCTATGGCGACTCTGCTGGGTAGTGCCCAGATCTGTATTCTGGAAATAACTTCATGCCTTTCTTCAAAAGGGATGGTGCTAGGCTGTGGGGATTTCCTCTGGTGGTGCAGTGCAGTGGGATTTTCTCTCTCTCTGATGGAGTCCTGGGTGCACTTTCCCAAAATTCTCCCGGGCTTCTGGATCTCTCTCCCTCTTCTTATGCTGGGGGCTGCAGTTTCTTCCCTTAGTTTTGCAATGTCCACCACTCGATACTACATTTCCCACAATCCTCCTCTCTGTTTCATTCTAGTGTTTTTTTCCCCCTCGTCCATTAAGAAGGAGGGGGAAGAAACAGGAGTACAGTGGTGAGAGGAGGAGGGGGGGAGAGAAGAGCCCGCAGCAGCTTCTCTCTCTCTCTCCACACAGACACAGCCGCTCCTCCGATCTTCTGCTGCTCTGCTCAACTCTGACAGGAGGAAGGAGGGGGAGTGGGTAGGAAGCAGAGAGAGAGAGAATGCCCTCCAGTCTTTTAGCGGGGGCTCGAGCAGGGGGGTGAAGGAGGTCTCCTCGGACCCACTCCTGTCATTTGCCAGCAGCACATATCAGGCAAATTTGGCGATGGCGAGGCCCCTATGATGGCGAGGCCTGAGGCGATCGCCTAATTTGCCTAATTGGAGAGCCGCCTCTGAAGGTAAGATTTTTATCCTTTAATATCACATTATATTGTATATAATGTTTGATAATATATTGTATTTCTTTCCTCATTCCCTAATTACCATGATTGTAATATGCTGTGAATGTCCCCTTTGTCCTCATGCATGCTGGATTTTTATTATAATTTTTTTTTTGCTCCTTCATGCATTTTTGCCTTCACTTAGCATGCTCTCCTGGCCCTATATTCACCTCATGTAGTCACTTAACAATGTATTTTATCAGCTCCATAGTAGGGCTTTACCCCAAACACCCCTAAAATGTTTTGAAATGTGATTGGTGCTTCAAATTCAGACAGAGTGCCAGAGGCTTTTTTTGGGGGTCCCCAAATCATTTTGAACCCTCCCTCCCCCCAACTACTAAATCAGCTGATACCAATTCTCTATCTATCCTCAATCATCTATCTGCTGACTTTACTGTCATGAAGATCCTGCCAGTAATCAGCGATTCAGACGCACAGAAACACGGCCACGGGTTCCACTGCGCATGCGCACGTGTTCACGGGTGCTGTTACGCACGGGCACGTGTGCGCGCACTCCCGCTACTGCCAGATGGGCTATTTAAACCGGCCTGTCACACTCAATCCCTGCTGTCTGCTCTACAGCGTTCCGTGTGCCTTAACCTGATCTGACCTGTGTACTCTGCTATCTGACCCGGCTTCCTGTTAGACCATCCTGCTATCCGCCTGCACCAGACCCTATTGGCTTGCCTGACCATCCCTCTGTGTAATCCCTGGTACCTCTGCTGCTCGACCGATACCGACCTCCGGCTTGTTTGACCATCCCTCTGTCTGATACCAGTATCCAGTCTGTTTACCTGCTGCCTTGTTCCTAGTTCCAGTCTAGCGTTCCAGGCTACTACCTGCTGCTTTGTTCCTGGTTCCAGTCCAGCGTTCCAGGCTACTACCTGCTGCTTGTTCCTGGTCCCAGTCCAGCGTTCCAGTCTACTACCTGCTGCTTTGTTCCTGGTTCCAGTTCAGCGTTCCAGCCTACTACCTGCTGCTTGTTCCTGGTTCCAGTCCAGCGTTCCAGTCTCCTACCTGCTGCTTGTTCCTGGTTCCAGTCCAGCGTTCCAGTCTACTACCTGCTGCTTGTTCCTGGTTCCAGACCAGCATTCCAGGCTACTACCTGCTGCTTTGCTCCTGGTTCCAGTCCAGCGTTCCAGTCTACTACCTGCTGCTTGTTCCTGATTCCAGCCCAGCATTCCAGTCTACTACCTTCTGCTTGTTCCTGGTTACAGTCCAGCTCTTCAGTCCTGCTTAATTACCTGCTGTGGTTCCTGGTCCTCTCTGCATTCCAGTCTCCAGTCTCCTCTTCAGCTTCAGGTTCCAGAGGGTGCCACCACTCCTGAACTTCCGGTGAATGTTGATCCTGCCAGGCACCCATACCACTCCTCACTCCTGGGCCCTCTGTCTCCATTCCAGGGGAACAGGAGTGGGAGCTGTAAAGGAGGTCTTTCTCTGCACTTCAGGCTCAAAACCTACCAGGTATGTGACAGTATCAGACAGCCATGTCTGAGCCTGAGCAGGGAACGTCTCCCATGGAGGAACTTTGTGCACACCTGGCAGGATTGACTGAAGCAGTCAAAAATCTGCAGCAAGGATACACCAGGCTAGAGGAACGAGTGCTAACCTTGTCTAATCCCATTGGGGTCCAGGGAGTTCCTTCCTCTCCTGCTCCTTCAGTCGGGCCTTCCTCAACGGTGGTGATGCTCCCTCCAGAACCCAAAGTCCCGACGCCTGAATGTTTCTCCAGGGATCGCCTTAAATTCAGGGCCTTCCGCAACTCCTGTGAATTATTCTTTGCTCTTCAGCCACGTACCTTTTCCCTGGAGGCTACCAAGGTGGGCTACGTAATTTCTCTGCTTTCCGGTGACCCCCAAACCTGGGCCCATCGCCTCTTGGAGCAAAAGGACGTATCCCTGACCAATCTCTCCACCTTCTTTGATGCATTGGGTCAGCTGTACGATGACCCCCAGCTGTCCGTGACTGCCGAGGCGGCTTTGCACACCCTTCAACAGGGTCGCAGGGCAGCAGAGGACTATGTGGCTGAATTCAGAAAGTGGAGTGCGGACACAAATTGGAATGATGCGGCTCTCCACTATCAGTTTCGGATGGTACTCTCTGACTCTCTGAAGGATGAATTGGCCAGGGTGGGTACACCACAGACTTTAAATGCCTTAATCGATCTAGCCATCCAGATCGATTGACACCTAAGAGAATGTAGGACTGAGAGAGCTATGGAATCTTCTCGCCCAACTTGGGTTACCCCTAAAGTTCTTCATCATATGTCACCAACACCACCTACCTCCACGTTTAACCCACCTGAGCAATGCAATTAGGGGTCCTGCGGCCTTCTCTTACCCAGGAGGAACGACAACGTCGTCGAGTGAATAATCTGTGCCTGTATTGCGGGGAACCTGGGCACTATGTCAGGAACTGTCCCCTTAAACTCCGTAAGTGCCTATCCCTGTCCACTGACTATGTTGCACCTCTGGCTAAGAATAATACTCACCTTGCTCTCTCTATCCTGTTACAGCTTCCAGGAGAGACTCTGCAAATAACCACCATTATTGACTCTGGAGCTTGCAGTTGTTTCATGGATTCTCTCTTTGCTACCCAACACCAGATACCTTTGTTGCCTAAGGCCCATGGACTTTCCATCCATCTAGCTGATGGAACCGCCATTAAATCTGGACCTGTTACCCAAGAGACTGTTCCAATACCCGTCTCCATCTCCAATTCTCATCAAGAACTGCTACGCCTGGATATCATCGCCTCACCCCTGTTTCCCATAATCCTCGGCATGCCATGGTTACAGGCTCACAATCCTGACATTAATTGGATCACAGGTGAAGTTACCTTTTCTTCTTCATATTGCCAACAGTCTTGCAGATTTCAGAACGCTCAGGAGAACCCTACCTTGCTCTGCCTAGATACAGATCCTAGTCTACACCTCTCCATCCCTTCTGCCTATCATGATTTCTTAGACGTATTTAGCAAGCAGGGGGCAGAGGTCTTAACCCCTCACCGGGCCTATGACTGTCCTATCGAGATTCCTTTTGGAAGAATCTTTCCTTTGACTGAAGTAGAACAAGGGGCTTTAAAGGAATATATCGATGAGAACCTAAAGAAAGGCTTAATTCGTCCGTCCACGTCTCCAGCAGGTGCAGGCATATTCTTTGTACAGAAGAAAGATAAGACCCTCAGACCATGTGTGAATTACCACAAGCTAAATAAAATCACAGTAAAAAACCGTTACCCTCTTCCTCTGGTACCAGAGTTGTTCCAAAGACTTGGGACAGCTACCATATTCACTAAGCTTGACCTCCGCGGAGCCTACAATTTAGTTCGAATTAGGGACGGAGACGAATGGAAGACCGCCTTTCGTACCCGTTATGGACATTTTGAGTAGCTAGTGATGCCTTTCGGTCTGTGCAATGCCCCTGCTACATTTTAGTACTTCATCAATGATGTTTTAAGAGACTTTCTAGATCTGTTTGTTATCGTCTATTTAGACGACATACTAATTTTCTCTTGTTCCCTTGAATCCCATCGCATGCACGTCAGAAGTGTGTTGAGCCGGCTTTGACAACACGGTCTATATGCAAAAGCTGAGAAGTGTGAATTTGAACAGGAAAGTATTCAATTTTTGGGGTTAATCATTTCCAGTAGGGGCATTAAGATGGACCCTCAAAAGGTCGCTGCAGTTTTAGATTGGCCAGTCCCGACAGACAAGAAGGGAATCCAGCGATTCGTTGGATTCGCTAATTTTTACCGTAAATTTATTAAGGGGTTCTCAGCCATCATCACACCCATCACACAGCTAACTAAACAAGGTACACGCTTCCACTGGTCTGCTGAAGCCCAAAAGGCTTTTGAGACTCTCAAGGGCCTTTTTACTTCCGCCTCCGTACTAAAGCATCCAGATTCCTCTCTGCCGTTCGTACTAGAGGTGGACGCATCTGAAATTGAAGTAGGGGCAGTGTTGTCCCAAAGACAGGGAACTAAGGCCCTGTTATATCCTGTGGCCTTCTTCTCTCGTAAATTGTCCACGGCAGAGAGAAATTATGATGTAGGTGACAGAGAGTTGTTGGCAATCAAATCAGCGTTGGAGGAGTGGCGCTATCTGCTGGAGGGTGCCGCTCATCCAGTCTTAATTTTTACAGATCATAAGAACCTGGAGTATTTGAGATCTGCAAAAAGGTTGAAGCCACGTCAAGCCAGGTGGGCTCTCTTTTTCTCCAGGTTCTCCTTTCATGTCACTTACCGCCCTGGCTCCAAAAATACCAAACTTGATGCCCTATCCAGGATGTTTCACAAGTCCCAAGAGGTTTCCCCTCCGGACACCATTCTGTCCCCGGGAATTTTCTTTTGCTTCAGGGAAACCTGCTTTCCCAGATTAAGCAGGCTTCCGCGGAATTGGGATCTTCCATTAGGTCAGAACTCCAAGTTAAGGATGGGTTACTGTGGCACGAGAATAGGATCTTTATTCCTGAAACTCTACGAGTTTCAGTACTAGAACTCTGTCATGATCATGCATTGGCTGGGCATTTTGACGTGGCTAAGACCACTGATCTGGTACAGCATACCTTCTGGTGGCCTCAGTTACGCGAAGATTGTAGGATATTTGTTGAGTCCTGTACCACCTGTATCAGGAACAAGGGGCACAGAACCAAGGCATGGGGATTGCTAAAACCATTGCCTGTCCCAGATAGGCCTTGGAAAATGCTTTCTATAGACTTTATTGTGGAATTACCTCCAGCTAGGGGCTTCACCTCAATTTTTGTCATAGTAGACCGGTTGTCGAAAATGGCCCACTTTGTCCCAATGAAGGGCACTCCCTCTGCTACAGAAACGGCACAGGCATTCATTAAAGAAGTCATCAGGCTCCATGGGGTTAATATCGTTTCAGATTGGGGGGTACAGTTTACCTCCCGATTCTGGAGGTCTCTGTGCAAAACACTGAACATTGAGCTCTCATTTTCATCTGCTTATCATCCCCAGAACAATGGGCAAACAGAGAGAACAAACCAGACTCTTGAACAATATTTACGCTGTTTTTCTTCTTTTGCCCAAGATGATTGGATTTCTGTTCTCCCATTGGCTGAATTCGCCTACAACAATTCTATTCATTCCGCTATCAAACAAACTCCATTTTTTGCAAATTATGGTTTCCACCCTTCATTCTTGCCTAATTCTCTTCCAGAGTGCACAGTACCCGCAGTTCAGGAGAGGTTGGACTTCTTTACTTCCAACAACCAAGTTTTACAGGAGACCATGACCAGGACCCAGGAATATAATAAAACAATCTTCGATAAGAAGAGGCAAGGTGAGCTGTTACTTACACCCGGGGACCAGGTATGGTTATCTACAGTAAATCTCAGGATGGCTTGCCCTTCAAAGAAATTGGGTCCTAAGTTTCTTGGACTATTTCCTGTCAAGCGGAGAATTAATGAGGTGGCATACGAACTTGAACTCCCGGATTCACTAAAAGTGCATCCAGTATTTCATGTATCCCTGCTCAGACCCTCTATTTCTAATCCATTTCCACGCCGAAGTACGGATCCTCCTGATCCAATTTTGGTAGATGGGGAGGAGGAATTCGAGGTGGAGGCTATCATGGACCATAGGAAAAGAGGTAGCCAAAATCAATTTCTGATAAAATGGAGGGGGTTTGACCCAGAAGAAAATTCTTGGGAACTTGAGGACAATATTCATGCTGAAGATCTGTTGCAATCTTTTAAAAGATCCCATCCAGAGAAATTTCTTCAAAGGGGCACCCGGAGGCTGCCCCTTGGGGGGGCAATGTCATGAACATTCTGTCAGTAATCAGCGATTCAGACGCACGGGAACACGGCCACGGGTTCCACTGCGCATGCGAGTGCGTTCACGGGTGCTGTCACGCACGGGCACACGCGCGCACTCCCGCTAGTGCTAGGCGGGCTATTTAAACCGGCCTGTCACACTCAATCCCCGCTGTCTGCTCTACAGCGTTCCGTGTGCCTTAACCTGATCTGACCTGTGTACTCTGCTATCTGACCCGGCTTCCTGTTAGACCATCCTGCTATCCGCCTGCACCAGACCCTATTGGCTTGCCTGACCATCCCTCTGTGTAATCCCTGGTACCTCTGCTGCTCGACCGATACCGACCTCCGGCTTGTTTGACCATCCCTCTGTCTGATACCAGTATCCAGTCTGTTTACCTGCTGCCTTGTTCCTGGTTCCAGTCTAGTGTTCCAGGCTACTACCTGCTGCTTTGTTCCTGGTTCCAGTCCAGCGTTCCAGGCTACTACCTGCTGCTTGTTCCTGGTCCCAGTCCAGCATTCCAGTCTACTACCTGCTGCTTGTTCCTGGTTCCAGTTCAGCATTCCAGGCTACTACTTGCTGCTTTGCTCCTGGTTTCAGTCCAGCATTCCAGTCTACTACCTGCTGCTTGTTCCTGGTTCCAGTCCAGCGTTCCAGTCTACTACCTTCTGCTTGTTCCTGGTTCCAGTCCAGCTTTTCAGTCCTGCTTACTTACCTGCTGTGGTTCCTGGTCCTCTCTGCATTCCAGTCTCCAGTCTCCTCTTCAGCTTCACTCCTGAACTTCTGGTGACTGTTGATCCTGCCAGGCACCCATACCACTCCTCACTCCTGGGCCCTCTGTCTCCATTCCAGGGGAACGGGAGTGGGAGCTATAAGGGAGGTCATTCTCTGCACTTCAGGCTCAAAACCTACCAGGTACGTGACACATACACACTATACCCACCTCTTTTGTGGTCAGAAGTATGGATGAATTCCCCAAAGCATGTAGTGCTAGGGCCTGCTTGTATACTTTCAAATGGTACTGTTTAAAGTTTTTGTATCCTATTATTATCTTGATAGGTAATAGCAGAATGTCCAAATGTGCTAAAATGTGTACAATGTGTATTTATATCTTTGTCTTATGACACTTCTTACCTGTCCAGTGGGCTGCCAATAGTGTAACTAAGGAGGGGCTGTTCAAAGTAATACACATTATATAGGCATTCATCTCTCAATGAAGTGGAGAGGGTTACCTGTCCAAGAGTTCCCCCCTATAATGTTAGAAATGGCCCATGAGAGGGGGGGGGGGATCTGGTAGGTGTACCTTATACTTTGGTCTTTAAAAATTCCCATAAATAAATGGTATCATGATGTTGGCCAAGAATGTTTGTGTCTAATCTGCTTTCCATGTTTATGTGCAAAAAGACTATTTTTTTTGTTTTACTCCACAGTTTTCTTCCACCCCACAGGAATGGCAGACTGTGGCCTCCCACTTTGCCCAGCGGTGGGACTTTCCTAACTGCGGAGGGGCAATTGATGGGAAACACATCCACACTGTCCCACCACCCAACTCGGGGTCGTACTATTATAATTATAAGGGGTTCAATAGTATTGTGACATTGGCGGTGGTGTCGGCTACTTATGAATTTCTGTATGTAGACGTGGGGAAGAATGGCCGGATGTCCGATGGTGGAGTCATCGCCCAGATGGAGTTCTACAGGCATCTCCAGAATGGCAGCTTGGACTTGCCACCTCCAGAAGACAATGTGGAAGGACTCCCATTCGTCTTCGTTACGGATGAAGCATTTGCGCTGGGGGACCATCTTATGTGGCCATTCCCGATGAGGACCCTCACCCCGGACCAGAGGGTTTTTAATTACCGGCTGGCCAGAGCGAGAAGAGTGGTGGAGAACACGTTTGGAATCATGGCCAGCCTGTTCCGCCTATTTCTTACACCCATACATATGGCGGAGTACAAACTGAATCACATTATCCTGGCGTGCTGTGTTCTATATAACTTTTTACGGCAACATTCTGCCAACTATTCTGGCTCAAGGCTTTAGACGAGAAGATCTGGATGCCGCACACTGGGTAAATTTGAAAACTTGTCTTTATTGGAAGGATGGGATCATCAAAAATACAAGACCATCATGCAGAGAGTACAGGAAAAGCTGACGCGTTTCGCACTCGGAGCTGAGTGCTTACTCATGGCTATGAGTAAGCACTCAGCTCCGAGTGCGAAACGCGTCAGCTTTTCCTGTACTCTCTGCATGATGGTCTTGTATTTTTGATGATCCCATCCTTCCAATAAAGACAAGTTTTCAAATTTACCCAGTGTGCGGCATCCAGATCTTCTCGTCTAAAGCCTTGTTCCACTCAGCATTTAGCCAGCACCTGGAACTCTTCAAACTCTGAAAGCTTCACATCAACTACACACCTGAGTTTGTGTCCACCTGAGCGGTGAAACACCCTCTTTTGCTTTGCTTGCACTCAAGGATATAAACTATTCTGGCTCAGTTGGGCCTAAGGCCGGAACCAACCCTGACGATGCTTGAAAGTGGCTGTCCTGGCTTGCCCCCCCCCCCCCCCCTGAGTGCCCGTGATGTCCGGCTAAAATACCTTGAATTCTTTGCGGGTAGGGGGGCTATCAATATGCCAGACAATGTGTAAAACCTTTTTTAAATTAAAAAAAATACGCAAATCTTTGGTAATATTTAGTGCTTGTGTTTGTTTTAGCTGACCCTGACAGAAATGTGGTGAGTCCGGAAAATGGCGTGATTGTGTAACCTTACAAAGCACTGTTGGGTGTTATTTACTAAAGGCAAAGAGACTTTGCACTACAAGTGCACTTGAAACTGCACTTGTAGTGAAAAGTGGATTTGCCCTTAGAAAATAACACCCATTGTCACAGAAAACACCAATTAGAGCACCACAAAAGTTTTGGAGCGTTGAGACAGTAATCCACACATTCTTGATTAACAACCTTTTTAATACCAGCACAATCACATGTGCATTTAGAAAAGGTTTTTAAAACAAACCAACATGTTTGTTGTATAACAATTTGTGGGGTCACATTAGAAAAAGTAGAAATGTCCATTTAAGGTAAAACAGGCATGTTTAAAACCAACAAGAAAGACACAAATCTTGAACTTACAAAGTTCACATTTGGTAGAACTTGAAGGCAATATCAGACATGAGTATTTACAAACTGTGTTTGATATTGTGTTCAGAAGGTTCACCCAATCTGAACCATCACCCCATCACTAATTGCTGATTTAAGAAAGTGTTTTACATATCAATAAACAGTAGTGGCCAAAAATAATTGGGACAAGAATGAAAAATGCTGGGCTCAGAAGGATAGTCTGTTATATTTGTTAACATTCAATTTGCAACAATCATGAGCTGAAAATTGTGTGTGATTGATGAAAAAAAAACTAAAACTATGTCCCTTTTTCATACACAGGAAGACCTCAGCCAGGACGAGGCTCTGGAATGTGGCACACAGGACGAGGCTGTGGAATGTGGCAGCCAGGAGGAGGCGGGGGTTAGTGGCAGCCAGGGGGAGGCGGGGCTAAGTGGCAGCCAGGAGAAGCTTGGGCCCAGTCGTAGCCTGACCAAATCGCAGGTTCCTCCCCTCCGCCTTCCATACAAAAGACCGAGGAAGGGGAGTCACGTTCAGGATTCTGCACTCAGGCTCATTCAGGAGGCTTCTGCGTCCCTCAAAGCCACCCCTACTCCTGAAGAGGCCTTTGCCTGCATGGCTGCCACCAAACTGCAGGCCATGCAGGAGGGTCAACGCAAGCTGTGTGAGGACCTTCTGTATAAAGTCCTAAGTAAGGGGGTGAGTGGCG
This sequence comes from Lithobates septentrionalis, assembly GCA_037952835.1. Classification (NCBI taxonomy): domain Eukaryota; kingdom Metazoa; phylum Chordata; class Amphibia; order Anura; family Ranidae; genus Lithobates; species Lithobates septentrionalis. The sequence continues at coordinate 1,057,154 of JBBDGP010000596.1, forward strand.
AAATCACACCAAATACCCACCTGAGTGAGTTGGCCCATCCCCCTCCTCCTCCTCCTGCTGCCACAACTCCACCACCACAGCCACAGCTTGGAAGGAAGCGTGGAAGGAAGACCAGAGAGTGATGACCCTGGGTTCAGTCTGGTCTGGCAAAAGATGCAGGCTCTTGTATGACCACAGCCTGGGGACACAGATGTCATCTGCTGCTTTCCGGATCTCTGGGACTTCTGGAACAGACTGCACTCCCTTAGATATGAACTCCTCAGGCCACCAATTTTGCTGTAAAAGAATTGATGTGTGCCCTAGGGGCCAAAGGCTTCACCAATTTCTGCTGTTTCTCCAGCGTTGCCTCCCTCTTTGCTTGGTTTTGAGCCCTTAATAAAGGAATTTTTGTTTCAATTAGACTCGCCTATGTGTTTTAGTTTAGTTTAGGTAGTGCGTCCTCCTCACAGTGTTCAGCTAAAACTACAAGTTAGTGTAGTGCGACCTCTGCACAGTGTTCAGGTAAAGCTACAAGTTAGTGTAGTGCATCCTCCTCAGTGTTCAGCTAAAACTACAAGTTAGTGTAGTGAGACCTCTGCACAGTGTTCAGCTAAAGCTACAAGTTAGTGTAGTGCGTCCTCCTCACAGTGTTCAGCTAAAGCTACAAGTTAGTGTAGTGCGACCTCTGCACAGTGTTCAGCTAAAGCTACAAGTTAGTGTAGTGCGTCCTCCTCACAGTGTTCAGCTAAACCTACAAGTTATTTTTTTGCGAGCTCTGCACAGTGTTCAGCTAAAGCTACCTGTAGAAGGTTGGTGGTGTTTTCCTGATCCTATCTCTTCCGCAGGCAGCTAAATAAGCTACAAGTTATTTTTTGGCAAGCTCTGCACAGTGTTCACCTAAAGCTACCTGTAGAAGGTTTGTGGTGTTTTCCTGATCCTATCTCTTCCGCAGGCAGCTAAATAAGCTACAAGTTAGTGTAGTGCGAGCTCTGCACAGTGTTCAGCTAAAGCTACCTGTAGAAGGTTGGTGGTGTTTTCCTGATCCTATCTCTTCCGCAGGCAGCTAAATAAGCTACAAGTTATTTTTTGGCAAGCTCTGCACAGTGTTCACCTAAAGCTACCTGTAGAAGGTTTGTGGTGTTTTCCTGATCCTATCTCTTCCGCAGGCAGCTAAATAAGCTACAAGTTAGTGTAGTGCGAGCTCTGCACAGTGTTCAGCTAAAGCTACCTGTAGAAGGTTGGTGGTGTTTTCCTGATCCTATCACTACCACAGGCAGCTAAATAAGCTACAAGTTATTTTTTGGCAAGCTCTGCACAGTGTTCACCTAAAGCTACCTGTAGAAGGTTGGTGGTGTTTTCCTGATCCTATCACTCCCGCAGGCAGCTAAATAAGCTACAAGTTAGTGTAGTGCGAGCTCTGCACAGTGTTCAGCTAAAGCTACCCGTGGAAGGTTGGTGGTGTTTTCCTGATCCTATCACTACCGCAGGCAGCTAAATAAGCTACAAGTTAGTGTAGTGTGAGCTCTGCACAGTGTTCACCTAAAGCTACCTGTAGAAGGTTGGTGGTGTTTTCCTGATCCTATTACTACTGCTGGCAGCTAAATAAGCTACAAGTTAGTTTAGTGCGAGCTCTGCACAGTGTTCACCTAAAGCTACCTGTAGAAGGTTGGTGGTGTTTTCCTGATCCTATCACTACCGCAGGCAGCTAAATAAGCTACAAGTTAGTGTAGTGCAAGCTCTGCACAGTGTTCACCTAAAGCTACCTGTAGAAGGTTGGTGGTGTTTTCCTGATCCTATCACTACCGCAGGCAGCTAAATAAGCTACAAGTTAGTGTAGTGCAAGCTCTGCACAGTATTCACCTAAAGCTACCTGTAGAAGGTTGGTGGTGTTTTCCTGATCCTATTACTACCGCTGGCAGCTAAATAAGCTACAAGTTGGTTTAGTGCGAGCTCTGCACAGTGTTCACCTAAAGCTACCTGTAGAAGGTTGGTGGTGTTTTCCTGATCCTATCACTACCGCAGGCAGCTAAATAAGCTACAAGTTAGTGTAGTGCGAGCTCTGCACAGTGTTCAGCTAAAGCTACCTGTAGAAGGTTGGTGGTGTTTTCCTGATCCTATCACTACTGCAGGCAGCTAAATAAGCTACAAGTTAGTGTAGTGCGAGCTCTGCACAGTGTTCACCTAAAGCTACCTGTAGAAGGTTGGTGGTGTTTTCCTGATCCTATTACTACTGCAGGCAGCTAAATAAGCTACAAGTTAGTGTAGTGCAAGCTCTGCACAGTGTTCACCTAAAGCTACCTGTAGAAGGTTGGTGGTGTTTTCCTGATCCTATCACTACCGCAGGCAGCTAAATAAGCTACAAGTTATTTTTTGGTGAGCTCTGCACAGTGTTCACCTAAAGCTACCTATAGAAGGTTGGTGGTGTTTTCCTGATCCTATCACTACCGCAGGCAGTTAAATAAGCTACAAGTTAGTGTAGTGCGAGCTCTGCACAGTGTTCAGCTAAAGCTACCTGTAGAAGGTTGTTGTGTTTTCCTGATCCTATCACTACTGCAGGCAGCTAAATAAGCTACAAGTTATTTTTTGGCGAGCTTTGCACAGTGTTCACCTAAAGCTACCTGTAGAAGGTTGGTGGTGTTTTCCTGATCCTATGACTACAGCAGGCAGCTAAATAAGCTACAAGTTAGTGTAGTGCGAGCTCTGCACAGTGTTCACCTAAAGCTACCTGTAGAAGGTTGATGGTGTTTTCCTGATCCTATCACTACCGTAGGCAGCTAAATAAGCTACAAGTTAGTGTAGTGTGAGCTCTGCACAGTGTTCACCTAAAGCTACCTGTAGAAGGTTGGTGGTGTTTTCCTGATCATATCACTACCGCAGGCAGCTAAATAAGCTACAAGTTATTTTTTGGTGAGCTCTGCACAGTGTTCACCTAAAGCTACCTGTAGAAGGTTGGTGGTGTTTTCCTGATCCTATCACTACCGCAGGCAGTTAAAAAAGCTACAAGTTAGTGTAGTGCGAGCTCTGCACAGTGTTCAGCTAAAGCTACCTGTAGAAGGTTGGTGGTGTTTTCCTGATCCTATCACTACCGCAGGCAGCTAAATAAGCTACAAGTTAGTGTAGTGCGAGCTCTGCACAGTGTTCACCTAAAGCTACCTGTAGAAGGTTGGTGGTGTTTTCCTGATCATATCACTACCACAGGCAGCTAAATAAGCTACAAGTTAGTGTAGTGTGAGCTCTGCACAGTGTTCACCTAAAGCTACCTGTAGAAGGTTGGTGGTGTTTTCCTGATCCTATCACTACCGCAGGCAGCTAAATAATCTACAAGTTAGTGTAGTGCGAGCTCTGCCCAGTGTTCACCTAAAGCTACCTGTAGAAGGTTTGTGGTGTTTTCCTGATTCTATCACTACCGCAGGCAGCTAAATAAGCTACAAGTTAGTGTAGTGCGAGCTCTGCACAGTGTTCACCTAAAGCTACCTGCAGAAGGTTGGTGGTGTTTTCCTGATCCTGTTACTACTGCAGGCAGCTAAATAAGCTACAAGTTAGTGTAGTGCAAGCTCTGCACAGTGTTCACCTAAAGCTACCTGTAGAAGGTTGGTGGTGTTTTCCTGATCCTATCACTACCGCAGGCAGCTAAATAAGCTAGAAGTTATTTTTTGGTGAGCTCTGCACAGTGTTCAGCTAAAGCTACCTGTAGAAGGTTGGTGGTGTTTTCCTGATCCTATCACTACCGAAGGCAGTTAAATAAGCTACAAGTTAGTGTAGTGCGAGCTCTGCACACTGTTCAGCTAAAGCTACCTGTAGAAGGTTGGTGGTGTTTTCCTGATCCTATCACTACTGCAGGCAGCTAAATAAGTTACAAGTTATTTTTTGGCGAGCTCTGCACAGTGTTCACCTAAAGCTACCTGTAGAAGGTTGTTGTGTTTTCCTGATCCTATCACTACCGCAGGCAGCTAAATAAGCTACAAGTTATTTTTTGGCGAGCTTTGCACAGTGTTCACCTAAAGCTACCTGTAGAAGGTTGGTGGTGTTTTCCTGATGCTATCACTACCGCAGGCAGCTAAATAAGCTACAAGTTAGTGTAGTGCGAGCTCTGCACAGTGTTCACCTAAAGCTACCTGTAGAAGGTTGGTGGTGTTTTACTGATCCTATCACTACCGCAGGCAGCTAAATAATCTACAAGTTAGTGTAGTGCGAACTCTGCACAGTGTTCACCTAAAGCTACCTGTAGAAGGTTGGTGGTGTTTTCCTGATCCTATTACTACCGCAGGCAGCTATATAAGCTACAAGTTAGTGTAGTGCGAGCTCTGCACAGTGTTCACCTAAAGCTACCTGTAGAAGGTTGGTGGTGTTTTCCTGATCCTATCACCACCGCAGGCAGCTAAATAAGCTACAAGTTATTTTTTGGTGAGCTCTGCACAGTGTTCACCTAAAGCTAGCTGTAGAAGGTTGGTGGTGTTTTCCTGATCCTATCACTACCGCAGGCAGCTAAATAAGCTACAAGTTTTTTTTTTGGTGAGCTCTGCACAGTGTTCACCTAAAGCTACCTGTAGAAGGTTGGTGGTGTTTTCCTGATCCTATCACTACCGCAGGCAGCTAAATAAGCTACAAGTTAGTTTTTTGCGAGCTCTGCACAGTGTTCAGCTAAAGCTACCTGTAGAAGGTTGGTGGTGTTCTCATACTACAGGCAGGCAGTTTATTTTGCTAGCTGCAGTATCAGTATATATATATATATATATATATATATATATATATATATATATATATATTTATTTATATATATATATATATATATATATATATATATATATATATATATATATATATATATTTATATCCCAGCTTAGTGCAGCTACAGGCCATTAGTATGTCTGGAAGGCCAACAAGGAGAGGCAGACAGTACCAAGCCAATAAAAGAGGGCAAGCAGGCTCTGTGTCTAGAGGCAACAGTGCTGGTCGTGGAGATGGTGCATCCTCATCAGCACGTGGCCGTGGGACATGCTTGGCCTTTTTTTCGGCAGCTGGCTGTGTTGAGCCGCAACATGCGGAAGACTTGGTCGAGTGGATGACCAAGCCGTCCTCATCCTCCTCATCCTCTCTCACCCATGCTCAGGGTACTTTGTCTGGCAAAGCAGCAGCCTCTTCCCTCGGCTCAATGTCATCAGTGACTCCTTCCCTAGCCCCACCATGTCCTCCTGAGGAGTCCCTCGAACTGTTTGACCACAGTGTTGGGTACATGCTCCAGGAGGATGCCCAGCATTTAGAAGGCTCTGATGATGATACTGAGCTAGATGAAGGCAGTAACATGAGCACGGACAGAGGGGGTGCCCAAGAAGGACAGCAATCTGGCAGTCATGCTCCCCCTGCTGCAGCATACTGCCAGGTTTGCTCCAGTGATGAGGAGGGAGGGGATGATGAGGTCACTGACTCAACGTGGGTGCCTGATAAGAGAGAAAAGGAGGAGGCACATCACCAACGAGGCAGGATGCCCTCCAGGGGCCAGCCTAAGGGCAGCACACTGACTGCATCACACCCCAAAGCTCCGCATGTGCAGGGAGCTGCAGTCTGCGCATTATTCAAAAAGTTCTTTGGTGTGGGCCTTTTTTGAGACAAGTGCATCAGATCGCACCGCTGCTGTTTGCAACATATGTCTCAAGCGTATCTCGCGTGGCCAAAACATCTCCTGCTTGGGCACCACATGCTTGACCAGACATATGCTGACCTGCCATGCAGTTCGTTGGCAAGCGTATCTAAAAGACCCACACCAAAGAACAAAGAGGACCTCTCCTTGCTCCTCATCAGCTGAGATCTCCAACCCCACTATACCTTCAGTCCTCTCTGAGACCTGCACTGAGAGGAATGAAGGTGTAGAATGCAAAAAGGGAATTTGTCCCCCAGGAACAACAAGGGTTTTAAAGCAGCACAAAGTTGTACCAAGGTATAAAAGTATTAAATGTTTATTAAATATATGACAGATGGAGTAAAAACCATGAACTGTGTATGACACATTAAAAGCGTATTTGCGCTTTTAATGTGTCATACACAGTTCATGGTTTTTACTCCATCTGTCATATATTTAATAAACATTTAATACTTTTATACCTTGGTACAACTTTGTGCTGCTTTAAAACCCTTGTTGTTCCTGGGGGACAAATTCCCTTTTTGCATATGTAATTTGGGGTGTGCAGCCTATTCCTCTCCTCAGTGTCTCCCCCTTCTTTCTGAAGGTGTAGAATTAGGTGTGTCACAGCCAAGTACTTGTGGGCAATCTGCTTTTGGTACACCGACGTCAGATTGTACCAGGCAAATTTCCCTTCCCCAGCTGCTGCACCGCCGAAAGAAGTTCGCTCCCAGCCATCCACATGCCCAGCGGTTGAATGCTAACTTGGCAAAATTGCTAGCACTTCAACTGCTGCCTTTTCAGTTGGTAGACTCTGCCCCCTTCCGTGAGTTTGTGGAATGTGCGGTTCCTCAGTGGCAGGTACCCAAACACCACTTTTTCTCACGGAAGGCGATTCCGGCTCTCTACCGGCATGTGGAAGGCAATATCTTGGCCTCCCTGGACAGGGCGGTCAGTGGTAAGGTGCATATTACCGCTGACTCATGGTCCAGCAGGCATGGACAGGGATGTTACCTAAGTTTCACCGTGCATTGGGTGACTCTGCTGGCAACTGGGAAGGATGCAGAACAAGGTGCAGTATTGTTGGAGGTTGTTCCGCCACCACGCCTCCAAAATGCCACTACTAATGATTGTGACACACCTCTCTCCTCCACCCCCTACTCTTCTTCTTCCTCCATGGCCTCTTCCTGTGCTTTGTCCTCGGAACCAGCGGTGCTCCGTAGCCGTTCAAGGGGCTACGCAGGTACGCAGGCCAAAAGATGCCATGCGGTGCTTGAGCTGGTGTGCTTGGGGAACAGGAGCCACACTGGGGCAGAGGTTCTGTCAGCTCTGCAGGGGCAGGTTCAGAGGTGGTTGACGCCACGCCAACTTAAGGCAGGAATGGTGGTTTGCGACAATGGCACCAACCTCCTGTCTGCCCTCCGACAGGGACAAATGACCCATGTGCCCTGTTTGGCTCACGTCCTTAACTTGGTGGTGCAGCGGTTCTTGGGCAGGTACCCGGGCTTACAGGATGTCCTGAGGCAGGCCAGGAAAGTCTGTGTGCATTTCCGCCGGTCATATAATGCCAGTGCTCAGCTGGCGGACCTCCAAAAGGAGTTTAACCTGCCCAAGAACCGCCTAATCTGTGACATGCCCACCAGGTGGAACTCAATGTTGGCCATGCTGCAGCGGCTGCACACGCAGCAGAGGGCCATCAAGAAATACCTGTGTTACTATGGCACCGGGACAGGGTCAGGGGAGCTTGTTTTTTTTTCCTCACGCCAGTGGGCCATGATCAGGGATGCATGCACTGTCCTGTCACCATTTGAGGAGGCCACGAGGATGGTAAACAGTGACAGTGCATGCATCAGTGACACCGTCCCCTTGTCTACCTGTTGGAGCACACGCTGCGTGGAATAATGGACAGGTCACTTGAGGCAGAACAGAGGCAGGAAGAGGAGGACTTCCTTAGCTCTCAAGGCCATCTTTATCCAGACAGTGTTCCTGCACGCCCGCCGATCACACAGGAAATGGACGAGGAGGAGGAGGAGGAGGATTGTGTCAGTATGGAGGTGAAGCCTGGCACTCAGCATCAGCAGCAGTCTTTAAGGGATCAGTCCCAAGAAACACCTGGACTTGTACATGGCTGGGAGGAGGTGGCTGAGGACCATGTTGTCCTTAGTGACCCAGAGGACTCCGGACCGAATGCCTCAGCAAACCTACGCTGCATGGCCTCCCTGATCCTGGAAAGCCTGTGTAAGGATCCTCGTATTTGTGGTATCAAGGAGAAGGACCAATACTGGCTGGCAACCCTCCTTGATCCACGTTACAAGGGTAAGGTTGCGGACCTTATCTTGCCATCGCAGAGGGAGCAGAGGATGAAATATCTTCGGGAGGCCTTGCAGAAAGGTCTGTGCAACGCGTTCAAGGAGATTGGGAGGTTACCATCTCCTGTTTCTGGACAACGTGTTGCTGAGGCTTCGGTCAGTCAAAGAAGGATCGGTAGAGAAGGTGCCCATCTGACCGATGCGTTCAGACAATTTTTTAGTCCACAGCCCCAAGGTATGATCAGTTCCAGCAACCATCGCCAGCGTCTGTTTTACATGGTGCAGGAATACCTAGGGGCAAGATCTGACTTGGACACCTTTCCCACCGAAAATCCTCTGGGTTACTGGGTCTTGAGGATGGATCACTGGCCAGAGCTTGCACAGTATGCAATTGAGCTACTGGCCTGTCCTGCATCCAGCGTTCTTTCGGAACGCACATTCAGTACTTTGTAACCGATCCCAGGGTGCGTCTGTCCACCGACTCGGTCGATCGACTGACCTTCATAAAAATGAATCAGTCTTGGATCACCACAAGCTATCAAGCACCTGATGCTGATGTAACCGAATAATTTTTTTTGAAATCTCAGATGCCTTCAAAGACTGCCTATGCTGATGCTGAGTGACATTAACAGGGGCGTGTAATTACAATTTTTGATGCAATACTTTGCAGCAGGGCTCGTTCCTGCATTCCAACTAGAGTTTCTGTGAGGGGTTGCAGTGTTGTGGCACCAGCACCAGTGCCTAAGGCCCAATTTTTCAGCCCTGTTTAACAGGGGCGTGTAATTACAATTTTTGATCCAATACTTTGCAGCAGGGCTCGTTCCTGCGTTCCAACTAGAGTTTCTGTGAGAAGTTGCAGTGTTGTGGCACCAGCACCAATGCCTAAGGCCCAATTTTTCAGCCCCTGTTCAACAGGGGCATGTAATTACAATTCTTGATCTAATATTTCACAGCAGGGCCCGTTTCTGCGCCCACCAAGAGCGAGTGAGGACTTACAGTGTTGTGGCACCACCAAAGGCCCAATTTTTCTGCCCCTGTTCAACAGGGGCATGTAATTATAATTCTTGATCTAATATTTCACAGCAGGGCCCGTTTCTGCGCCCACCAAGAGCAAGTGAGGACTTACAGTGTTGTGGCACCAGCACCACCACCAAAGGCCCAATTTTTCAGCCCCTGTTAAACAGGGGCATGTAATTATAATTCTTGATCTAATATTTCACAGCAGGGCCCGTTTCTGCGCCCACCAAGAGCAAGTGAGGACTTACAGTGTTGTGGCACCAGCACCACCACCACCACCAAAGGCCCAATTTTTCAGCCCCTGTTAAACAGGGGCATGTAATTACAATTCTTGATCTAATATTTCAAAGCAGGGCCTTGTGAGGGCTTACAGTGTTGTGGCCACAACAACACCTAAGGCCCAAATTTCTGCTGAGTATATAGGGCAGGCCCCTACTTTCAAACATCCAACTTACAAATGACTCCTACTTGCAAACGGAAGGAGACAACAGGAAGTGAGATGAAATCTACCCCTAGGAAGGGAAATTCTCTCCTGTAAGAGTTAATATGGGAAAAAACATTTCTCCTTTCCACTGATGCTTGATCACAATCCTTGTTTCACAAAAAAACCCAAATTTTCAAAAAACATTTGTCATTGGGACAAAAAGCAAGGTGAAATCTTCTGAAGAGGAGCACAGACAGCAAAACAAATGTCACAGGGGTGATAACCCTTCCCTATGTTTTCCAAAAAGCTTAAAAAAGATTTTTTGGCTGGAGCTAAACATGTTTACAAACAGATTCTACTTAACAACAAACCTACAGTCCCTGTCTTGCTTGCACTGCCTGTATACTGCTGTTCAGAGTATATAGGGCCTGGTGGCCCCACACCTTTCCTTTTTTTAATTTGGGTGCGGGGTTCCCCTTAATATCCATACAAGACCCAAAGGGCCTGGTAATGGACTGGGTGTACCCATGCTGTATGTCTCACTGATTTTCATCCATATTGCCAGGACCCGACATTACATTAAAGCTGCAAGCAGTTTTAAATGACTTTTTTTCCTTTAAAAAAGAGATTTTGTGCAGGGACTGTTCTAAGCAAGGGAAACACGCGCCACTTTACAGGCATACTATAGACACCCCCCAGGTACGATATTTAAAGGAATATTTCACTTTTTTTTTTACTTTAAGCATCATTAAAATCACTGCTCCCGAAAAAACTGCAGTTTTTACAACTTTTTTTGCATTGATACATGTCCCCTGGGGCAGGACCCGGGTCCCCAAACCCTTTTTAGGACAATATCATGAAAATTAACCTTTAAAATGAGCACTTTTGATTTCAAACGTTTGAGTCCCATAGACGTCAATGGGGTTCAAACGTTCGTGCTAATTTTCGGTCCATTCGTAGGTTCTGGTGCAAACCGAACCGGGGGGGTGTTCGGCTCATCCCTAGTCTCAGGTGATGCATAGAGATAAAACAAATCCTCCTACATAAGTTATACCTGCTTATCTGCAGTCTTCTCTTCTCTACAGTCATTCAAAGTCCATAATTTGGGGGGCATAGCTTATGGCTTATGGAGTTGGATGCTCTGACGGCTCTCTTCACTGATACTCCCTGCACTCATCCTGCTCTGCTTCTCCTATTACAGTGAAGCTGACCCTCACTTATCTTCATGGAGGCTACACTGTTGGTGCTTCCTGGCGATAGTTGTATTTCCTAGCTAAGCCATGTCTAGATGGGGTAAAGACCTGCAAATGGCAGTCGACTACATGGGCCAAGATGGCGGGCGTTCTCCTCGCTCATCCAGGGAGGCTGCCCAGAAACTTTTTGCTAGAACTCCCAATAAAGCGCGTGCTAATAAGCTGACTGCTTTACTTCCTGAAGCTGCTGAATTGTATCCTACAGAGGAGGCTGTTGATGCTGTCTGGACCAAAGCCCCCGTGGATCCATCCATCTGGGACACAGTGAGTACTCCAGCCCTCCTGTCCTCAGGAACTGAGCCCAGTGATAAAGGTTCCACTGAATAGGGTATTCGAAAAGTGGATATGGCGCCGCTTTGAATGATACATGCCTTATGAAAACCTTATATAGATTCTTTCTCCCCTATTTTTGTGGTGGAGCAAGCTCACAGGGTGCTTGTTAGGCTGATACAACCAGGAGAACCACTGTGATCATTCCTGTTTAAACTCTTGAAGTTTAAAGATCGTGATGTGATTCTATATCAAGCCAGAACGAAGGGAGATACCATGATCATGGACAATGTCTGGATGTCAGTTTATCCTGATTTTTCTGCTAAATTGCAACGCTGGAGGGCCAAGTTCACAGAAGTTAAAAAGCATCTTAGATGTTTTGATGTTACCTATGCTATGCTATACAGAGCTCAGCTACGAGTGGCTGCAAAAAATGAGACTCACTTTTTTGATAATCCTACCACTGCCTCCAATTGGCTTGAGTGAAGCACATTTTGAAGAAATCAGCTGTCCCTTGATTTTAACATCTTTACAGTTTATAATTTGCATTCTGATTTCATGGCCTCTGGGTTTTTCTAATAATTCTAGTTCATTCTCCTTTAAGGCGGTTTGGAACAACATGGAGCTCTCTTTTTTACATCACATTACCATAAGTGGGATCTGCAAGTCCCTTGTGATCTATGGTTGGTCCAGTGATGTTGGGGCCCCCTATCTACCTGTCCAGCATGGACACTTTGTTCATGTCCCCTGCTAATCAGTATATTGATTTATAATACAGTACCTTTTCATTTAATGCAGTCTCAAATTGGGTAGATACATTTTCTTCTTATTTAAATTGGCTAGGGTAATTTGTATTGTGGCAAATATCTACGTCCGTCCACCCTTCTCTCCAGACAGTTTAAACTGACTAACCCAATTTATGGCTCTGTATTCTAACATTCCTATCTGGGTACTAGGAGATTTTAATAATTTTCTAGATAAAAGTATGTAAAAAATGTTATCGTCTAGTGGTCGGGAGGTTGTTTCTAGTGCTCCTACTACATTTGCTAGATTGATCTCCGAGATTGGACTGAAAGATGTGTTGAGGGATAGATACCCTGATAAAAAGTGTTACTCATTTTATTCTGCCACGTAGGATCTATCCTGCATAGATCTGTGTTTGAGTAATTCTTACACCTTGCCTATGGTTACTTCTTTTGAATACGCCCCACACAATATTTCTGATCCTTCTCTCCTTAGCGTGATTGTCTCTGCCCCTTATCCCCCACTGGGCTAAATTGTGGAAGGTTAACCCATTTTGGCTTACCCTTTTTCCAAGTAATGATCCCATGCCTCAAGCTATTGAGGTTTTCCTACAAAATAACAAAGGTACGGCTGCACCAGAGGTGGTCTGGGATGCACTTAAAGCCCATCTTTGGGGTCTTATTATTAAACAGATTTCCCATATTAAAACTACTACTAAAGAATGGGAAACTTTTTTACATAAAGCAGAACTTCAGTCATTTTTTCATCTGTCCTTCTGCCCTTGTTGTTTTAACTTTGGATATTAAAACATTTATTTTCTGCCAGTAAACTTATACAGCCCACTTCCTATTTCTTGTCTGGAAAAAAAGCCTAGGGTTATGACATCATGCACAGCTCTCTCTCACTCTTGGGAGAGTTTGCCAGGTAGGGAGTTGGGATGAGTCATAAGAGGGCCAATGAGAGCTGCAGAACTGGAGTTGTGCCTCTGTGTGTCTGTGTAAATCCAGGAAGTGAACAGGCAGCAGCTTCAGCTGCCCACAGTTAAAATGATTGCAGCCAGACTCAGTGGAGAGAGATTTCTGCAGCATATTTGGCAAGTATAAAATCACTGTGGGCCCCTCAATTGTTGGACATTCTTCATAGCCCCCTGAAATGGATACCACAATACTGGTGTAATTTTAAAAATTATCAATACTGGATCATTCAGAAAAATGATGTGATTCGCATAAAACTA